>JAJJWW010008405.1:0-447162 GCA_023531295.1 Papaver armeniacum
AGTAGTATTTTCTTTCTTTGTGCAAAACGATAATCATGGAGTTTTCTTCTCGTTTCGTTTTACTAGTTCTTCTCTTCAACAACTGCAGTTGTTCTTGCGTATACCGAAGAATCAATAGAAACACAGGATCTATTGATTCGTCCAGGTAGTACCAGAATCATCATCATCGAACCAACTTGATGATTTGATCTTAAACGCAGAACACCATTTTACAAATTTTGTGAAAGAGTTTGGGAAAGTATATGAGATATTGAAGAACATGCTTATAGATTGAGAAAGTATTTAAAAAGAAGAATTTGTTAAGAGCTAAAAGACATCAGAAGTTTGATCCTTCACGCTTGTTCATGCAGGATTACTAAGTTTTCTGATTCCAACTCCTGAGAGTTTACAGAAATTACTTTAGGTTCTAGAAAAAACTTGATCTCTTCCTTCTGACGCTAATCAAGCTCTATTTTACCCACTAAGGAATCTTCCTGCTGATTTTGATTGGAGAAATCATGGTGCTGTTACTGGTGTTAAGAATCGGAGTATAACTAATTGATTTTCTTCTATCTTTCAGACTTTTTTCAATAAAAGTAAAATAAAATTGGTTGATTTGTTAATTGATCTGTGGGTTTTTGTTTTTGAAATTAGGGTACTTGTGGATCTTGCTGGTCATTCAGTGCATCTGGAGCCTTGGAAGGTGCTAGCTTTCTCGCTACCGGGAAACTTGTTAGCCTCGAGTGAGCAACAGCTAGTGGATTGTGAGTCATGTGGTTCGTAACTGATCCTTCGTTATTGTTTTCCTATTATCAAATTGTTTGATTGTTAAGGCTTGATGTTTGATTGTTGCGTGTTAAATTATAGGGTTGACTTTTTTTGTGTATTTTACTTATCTGAGTTATTGTTTTGAATGTTCTTTGAAGGGTTTGTCAGGCATGGATTTTGGACATTATTTCTTTCTTAAGCATATAATTATCTGAGAGATTCTTGTTTGTCATGGTGAAGGCATGTTGGAACATTCGTCTAATCAATATCCATATACAGTTAAGAAATTTCTGATGTAGGGTAGCTGGAGTAACAGTGAATTATTATAATATAACTATCTCTGTTCAGGAATCTTTGGGTTATTTGGGTTATATGAGGTTTACCTGCAGTCAGGAAGCTATGTTGTAAAGGCGCTCGCCTAGCTCGCCTAGGCGCCAAAGGCGCACTAAGCGTAGGTCAGCGCCTGAGGAACTAAATTTTCCTCTACTTTCCAAGCTAAGCGCCTTAGGCGTGTTAGGCTTAGTCGCCTTTGGCGCCCTGAGGAAGTATTAGGCGCTAGCCTAATCTACAAAGGCGCCATGTGTAGGTGTTAGGTAGCATATAACTTTTTATTAGTTGAAGATGAAGTAAAAGAGGAAATACCATTGAGGCAACTTCTGATACAAGATTATTCACTAGTGTATCGAACTGTGGATTAAACTTATCCGGATTTAGTAACCGATTTTACATTAGGAAGAGTAAATAATGGTTTATCTTGCATGATCGAGAAGAATAACTCATCAGAGACCTTCAAAGCGAGTTCTTTGTATGTGATGATTGCTTGTTGAAGGTTTGGGCAACGAAGTAGGACTTCTTTAGCGGAAGAATCAACACTATATCGACATTGATCAAGTGTGAATCATCACATCTACACTGATACATTCCAGTGGAGGTGGTATTAGGACTTAACTACCTATCAATATCCATGACGGATGATTGTATTGTTACATGAATTTATTAGAGAAGACAGAAGAAGATTAAGGTTTGACAGATATGTATTAGAGGTGAATAGAACCCCGGAACAAATGTTGTGCAACACACCCGCTAATGAATTAGTTTTCAAGACATAGCATTGACAAGCAATATCCATCTAGCTAATGCCATATTCAACGCTGAGAATGTCTCTGACATATATTACGTAGTTGATATTGTATATATTTGTTTCCTGAATTAGCTAACGTAATTGATATTGCATATATTTATTTCCTGAATTAGCTAGCTTGATTTAGGTTAGAAATAATAAGGATCAATCATCATTAATATAATTGATTCTATAGCTACAATCACGACTATTGATAATGTATATATTTGTTTCTGAATTAGCTAGCTTGATTTGGTTAGAATTAGTCAAGGATCAATCACCATTATTATAATTGATTCTATAGCTACAATCACGATCAGCATTCGTATTGCTCCCTGCTCCTGTAACTATAAATAGAGATTCCATAGCCAAAATCACGACTGTATTCGTATTAGAGCATAATCGACTGTCTCATATGCCTTAGGCGCGTCTAGCCTGGGCGTCAGGGCGAGGTCTGCCGCCCGCCTCGCTCTAGCGCCTAATACAACATAGTCAGGAAGTCTTGCTTTGTTGGGTTTTCCATATTTAGACAAATAGTCTTTTAATGTGAAAAACAATTGGGATAATTGATGCTTGGGTTTTCAAAAAGAGACTTTGAATGAAAAACAACACCTGCGAATCATATGAAAGCATATTATACCATTTACCATGTTAATCAGCTTATCGACAAAAATTTCAAGTAGCAGTCCATTAGTCTTTTGAATTATAAGGTGGCATGGTGTGAGCCGAACGTCGCGAGTAAGCTATACATGTATCTTTGTTTTTGATTTCATTCATATTCATGCATCTTTGTTTTGATGATTGCCTTAAGGCAAACACATTTAGGGAAAATATATCTTATTTGGTTTTAGAGTCTTTTGTTATATTGACGATCTAATATCTTATCACAAACTGTTGCAATAATGTACAATCTAACCATGTAATTGTATTTAATCAAAAGTTTTCTACTACTGCAGTGTGATGCAGAGTCACCCAGTTCATGTGATGCTGGATGTGGTGGTGGGTTGATGACTAGTGCCGTAGGAATACACACTCAAAGCTGGTGGACTGGAGAAGGAGGAAGACTATCCATACACTGGCAAAGATCGTGGTACATGCAAATTTGACAAGACAAAGATTGCTGCCTCAGATCTCTAACTTGATGTCGTCTCCCTGAGCGAAGAACAAATTGCTGCAAACCTCGTTCAGCATGGTCCTCTTGCAGGTTCGTCTCGTCTCTTTTTCCTTCTTGAATATGAGCGTATTTTCACTGACTGGGAAAAACAGCACATTAACAACTCTTTCTTCTTCTTTTTTTTTTGGCATGGTACAGTGGGTATCAATGCTGCTTGGATGCAGACATACATTGAGAGTTTCATTGCCCTTACATTTGTGTACACAGGTTGAATCACGGTGTCTTACTTGTTGGGTTCGGCTCTGCTGGTCATGCTCCACTCGAATGGACGTACCATACTGGATTAGTAAGAACTCATGGGGAGAAAGTTGGGAGAGAAAGGTACTACAAAATCTACCCAGAGGGAGCCACAACGCATGTGGAGTTGATTCATGGTTTCAGTGTGGCGCGATCCATACTGCCCCCTGCCAAACCTTAGAAAATCTAAGATAAAATTGCCGTACTGGTGGTTTAGATAGTAAGTGATTGTTGTAGCTCTCCATTATGTTTTTTCTATTGCTTGTACATAAATAATTAAAAGATGACATTATATTGCCACTCCTATCTCTCTCTATATCAAGTTGTTTTTCAAACTATAATCTCTGAATTCTATCCGAAAGTGAATCAGGAACTGCTTGTAATTTCGTTACTTGCAAATGAACGCTGTCAGAATATAAATTAATGTACATGCTATTTATTCTTGGCCAATCATCATGGAAATCCTAAGGTTTCCATTTCCCTAGTAGAAGGACTAAGTTTGTGTTTTCCTATCTAGACGGACAATGCTAAATCAGTTGACCCTGGTTGGCACAAGATCGGTCTGAAATGACCTTCTAGTCCTTTAAATTATTAACTTAACCAAACCGAGAATGGGTAAAATAAATAAGCCATACCCGTATTCAGAGTGTATACTTATGAAGAAAAGAAAAGATGTCGTGGAAAAGATGCAATGAGAAAGAGATACTGTGTTTATTTCGGAAGATCTAAAATTATACACGAGACTGCTATAGAGATCAGTTATTGAGAAGATTAGCACTAGAGAACACAGAGGGAGGGAATTTTGAGAGGGCACTTGTGCGACTCCTCTCTGCCATAAATCGTTGGAAGAATTTTCGTTGCATCAGGAAACTTCAAAATCAATTGCTAGGCATTATTTGTTACCAAAGATTGGTGAATGAATACCGATGGCCATTACTAGGCATACTACCATTAAATCGAGATAAGTGTATCTACTTTCCCTTATCCTTTTATTGTATATATCTAAATTTGGGAATATATCATGTTAGTTTCTCTTATTGAGTACATGATTTGTTGGTTTTCATAAATATGTTAGGTGTGCATTCTAGATGTTTGAATAAATGTGTAAGCCATGTGAACAAGGATTAGTGGAATCATATGATGATGTGCATTTTACAATTTGGCATGTGTTTGTATTCAATGATCCAAATTATGAAGCAATTAAAGTGTGGGGTATCATACATATACACGAGTCATGTGGTTTACTGTAACATGGAGTTTGTATTGAGTGTGAGTCATATTTTGCAGGAAAAAAAGTGTAAATTTTAATTTTACTGTAAAAAGTGCCGCATCCAGTGCTTTATGTAGATTGTTCATAAGTAACCAACCACTTTGCATGAAGGTTTCAAGATTCTTAAGGCGTAGTGTAAGAAGTTTTAAGTCTGATAATGAACTTGCAAAATAGTTTGTAACTATTAGGTGCGCTTTGAAGGTTAAAACCATAAGATGATGGTTCATTACTTGCTACCTCATGTGAGATATAAATTCAATTGAAAAACAATTGGTAGAGAGTTCCAATAAGTGTTTGATTTTGATTTTTTTAACCAGAGTATGTTCATGTGCTTCAAAAATTTGTACGTTGTTGTAGACTTGCTATTTGATGGTGTGGGAGCATCTCGTGAGGGGTTCACCAAACATGAATTCCCTATTTAAAATTGGATATGTTGCTGCATTTTATTATCGGTATGGGTGAGATCCGTGGAACTAATGTAACATATACTAGATCAATCTAAATGGATGGTTGTTGCCTAAGCTCAATCTAACGCTCATTGGGCAATACATCCCATATAAGAAGGGATACATCCCAAATACGAAATTGGAACGAAGAAATTGGATTAGGAGACTAGTTATATCATGTGATATTCATTTTGCGGTAAAACAATGCTCGAGTATAAAATAGTCGTGGATGGTCATGTTAACATTGATTTGGAAAAGCTATACTTGTGGTTATCACTAGTGGTGATCTTTTATCACTTAAGGTAAGATGTTATCGGCAAAAGTGATGTAACTACTATTGATAAAGCTCAATCATAACTCATGTGACTTACTTTTCTGATAATGGAACCATATATATCTGCAGGGTAGCTTTAATGGAACCATACATATATATCTGCAGTTACATAATGCAATGTATAAGCTAATCATCAAATTTCTGAAAAGGGAATCCAAAAAATGGTTGACCTTGTTTGGGCCAGACTGAAGTCTTACAAACACATTGTGTCCTTCACCTGTTCAGAAAGATTTTATCGATGATTTGAACATTTTGAGAGATCCTCATACTTAAGATTTTCTCGGGAGTGCTTAAACAAGATGGTTTTGACACAGTAGAAACCAATGTATACCGCAAGTAGAATCGCTATAAGAATATCAACAATGGATTAATATGAGTTTTTTTGTTTAAACTATGTAGGCTATATTAACACCTTTTTAGCTTCCTTTTGTTAATGTCTATTTTTATTTTCTTCAATTTCTATTTTGAATTGTATACGGTAAAGCTTGAATATCGTAGTATAAAATTGTTTCTCTTAGGTTAAAAGTGTTACTTTTTACTGCATTTGTAATGGTCGTGCTATTATTTCAATTAGGAAATGAACAAAGGCTATGGCATGGAGTGTGAGTCAGAGGTGGTTCGTTGATTTATCCCTTCGACTCACTGGTGTAGCTTCCTCATAAACAGTCATTTTTCTTCTTATTGGTTTACTTAGCTTTCGTGTATTTTTCCCGTAAACATACTATTCGACAACAAATGGATCGAATAATATCGGTTCCAAAGATCGTATAAAATAAATTGGTACCCCTTTGAGAAGGTTGTCTAAATAAATTGGAAACCCCCTTTAAGAAAGATCATATAAAATAAATTGGGTAGTTTGGTCTGCTGGTATTAGAAATTAAAATAGGTAATTGATACTAACACCATATAAATTAAAATGGGTAACGGAAAATGGATACTAAGAACACGAGAAGTTAAAATTTATATGATAGAGCGAGAATCAATCAATGAACTAAAAAAATACATCCCATATAAGAAGGACTAATAGAGTAATAATGCATAAGAAAATAATACAAGTAATATAAATAGAGTATAAATCGGACTACTATACATTTCATGGAAATCAGAATTGAGTAGAGATACAAATTCCAGCACACACATGTTCACGAGTTTATCATATGACTCATTTGTACATCGTTGGAGACATGCCATACTATCCCCATGGAAATCGACAAGCAAAAGAAAATACATGAGAAGAACTAGATCAAAATACCAAGGTAAACAAGGCTAAGTTGGAGTGAAAAAGCTTTAACTCTTAAAGAGTCATAAGAAGAGTCCTTGATGACTCATTTTGACACATTCCTTCAAGGCCAATCTAGCAAGGAACTTTGGAACGAATCGGTGGTAAAGTTCTCATGCGATTCGGAAATATAAGCAAAGTAATATAAAAATGATTTATATATACATCACAACAACAAACAACTAGGAGAGTCAAAATGGATGGTTGTTGCCTAAGCTCAATCTAATGCTCATTAGAACTAATCTAACATATACTAGCTATCTTAATAACATATAAGACTCTCCTATTCTTAGTTTTGTACATTTTTTCATAAAATACATTTATCCAGACAACAAATAAGCATATATTGGTTTTGAAAAGTCGCATGAAATAAATCGGAAAATTCTTTGAGAAAGTTGTATAAAATAAATTGGGAAATGGATCCAAACGGTCATATAAATTAAAATGGGTAACAGATAGTTAATAATTTTAGACATAAACAAAACTAAATATTTCTCATATAATAAAGGGATTCATAGAGTAACAATGCATCTTTTGAAAAAATAACAATAAGTTATATATATAATACACTAATATGGATTATAAATCCGGATCTATATACACTTCAAGAAAATCCGATATTTGTAAATCATGTTCCAGTAATAAAACCTCAAAAAAATTTATCTAAATGAGACTCATTTATACGTCATTAGAAGTGCAGATTATCCCCATGTGACGCTAATTGCCGACAAACACATGAATAAAAGCTGTGGCATATACTTTGATGACACCGGAGGAGGAGAAGAGGCATCACGGCATTATAAAACAAAAAGATAAGTTATATACATAAGTTATACACACAACTGAGTATGCAACCATCAAAAAAACACCCAGGAACTCTAAGCTTGTTGAGTGTATAGTAAAAACTAAAAAGGACCTTTTGCCCATTTATAAGCAACTCACGAAAGTCCGGTGCATGGCCTTAAGTATCCCTAAGATTAGGCACTTGGTATATATACCAATGTCTAACTTCATATCTAACTGTTAGTCGCCAATCGGGTTCAGAAAACATTGGGTTTTGATTGGATTTAAGATAAAAGAAGTTTTTGTGACAAAGCGATTAAGCTACGTTATCAAAGGATACCGCAAAACCTGTTATACATTTCAAGTACACATACCTTTTCCTATGTGGAATTTCAAGTATGTCACGTAATCCATAAAGCCTAAACAAAATGGACATTTATAGTTGGCTCTAGCCGATGAAATTGAAGGGGATATGTTTAGGGGGCAAAGCCAAGGCGACAATTAAGCACGCCAGAGGCGTATCCACACTGAAATCACTACCATTTTTTAGGCGTATTCAAGGGGATTTGCTGCCATTTGACCATTATACTCTACAACTTGACAACTACTCTATTAAATTTTTCCCATTCATCCAACTCATTATGGCTACAAATGAACAATTTCAACAATTTAAAAATCTGACAATTTAACACCAACTGGAGGTTTGCACCCCTTGAACATTTAATAGTAGACCTAATGCAATCCAAATACACATATACAACAAAATACCTAGGGTAAACATGCTTCTATTGGAGAGAAAATTTTATTTCTTTCATATATAATCATTTACCTTTACTTTGAGGACCTTTAGGCGAAACAATGAGAACATGACAAGACCTTGAGAAGTCTTGTTCTTGAAGAATGAGAGTAAAGAATTTCTAACATTTTCAATTGGTATATTGTTTTCCCCATGAATACACAACGCATAGTGTTAAATGAAGAAAACCCTTTAATCAAATGAAATTGATACACTAAGTTGGATTCACAAGAAACTTTAGGTTCATAGACAAAATATGATATAAGTTATTTTTTATCTGTTGCCCACATCATGTCTCACTAACTATCATGTCTCACTAACTATAAGTTATTTGATCTACCATTTGTACTTATCTTATGGATAAGATCAAGCCCCTGGCTATCATCATGCTGATCCCCCAAACCTAATGTAGATTGATATGCTCAAAGGGTGTCCCTAAATCTATCTGGATAGCTGGTAATGATTTTGAATCACGGAAAAAAAAAAAAATGACAATGATTTTACGATTGTTAACCAATATTGACATAAAGTCTAATAAATTTTCAGATTGTCCCACGGACAATAAATTATGATATTTGTTATGCCATTCTCATGGATTTCACCTAACTAACTAATACACAAAGGAATAATACCAGAACTCTAATGGGATATAAAGTACAACCGGTTACTACTAAACTATGAATTCTAACATTTACGATTATTTACAATTATACAATGAAAATTCAAAGAGAAAAACGAAGGAAGAAACAAAATTTACATTTTGGAGGATTCTGCTAATCTTACTTGGTTAACACCTTCATCAGATAATTGATAATCCAAAAGAACCCCGCCAGTTTCCTGATTGATGAAACTTACTAGTTCTTTTAGCATGAAATCAAACTAATTCATCGAAAATTAAGGGTTTACATGAAGAGATTATAAAAACAAATAATAATAACCATGTTCACAAAATAAACCAACAAAATTGGGAAGAACCCGGAGAAGAAAACAAACGAGAAGTCACGATGACGCTTTCTCATTGGGAGGAACTTTTACCATGTCTCAGAATCTATTATTGTTTCCAAGGAAACAGAGTTTCTTTATTTTTTGTTTCACAGCTCTCTCTCTCTCTCTCTTTCTTTATTTTTTGTTTCACGGCTCTCTCTCTCTCTCTCTCACATACCTATTTTAGGTTCGGGTAATAGGAAGTATCCATATTAAAAACCAATTTATAGGGTAACTACGGTTGGTTAATATTGACCATGATTGAGGGATAAATTTGGATAAAAAAAGTGAAACTTAAGAAAACTAAACAGACGGGCGATTTTGTCTAGTCAACTTTAGTTGACTCAATAGATGCATGTATACAAAGCAAAGATAGCTCTTTATTCTTTCTCTATTTATTTTAGTGAAACACATGGTATGTTCTGATGGACATCTAGAAGTTAACTTTTGACTTAAAAGTCAAAATGCAAGAGCTCAATTTTAGTAAAAGAATTTTAAATTGATTTCTAAAAGTAAAAAAAAAAACTTTTTGAAGCAAAATACATTATTATACCTTAGACATAAAATTGCTTTTTGTATTACTCGGAGTCCCCAGGATCTTGAAGATAAACTCTCATTATTATTTTTTCTTGTTCATTCTTCTTTCTTGTTTCTTCTCTTCTCATGTTCTTCTTCTTCAGGAGTGATTGAGAGATCAAAGGAATCTTTGTCATCGGTAGAAGGTGGAGAAGATCATGGGTGGATTGATAGTGATAGTGTTGTTGTTTGTTGTTGATTAGGACTAAAAGCAAAAGTGAATTAGAAGTTAGGGTTTTTGAGTTTTGATATTGATCGAAGACTAATGAGGAATTGAGGATAGATACAAGTAATTAAGAGGGGTTTCTTTATAATTGATGTTGTGTAGTTTTTGTGAAGAATCGGTGAATTAGGGTATCATGAAATAACTTATAGAAGTTGTTGAAGATGAAACTGATATTGGAGAAGAATGATTCGAGATGGGTATTGAATGATTGAGTGAATTAGAGTTGAATTACAGATGGAATCAAGTTTCAAGTAATGAAATAATAATTCAAAGAGAGGTTACGGTTTTAGTTAAACTGTCGGATAATTGATGAGCTTGTGATGATTTGCTATTTTGAATCAAGGTGAAGAAGAGTTTGATTTCAATTTCTTCAACAAGACTAATTTGTATATTTGCCTTTCTATTAAACCTAGTAAAGATATTCATTTTTATCATTGATATTATGAGTGAATTCTTTGAATAAGATTGAGATGGACATGGTTGGTTTGTGATGGAACTGTGGTTGTTTTGAAGCTAATGTATGGGATGGATTATGGTTATGGTGTTTCTTTTGAATTTGCAGTATGAAAAATTGTGTTGTTGTCTTTATGTTGGGATTAAATTAGTAGTGAACTGAAATAAGAACTTTGGGTGAAGGTTTGTTACTGGTTCATAAGAGTTTTGATGAATTTGGTGGATGGGTGTTATACGAATAGAAATTGTGAGTTGTAATGGTTGAGTTATAAAAATTACAGGGTTGAGTTAAAAAGAGAGTTGGTTTTGGTAAGTAAAATAATAGGGAGATAGAATGAAGTTATTTTTAGTGGTGTTGGATTGGGGGAGTAGATTGTAGAGTTACAGTTGGTTTAATGAATTTGAGATTGAGGTAAATGTTATGAGTTGATCTCAGTGATTGTGAATCATAGTTGGCAGTGAAGTGTGATTAAAATGGAATTTGCGAGTAGGCTTGAGTTTGTATTGCGGATGAGGTTTGAGTTAAGAAGATTTGGATATTGCGGCTCTTTTTTGCATTTGCGGGTAGCTAAACTTGTAGTTGTAGTTAAATTTAATTTAACTTAATTTTATGCGTTATTGTTGTAATAGGTTTTGTAATTTGGTAAGATTACATCGTTGTAGTTAATGATTAGAATGGATTTGAAGAGCTACGTTGCACCATGATTGTTTATTAGTGTTGTGACCTTGAACCTTACCATTCGATTAGATGTCTTACTTAGATGACTCAATTTACTTGAGTCAAATGATCGACTTGAATGGAGTCTTGTTGTTGAGTTGACTCACAGTTTCCTTGACAGTGGACCTTGACTTGACCTTTGACATCAATGACCTAACCTTGACATGGCGTTGACATGGACGCGTTCTTTGTTAATTGACCTTTTGTTTGATTTTGTTCAGTACACAAAACCATATGGATGAAAAAAGACTTTTAGGTAATAGTTTTGAAAGAAAATGAGTGATCTATCTTTGCAAAAGCCGTGGCTAAAAGGCTATTTGGGAATAGATTGTTTACATGGTTTACTTGGATTAGGAAACTTTTTGACGGTTTGTGGAGTGTTTTCCAAGTTTAGAGTTTCCTAATTAAGGTGTGAGTCTATTTTTAGGAGTTAAGACTTGGGAGCAGGATTTGTCTACTATATAAGAAGGCTTATATTGTGAGTAGAAATCCATTATCTTGTAGAATCCTCTCTTTATGAGAGTGTTTAGGTCACAACCGTTGTGTCCTACAATGGTTGGTGATGGGGCAAAATCTATGTGAGAAGAGAGACTTCTAGTGAGAACGGGTATGGGAGAAATCTAGGGTTTCTAGGGTTCGTATGGGAGAAGCTAGAATTCATGATGTTCTTCATGTTCTTCTCTAAAGTTGAAGCAACCATGGCGGTGGAGGTTTATGGAAGAAGAAGAACAAAGGAAAGGTAAACTCTTTGTAATATGTCTTATTGTTTCTAATGTTTAGCGCTAGTGAGTTACATAACTAGTTGATTATATGATGTGTGTCGATGTAATAACTTGTTATGATAATGAAAGATTCTCGGGGTGGTTTTGGCCGTGGATGTAGACTACATGGGTAGGTGAACCACGCAATCTTTGTGTCGTATGTGATTGCTTATTATCGTATTGATTATATTCGTGCTATTATTAATTATTCTATCATGCTAATCTAAAGATGTAAGAGATGGATATCGATATAAGTTATCTAAAGTAGGATGTTTCATGGAATTGACTTCTATGGAAGCATGCCGGTTCGAGATGAACATAACCTCGGTTTCCCGACAAGTGGTGCGGTGAAGGTGGATAAAGATGGCAGTGGTTCGGTAATCTAAACAAGAGGTTTGATGGTTCTTTTCAATGATTTTGGAGTAATAGGTTCGTTGAGACTTGTGAAAGCAGATTTTTAGACTTAATTTTTAAAGCAAAAATATAACAAACTCAGAATACAAGATGTTGTGAAAATTATGGAGAGGATGGAGCTAGGATTTCACCATTCATCAATACTTATGTGATTTTAAATTAATTTATATCATGCAATTTAAACAATTGATTTGATTCTAAAGTATTGCCAAAATCAGATTTCCAAAATATCAAATGTTAGTCGCAAGCATAATGCATCAGAGTCTAAAACTAAGCATGCATCATCAGAGAAAACACATTTGATTAATAAAAATCATTTAATTCATTTTTTATCAATGCAATTAATCATATAAAAATATTGCATAAATTAATAAAGTAAATGTTGCCACATAATTCTTGAAGGAATGGCTTCCTCCGTCGCTCCAGAGGATGGGGTCTAGCTCATCATGTTGGAAACACGCTCAAAAGTTGATTTCATTGCTCAAAAAATGGTTTACAAATGATGAATAAGGAAGAAATAATGAAAAATCAGGTTTGTAACAATTATTTTGTTACAAACCGAAGCTGTCCTGAAGAGCGATAAATAGTAGCTGTATCGTTATTCTGTTGCTTTAAGGCTTGTCTCTAAACTACGACCCACAAGCGGCTGATCGTTTACTTTATTAGCATTATGGTTGTCACTTGTGCGTCTTATGTTCTTCGTGTTCTTCCGGCAGCAGCGAAGTGTGTTCTGCAACTTGATTTTCGCCTCTGTGATGCTCTAAACTCGCCCCAAAACTCTCTATCCCTTCTCATGATATCCGGCACCTGTTATAAGCCACGACAACTCCAAATCTCTCGAGTAATTGCCACATATTTTTGATTATTCTCCATGCAAGATACGGGATATTTATTTCCTTTTTCACCTCGATTTTTATTTTCACACATTATTGAAGGAAAAATTTGTCAAATCTCCTTATTTATCTTACGCACGATCGGTGGTTCTTTGGAAGTCAACAAACATACACCGAGAACACATTCAAAAACTCCAAAACTCGTGCAAACGTATGCATTGTACGTGTTGCTCTGTTTGCTTTAATCCCACGATGCAACCAATTCTTAAGAACCAAAAGCCCATACCAACCTGTTTGGTCCTAAAAGGTTCATCCCAATCGCAAAGCAGTGATTGAGTCTCACTATAGTTCCTCCAAAATCGAATCGGAATGTGACGGGTTTTCAAAGAATAATTTCAGCCAAAAATATTTTCAAAAGAAGAAGAAGGGTTTCCCCTTATCAACATTTAGGGTGCGAATAGGGAAGGCACCCCTTATCAGCCCCGAGTGCCCCTTAACCAATAGTGAGAGTCCAGAATAACACGTGTCCTCAGAGTGTGTTAGAGCAAATTTTCGGGCGAATTTTCCAACAATCTTTATTTCCTAAAAATACATAAAAAACACAATATTAGTACAAAAATCGAGTTCAACAATAGAGACAGGGACAATTTAGACACAAATGTGTCTATCAAAAACCCCAAACTTATTATTTGCTAGTCTGGGCAAATCTAATCTAGAAAATAAAATGGCTACACTTAGCACGTGCGGCAAGGCTAGTTAAACGCTAGGTGGCCTAGTGTTGAGTGTTGTCTAGGAGGAGTTTACCGCAGGTGTACCCACAAAACCTTTGCTCCGGACCTATCTATCTACGCAAAACCTTGGAAGGCACTAAAGAATCTCCTTGGTTGGCATACTTATTGACTACGGGAGGAAGTACCACACGATGCGAAATTCCAATTGTTGTACACGAGTTTGCACTCAAGCATACTAAAATTCATATAAAGTGATAGAGCTCTACTCGAGATAGTTTCTGGACATCATAAACCAGAGTCAACCAATTACATGGAAAGATTAAGAAGATGGATATAGAAGATGATTTTGATATTAACTAAGGTGAACCTGTCAAGATGAATTTCGAGATACGAGTCGACTAATATCAACCCAGCGCTTAAATACAAAGGGGACAGTGGTCGATAATCCTAACTCTAGGTCAACACAATTTGGCATATACAAGGTCTCCGGTGGTCGACTTTATTGAATTTATTGGCTGAGTACGAGTGGTGGTCTCTTTTCTTTATTTTTATTTTTTTGATGAGTATCTGGTCACACTATTTCACCCTAGCAATGGTAAAAGAAAAAAAGAAGTGATCGAGATTCTTTCGATGTTTCCATCACGAGGATATGTGAGAACTACCATTTTTTCTAACATTGAGCTATGTGCTTTTATGAATAGACTCTTTAGATGTTTCCATCTAATCGGATTAGTTCCTAAACTCCTATAACCAAGATGCTTCCATCCACTTAGATTGGTTAGTGCCATCCTTAATAAACATAAATTTCTAGGCTCTGGAGTTTTATTTATTGCAACTAAAAAGTTTCTCCCATACCCCAAACTTAAATCTAACATTGTCCTCGATGTTCTAAAGATGAAAATTAAAAACATGAACAAGGGAAAGCATTTACCATTTTAAGCAAAAGAGATAAAGAAAGATATTACCGTGTTGCATGAGCAAGGGATAACTCCCAGGAGAGTGCTAAGTTTAAAGTCTTGACCGGACATCAAATACCTCAAAAGGATCTTCACCTTTCAAGTCATACACCAAAGCAGAAATAGTTGTGGGTCCATAAGACCAAATAGAGCTAACACCAATATCGGACTCATTGCCTTTGGTTCGGAAAAAATGAATAGAAGGAGCACATTCTCATCTAAGGTATCTGTCAAGACAAGCTGAGGTTTATAGGGCGCGTTATTGAACTTCATATGTGTGTCTCGATAAATAGGTTCATCAGAAAAATGGGTCTCTAATACTGGGTTACCTCACAGGCGATATCGGGAGGATCGGGTCGGCGAGTGCAGAATAGACTCGAGTAATATCTCGAGACGCACATGGCTCGAGTCCCAAGTTAGGGACTATAATTAGGGATACATGAAAATCACAAGAACCGTCACTATCCCCCAAACTTAGGGTTTTCATTACTGAGACAAACCTCTAATTATTGGCTTGAATTTAGGATCTTGAGTCCTTAAAATACTCAAGAGATTCTTCTAGTTCTCTACCCCCAAACTTAGGGTCATCATTATCCTGGAAAGACCTAACACTATTGCTCGGATTTGCAGGTCCGTAGATTCTTTAAAATACTCAAGGGTTTCTTTTAAAGATTGATCACATCGGGTCTAAGAGAATGGTTTCCTCAAATTCATCTAAAGAATCTGTGATGAAGTGTCATGCCAATTATCCTGAACTAAATCCTGAACTAAAGTGCTACATATAATTCACTTCTTCTAAATCATCATTCTCAGAAGGTTGTCTAGTAACATTAAAGACATTTAGTTCAGTGGTCATATTACCAAAGGATATGTTCATAAGACTGGTCCTACAATTCATGACCATGTTAGCTGTGGCTAAAAATGGGCGACCTAGAATCACTGGGATTTGAGCATTTGGTTCTTTAACAGGTTGGGTGTCTAGAACGACGAAATCCATGATAAATAAACTTATCAACCTCGATCAAAACATCTCTATGACACCACAAGGGACTTTTACGAGACCTATCGGCTAATTGTAGTGTCATTTTAGTTCGGTTTCGATGTGATATTAACAAGTTGTAGTAAAGTGGTAATAAAGGTTGTCGTTCTCTCGAACTTGTGAAGGATTTTAGACTTTAAAATTAAAACAAACAGAAAACACACTAAAAATTATAGAAAACACCGACAAAGTTGATATCAATATTAAAAAGAACAAGGCTAAGATTCCACTATTTTCCAAGTTCAAAGTGATTTAATCAATATTTATATTCATGCAATTTCTCGTTTAATTTGATTCTAAACTATTGCAACAAGTAGATTCTCAAAATAACAAGTGTAAATCCAAAGTATAAAACATCAAAAAGTCCAAGCATGCTTTATCAAAAAAATCACAATTGCTTAACAAGAATCATTCAAACAATTTTCAATCAAGGCAAAATAATCATAAAATAATTGCAATAAATAGATAAATTAGAATATACCACTTCTTGTTGGAAAAATAGCTTCCTCTATCGCCTCGGCAATGGGGTTTAGCTCCTCATATTAATCATGGTCTCAAAATATGTGTTTATGGCTCAAAAGATGATTAAAAGGATGAAAATTAATTAAGCAACTGCCTGCTTATTTGTAATGGCGTTACAAAGCGGTTACAGATGGAAGCTGTTACAAGCCAAACTTATGTACTGCTGTTGCTATGTCGTTGAATCCACGACCCCAAAAACGGCGTCTCGAAGGTGCTTTGTTCTTCGTGTTCTTCCTCTGCACCCATGACAAGCTTCTCTGCAACTCGATTGTTTATGCTCTATAAGCGCCTCTAAACCTTCCCAAAAGTGTGTCTAACCCTTCCTTGACTCATACCCGGAGCTATATATAGCGAGAAAACCCTAACAAACCCGAGTTTATCTTTCTTTTCTTCCACGGCAAGCTCAGGATAATTCTCTCTAACTTTCCATGCACGCGTCTGCCAGAGTTATCCGACTCTCCCACTCCCTTGAAGGCCGAATTAAGACGAATACATCCGATCTGGCGTAAAATCCTCTCCAAATCCTTACAGCAATCCAAAATCCAGGCAATATTTCTTCGCCTTTGTTTTGTTTCTCCCAGACTTATCCGGCCAATTGGTTGGGTCAAAACACTCACTCGAACCTTTATTATGCCCCTAGGAAGTCATTCATGAAAATAGGCCATTGAATCTCACTCATCTGGCAAGAAAAATCCAACTCCAACTCTGACTCAAGCCTTACGCTTTGCCATTTTCCCGCCATTTTCGATTTTGAATTGTTGAAGATGGCGCCCCCTATCCGAGTAGGGGTGCCTTGTTTACCCAACCAGTTGTCTGGTGCCCCTTAGTAATTTGGGTACCTTATCCATAGTGAGTCCGAATAGTACATGTCCTCAGGCACTGACTTTTTGAACGATTTTTCCAAAAATGTTTGTTGGCCAAAAATACCTACACACACATAAAACACCATAATAAGTACAAAAATGAGCACTATCAATATATAGAATCGAGACAAATTAGACACAAAAAATTGTCTATCAAATACCCCCAAACCTATTATTTGCTAGTCCTCGAGCAAAAATAAAATAAAAATAAATCTAACTGTTTTATCTTGAGCATCGTCGATTGCATTTAGCATATGCAATAAGCCTTTAAACCCCTAGGTGGCCCTAGTGAAAAGAGTTATAGTCTCGGAGGTTTACCCGCAGGTGTACCACAAAACCTTTTATACTCGAGACCACTAACTATCTCGCGGAGAACCTTGGGAAGGCACTAAAGAATTCCTTGGTTGGCATACTTATTGACTACGGGAGGAAGTACCTGATGCGAAATTCAATTGTTGTACACGAGCTTGCACTCAAGCATACTAAAATTCATATATAAGTCACGAGAGCTCTACCCAGATAGTCTCATTTATGGACATCAATACCCGGAGTCAAAACTAATCACATGGATAGATCAAGAAATGGATATAGAAAAACATAGATGGTTTTGATGTTTACTAAGTGATCGATGTTTCTCATATACGAAGGCCCTTAAAATAGAACCTATCCTAATGGTGAGATCTTTAGTCGACTAATATCAACATTTGGCATATACAATGGAACAGTGGTCGACAATCCTAATTCTAGATCAACACGTCGCATATACAAGGGAACCAATGGTCAATTTATTCCTTTGAACATTAATTATTATTTTTTTTTTTTTTAACTGCATGATTAGATCTTTTGGATCAGCGCATGCTTCTTGTCGGAGATTACATGATAGTTCCGTGGATCCTGCATTCCACGCTTGTTTGAAAGCGTGAGGCAGGAAAACACACACATATTGCTATTCCCAAGTGTTAATTTTTATTCCGTTTGGTCTAATTGGTCTATTCTTTTTTTTTTTTTTTTTTTTTTTTTTTTTTTTTTTTTTTTTAGCAACTCAATCACTCTAATTCACCCTAGCATTGGTAACAACTTGATTCGTGGGCCCCACCTAATCACTTAGAGAAACATAGTTTAAAAAATAAAATAAAATAAAAATAGAAGTGAAAAGGACTCAACGAAATATGGTGAAACTATCATATTTATTTCTAACACACGAGCTCACATGCTTTTATGAATAGACTCTTTAGATGTTGCCGTCTAATCGATTGGTTCCTCTGACTCCCTACTGACCAAAAATGCTTCCATCCCTTAGATTGGTTAGTGCCATCCTTAATAAGCATAAATTTCTAGGCTCGAGGTTTATTTATTGCAACTACAAAGTTTCTCCCATACCCCCAAACTTAAATCTAACATTGTCCCTCAATGTTAAAGATAAAATTAAAAGCATGAACAAGGAGAAGCTGTTACCATTTGAGTAAAAGAGTTAAGGAAAGATATTACCGTGTTGCATGAGTATTGGGTTACCTCCCAAGAAGTGCTAAGTTTAACGTCTTGACGGACACACATTACCCATAAAATGGCTAATTACCCTTTCAAATCGTATATCAATAGTCGAAACAAGCGTGGATCATCAAAACCAAATAATATTACCACTAAATGAGACAAGACACGGGATCGAAAAATGAGCAGATGGAGCACAACCTTATCGAAAAGTTTCTTTGCAAGACAATGGATCTATCGGCACTAGTGGAAAATGGAAGTTAAACCACTTGTCGGGACATGAAGTAATATCACTAAAGCATTTGTGTCCATCGGCTGCATTCTAGAAGTGGTTTTTAAAACATTGTAATGTCAGCAAGTTGAATTCTTTAAAAACGCGACTTTCTTTAAAAAGTAGATTGACAAAGATTGTGATGCAATAGTTTTTTTAATGAGATTTCATAAAAAAAATTGATATTGATTCAATCCAAAGTGATTCAATCAATCAAAAACTAAAAACTAAACGAGCATTAATTAATAATGACTTGGCCAGAATTAATAGCGACTTTAAAACTCATTTTGTATTGAATAGTGAATTCGGTTTACAATTTCAACTATCTAAAATCTTATTTGTCAAAGTTAAGAAACTTGGATTTACTACTTCCTACTTTCCTGAAGAATCAATAGATGGTGATATAGAACTTTTAGGAAGACCCATTTCCCAAATCCCGGACCAGGAATGACCACCACCACTAGCACCATATCTCCCATCGCTTGGCGTGAATAGAAAGACCCATTATCAATTCCCCCGCCGTCTCCTTGATTTTGGTCGAGTATGTTGCCGCGAAGCCTATAGGAATTTCATTTTACTTTCCCAATGAACATGACTAAATTCTCCCAATCCCTTTGCAAGGGAGTCTTTGTGTTCCACTCCATCATTTGTTTCCAAGTCGAACCACCTGCAACCATCCTTTGATAAAAAAAATATGTATATAATTAGTGGGAGTACAAATGGTTTCTCAATTAGAGAAAAAATACGAATCTAATATCACGGGACGATGTCTACCATGAGATAAACCCCAATATGTTAAAATTAAGAATAGTTAACTAGCTTCTCGTAAAAAAAAACAATCATAAATGTGGAAGCTAAATGTCTACATTCATAACTTTCCCACACACTGTCGAATGTCCAAAGCAAAAACAAGGAAGTCGGTGTGTTCGGTTAAGTTATCACTTACTATAATTGATCTTAAGGGTAATTTGAATGCCACACTTTGTAGTCTACTCCAATGTCTAGGGTCATTAGAGTACAGCGGTGTAGATGGGTGCAACGACTAACATAGATAGTAGGAACCTAAGCATGTCATGATCAACCAAGGATAGCTCGATCAGAAAAAAGGAGAAGCTCAATTTGGTTAAAAATGCGAGAAAATATGTTAGTATCCAAGCTTATAAAAAGTTATAAAATACTATGGATCAACAAGTTTAATCGATGGAAGACTAACTATACAAACCTTCTTATCAAATGAGCCGCTTTAAGGAATATTTTCATAAATACATATGAAGTTGGAACTGACATATTGAATATGTATTTACTATCGATTTCTCTCGCAAACATGTTTATGCGGTGTTAGAATCACAATGTCGAAAGCCAGGAAAAACTAAGCACACTTGATAAGAGATATATGACTTATAAGTGAAAAATTGACCATAGC
The DNA here is from genome assembly GCA_023531295.1 of Papaver armeniacum. Taxonomy (NCBI): domain Eukaryota; kingdom Viridiplantae; phylum Streptophyta; class Magnoliopsida; order Ranunculales; family Papaveraceae; genus Papaver; species Papaver armeniacum. Next base: position 20,445 of record JAJJWW010008405.1, read on the forward strand.
AAGAACTTCCTTCCTTGTATAAGCCTTGTCGAGGAAATTAGAATAAGATCATCTACTAACTTTAGTCTTTGAAACTTCCTCATACTTGCATGCTAAAAGCATGGTTGTAATTCCAACTAACTGAAGTTTCTTTGATTTTCCCTTTGTTTGGTGGGCTAAGAATGTTTGTCTATAATGTTAACCATAAGAAATAATGTCTCATCCATGAGCTCAAATTTATAATGCACTGTCAAGATTCAAACCAATAAGGATGCTTAGCATATGTTTTGTTTACCCTTTCTAGGAGATAGAAAATCATGTCAAAATTTCGTATACCTCGATTAACCAATCAACTAGGATGGCCCTCATCTTCTCATTGATGTGGATTGTTGAACCATATAGTTGGGAGATACACAGCTAATTCTGCAAAACGGGGCAAAGGTTAAGTCAAGTTACCTCGGGCTTTACAAGTCTGCCCTATCTTACTTTTGCATTCTTACTTTTGGAGTTTTGGGGATTTAAAAATAAACCAAGTAAAGGTAAAGTACACTCTCAATTGGAATGCAGTTGGGCAAAGCATTTGAAAGGTATTCGAGATTGAAGAATGTCACTAAAGCAAGTAATACTAGCACTTGATTCTCAAATGTGCACTTTGAGTAAATGGAGTAGGAATATCGGACAATGCTACACACAAAATTGAAACAAGTATGAGTTGAAAGCAGTGAGACTAGCCTCGGTTTTCTTGTAGTGAGCATATATATCATCGATATAATCTACAAGCGCAAGAGTGTTCTTTGAGTAAATAACTATCAATATCCAGAATGGGTTCTTCAACAATATCCTCCATCTCAACTTCCTCTTCCTACAACATTACATTCTGAAGCTGATTAACATTTGCGGCCACTACAAGAAAATAAAGAACAAACCCTTAAACAAAACACAAAGTCATCATACCATTAAGTCGATATCCTCGAAGATTTCGACTTCATCAAGAATTGCTTGATGTGCTTCACAAACATTGGATCGGAGAAGGAACTCCTCTGCTCTATATTCATCTACATCTATAATGATCGGAGAAGGAACTATCCGACATATTGAATTGTAAGGTATTAGACGTATGTCTATTGCCCAAATTTCTAAAAACTTGAGTTTATTATTCCTATAACCGGTTTCTGACATGGCAACAATCTTCATCCAAGTTCCTCATTTCATTTTCCATTGATCCATGTTGTTGTATGATAAACAAAAGTACTAGCGCACATGTAATTCTTAAATATTCCCGGAAAGCAACTTGGGTCCTCCTTCAATGACTTTAACCACATCAACCATATAAAATACCAAGATAGAGACCTAAGTTTGTTCTTTGGAGATATTACGATTTAATCAGTGAAACCAAAAGCCATCGGCTTAAATTAAACAATGAAACGCAAGTCAGAACAATTTATTTGTTGTCCCAACCCCTTTGTTGTAGCATTCATTAATAGGTTCCTCTTGGTACCCCAATTTTGAGTAACAAGATTTCCATTGAGATTGCTGGCGATTTGTAAACAAGGTCTAGACACAATTGATGAAATTGAAATGCTTATCCTGCATCACAAATTCAAACTATTGTGAGTAAAATGTATAATTTGCATGTTCTTCAATCACCTAACATCAAACATAGAACTCTCTCAGAGACCAAAAGACAAACACAAATGTTGGGTTACCTGAGAAGGCTAGACTTGTAGTGCACATGCTTCCACTGTGTTCAATTCACACTCAGTTGGTCCATGCTGCAATCATTCACACAACACGGATTTCAAAAGATTGAGCATTTGTAGATCGTTTTATCAAATCAGATCATAAATCTCATTCTTAACAAATGATTTTGAGAACAAAGAGAATACACACCATCAATAAAAACAAAACTAAGAAAAAAAACCAATGGATTAAAAGTATGAACAAATACAAAACCATAATGAATCATAAAGAGAAGCTGGGAGAAAATCAAGCTTTTAGGATTTCTTGAGATCGATTTTTTTGCTTACGAAATTTCAATTTGGAGATGGATAAGTTAGTCGATTGAACTGAAACGATAAATAAAGAGGATACTTACATCAATTGGTTTTCTTAGATGAATCTTGGAATTCAATTCGTGTTGATGATCATCATCACCTCTTTTCAGATTAGGAAGGCAAATCCTCAGAGCTAATGTTGTTATGATGGACACGAAGAGGGCCGGAAGACCTAATACTAAAGTTTTGGATCTGAAAAAATGAAGAGAAAGCAGAGACAGGAGATAAGTGATGGAAGAGGCTAGATGGCTAGATGCAGATGAGATAAAAGAGATAAGGTTTGATTTTTTTCTCTTTCCCACGAAAAAATCTAGCCCTCACGGTGGTTCTTGAATACGACCCACGCCTAAGTGTCGTTGTCCTTAGAAGAAACACCGCCTCTGGTGGTCTTTTGTTCTTCGTGTTCTTGGTGCAGCAGCAGCAGAGAATAATCCTGCAACTCGATTTTTTTTGGCTCTGTAGTGTTCTAAACTCTCCCAAACTCTCCGTCTCCCTTCACTGATATACCAGAACCTATTTATAACCCAGCAGAAGCAAAATCTCACGCTCATTACTCCTGAAAATCTTCATTTACTCGGTATTGAAGAAAATATTATCGGGAATATTTTCTTTCCAATCTTGTCTTCTCACGCGTCTGTTGTATGAAGATTCACTCTACACGCTTCGTAGAGATCCATCTTAATCCAAACACGATCAAAGCACACGTTTAACCTATTTGTAATCCGTGTATTTCTCTCCCGTAACCGTCTTGCCTGTTTTACTTCCAATCGACTATTCAGCCAAATTGGATCGAAAAGAACACCTATACCATCCCTGTGATGCTCCAACAAAGCTTCCCAACCAATTTCAGCCATTGAGTCTCACTGAAACACCTTCAAAATCTGAACCCTAATTCTGGTTCTTTGAAACCAGATTTTCCCGCCAAAAACCAGGTTTGAAAGGTTGAAGATGGTCAGCCCTTATCCAACAGCTGAGGGTGCGAATATCAGTTGGGTGCCCCTTAGTAATTGGGTTACCCCTTATCCAAAGTGGGAGTTCGAATAGCAAATGTCCTCCGGGGGTGTTCCGAGCAACTTTTCGAGCCGAATTTTCCAACAATCTTTATTTCCAAAAAATACCTACAAACACACAAAATACCATAATAAGGACGAAAATGAGTACTAACAATACGAAACATTGAGGACAAATTAGACATATATATGCGTCTATCATCCAGGCCATTACCACTTTGAGAAATGGTAGAGTTTTAGGCAATCAGAATCCGATTCCTGAGGAAATTGAGCAAATCAGGAACTCTCCATCGACTGCCCAGGCCACTCCTTCTAACAATAATGAAACCAGTTTGAATGAAAAGGTTGAGCCTGAGGTTTCGTACATTCCTCGTGCTCCTTTCCCTCAAAGATTGTTACCTAAAACAAAAGAAACTCACAACAATGAGATTCTAGAAGTGTTTAAGCAAGTTAAAGTTAACATTCCTTTGCTTGATGCCATTAGACAGATTCCATCTTATGCTAAAGTTTTGAAAGATCTTTTGCATTGTGAAACACAGATTGAATGTGAAAAGAAAGCTTTTCTCACTTGAACAGGTCGGTTCCATCATCACACGAGAACACACCACCGAAGTATAAAGATCCTGGTTGTCCTACTATATCTTGTGTTATTGGCGACCCAGGCCATTAAGCATGCATTGTTAGACTTAGGTGCAAGTGTGAATCTTTCGTATTGTGTGTATAAGCGACTTGGGTTAGGTGAGCTTAAAGCCACTAATGTTACTCTTGACTTGCGGATAGGTCCGTAAAAGTACCTAGGGGGATAATCGAAGATGTGTTGATACAGTCGAGAAGTTTTACTTTCTGTTGACTTTATAGTATTAGACATACAACTTTGTCTCTAATCCTAGTGGACAGATCCCAGTCATACTAGGCGAGGCCTTTCTTAGCCACTTCGAATGCTATTATAAATTCTTAGGAATGGGATTATGGAGCTGTCTTTTGGAAATATGAAAATGGAAATAAATGTCTTTAATCCTTCTAATCCTGTTTTGGTTTCCGATGCTTGTGAATCTATTTGCATGATTGAATGTGTGAATGACTATTGTAGTGATTCTTATTTGAAAGATCTCGGAGAAGAATTTGGCAACATTGCGGGAGTACGATTTTGACCTGGCGAGTTGTTGGGTGTTTGTTTATCCCATTTTGCTAATTCTAAGGATCCCATTATGCATGATATTGTTGATGCATTTAGTCCTTTTATTGATGCATCTAATATTTCTCTAGAAGCATGTATGAATGTGGAGCCAATTGATACAGGGCAGTTAACTTGGAGTGTTGATTTTGAACCAATATCCACTTGTTTAGACCATTTTGCAGATTCCGATGACCCCATGCTAATTGACATTGTCAATGCATTGCGTCCACCTTTAGGTGATATAGGTAACTTAACAACGGAAGTTATTTCCGCTGACCTAACACCAGATTTAGGGGTTGTTGATATTGATGAATATGAACCACTAGATATATGTTTAAATCGTTTTGCTGAGTGTGATGCTTCTATGCCTATTGTAATGGTTAGCGCATTGCTTCCTCCTATTTCTAGTGAAGATAGTTTGTCCACTGAAAATATTTCTGTCGATCTTGAACCAAATTTAGAGTTTGTGCTTCAAATACACACTATTGAACAATTTGTATTTGTTAGTGTGAATGGTTTACTGATCCTGACAAAGTATGACTTGATTATTATGGACTTTTTTGCACAGGGAGTGGATTTTCGCATATGCTTGGCTGATTATCGTCTTCGCAGGTTCTTATTTGCAGCTTACCAGATATGTTGGGTTGATTCCCAACTTTTCAGATTATATTTATATGCTTGGCAGGTTGTTGTTGTGTATCACCTTCACTTTGTTTGAGATTACTTGCTGCACGCAAGCAGGTAACAATTAACATTCGCTTCGTGGGAGTCAACCCATCAGATGTGTTCCCTTTATTCTTTTACTTTATTTGTTTGCTTGTGAATTTTCCCATCTTGACTTTTACGTTGGACGACTCAATTACATTGAGGACAATGTAATGATTAAGTGTGGGGGAGCGGTTAACACTTTAGATCTTTTATAGGTATTCATTTTCATGTTATGACCAGTCAGAGAGCGGGTTTAAAAAAAAATTGTTATGACCGGTATGGAGCGGAGTGCAGTAAATAAAAAAAATAAAGAAAGGTGGTTTATTTGAGCTATTGCATTTCATGACCAGCTGTGGAGCGGGTCTATCTTTTTGTTCTCTTGCATGTTATGACCAGCTGTAGAGCGGGTCTATTTTTCTTAACATATTATGACCAGCTGTGGAGCGGTTCTATAAAAGATTAAAAAAAAAATCACGATGACCAGCTGTTGAGCGGGTTTAATTTCTGTTTTGCTCGGGACTAGCAAAATGTAAGTGTGGGAGAATCTGATAAGCACGTACGTGCGACACTTTTATACCCACATTTATACTAGCTAGGTCTCTATATTTCGCTAATAAATATATTTTAGTGCTTTTACAGGAATTACAAGTAAAATCCGTTCACCCGGAGAATAAACGGCTAAATGAGCTAATTGGCATTTGCGACATAAATGACCAAAGTGGATGGCACGGTATCTCATATATCAAAGCACCCACTCAAGTCATTCACGGCACCAAATGGAGACGGAGAGTTGTGGGCTGGTAGGCACGTGAATCTCACTCGTGCGGGCTAAGAGGAAATGGGGGCGTGGCCTTCTCCACTATCACATAATCAACACCTTATTTTCATTAGGAAGCAAAGAGATTTTCATTTCTTAAATAAACTGGTGGAGTTTCTTATGAAGAGAAAGGGATACGAGCTTCAACCTTCTCCGAGCATCCTCTTTGGAATTTCAAGCGGTATCGTTTGCCGTCACCACATGGAGACCTACTATCCCAAAATCGGAAGATTGATCGAATTAGCTGTTGGATTTGCATGGGGTTTTGGTACATCGAAGTTGAATCGATGGTGTTTGAGTTCAAGATGCGTGATAAATGGAGACGCAAGCTTATTATTCAGTGACAACAATGAGATTAGAGATGCATGTAGTTGAATTGGAAAGAAGATGGAAATGAAGCTTACGAGAAATCGATTGTTAATGATACGAAGAACAATAATGGAAATTGGGGATTTGGGTGTGAACTGAATTGGGTTTAATGAGAGTTTGTGTTTGAGATGGAGAAGACCCGATTGACGAGTTTGTTGGCAGTGGATTTGTTCTTTGGGTATTAGATTGAGACGAAATTATGAAGCTGGTAGTAGTGGTGTTGGTTGGTCAAATTGGTGTTGTTTTTCGTCGATTGTTATTGGATATAGACGAGTTTGGTGGGGTTTTGGTTATGTGTGTATCCGGAAAACCGGATGAAATAGATGCCCCGGGTCTTGTCAATTGGGGTTTTGATGTGGCACGAGATTGAGTATCGGTGCAATCATGAGACATAAATGGGTATGGAGGCAAGCCTTAAGTCTATCCGAGTCTGGTGCTTAGAAGCTCGGGGTGCGGTAGTGTAAGTGGAGTGAAGCTTAGAACCAATTGGTGGATTTATATGACGTCGGTAATGGAGATGGGGTATCGATTGCGATCGATGGAAGTAAAGAAGTTGTTATTGTTTGCCATGGCTATGGCTTTGAAGAAGGAAGATAAGATGAATGTTTAAGTCGGTGGGCAAACGCTGGTTGTATGGAGAGAAAACGATAATGATTGGGGGTTTCAATGTATTTCACTACATGGGCAATGTTTGAAGACGAGTTTTGTATGTAATCGGTGGTTATTGGTACGAGAACCGGGGTTTCTTGTGGTGAGGTTAAGTATTTCTTTGGATTAAATGGCCATGAAAGCTGGTTCTCGAGTCTGAGACTATGGTGGAGCAGGTATTGTTGATCGGTGGATGGAGAACGAGTGGTGCATGTTGGTGGCTATAGCCGTGTTTAGGTGGATTGAAATTGGAGGATTTTTGATGAAAGATATGCCAGCAACATGATGAAGAAAGCGATCCGTCTGATGAAGACTTAAGTATATTGGTATAGGCTCGAATGCCATGTACGGGGGTGTTGTGGCCAGACTTGGTCGGAATTTGGAAAGGCTGAAGTTGGAAGTCGGGGCACTGGTCGGGCTTTGTTGTTTCGGAGTGCTGTTGCAAGAGGAGGAACCGACTACTATATAAGCCGGCCCGATTAGGAGAAGAGAGGAGGTCATCGACATAGGAGAAAATAAGGGTTTGGTGTTATTGTTTTCTTTTTGCTATGATTTGCTAAACTCTTGTTAGGGTGAAAGGATGAACTTGTAGGCTAGATCATTTGTGTTTATGAACAAGAGTTTCTTTAAATCAAAAGCTTAATTTTCTGTTTGAGTATCTCATATTTGTGATTGTTCTTATAGATCTTTTCATGTTCTATGCCAAGTATACTACACAGGTAAGCTATAGACAATCCCATTGAGACCTAATTTATTATAGATTAATGAACTTTCTTGAACTTTGTATGCCAAGTATACATAGTGTCTAGGATTTCTACTTTTAGGTCGAGATCAAACAATCTTCGTCGATTATTTTCAATAGTTATTAATGACGTATCTTCCATGTTTAAGTAGCCAGGTGTTGCAACTTTACATGAGTAATATCGAGACTCTCGTGATAAAACACAAGTTATCATAACTTACAATGGATTCCCGGAGCCTTAACATTCTTTTCATCTTGCCTGTCACTTTCATTTACATCCAATATATTTGCTTATTTCTTAGAATTCAGAAAACTCTCTCTTGAATCGTTTTTGATTAGAAAGTTAGTTGTATTAGTTAGAAGTAGTTTACACTCCTCGTGGGAACGAACCACATTTTCCGTTGTCTACAATTCGGACACCGTGCACTTGCGGTAAAACAAAGTCGGTCTACCGATCCATCATGCAGAATTTCTATGTCTTCTTAGCGCGTTGGATGCAATCATTACGGAGAACTAGTAAGTTGGAAAAGTAGGTTTTGTGGGTATATCTCTAGTAAAACCTCACGTGACGGAGTTGTATGTATAATTTAGAATAAGTTTTGTTTGATTTGCTCGAGGACTAGCAAAGTTTAAGTGTGGGAGAATTTGATAGGTGTTGTACAACACCTAATTTTATATCTAGTATTTATGCTTTCTTTGCTATTATCCTTGAGAATTGCATCTCTTATGTTTAGTTTTGAGTTATTAGGTGCAATGGAGTCGTTAGGAGCAAAAGAAGGAAAAATCATTCATTTGGAGCGTAAAGGGAAAAAATGTCAATTCACATGCGAGTGGTCCTTGGCACCAGCGAAGGTTATGTAGCAAAGGAGGTGAAGAGTAGACTGTCAGTTCCTCATAAGCGACAGATGAGGCGAAACAACAGAATTAGTTGTTGGTTATTCGGGCCGAGCAAGCCATGTATGGTATGGATGCCCTTATCCATTGGGATAGTGCCAATATCTATCTCGGTGTTATTACACCCAACTACCACTTCAATGTTGTTACACCCAACCACGAATTTGAGAAATCAATTTCTCGTTCATTTATTTCCCCAAGTTGGCAATTGTGCCGATCGGTGAGGAAATTGATGGTAGTTTGTAGTAGAGAATGAAGATGAACGGTCTTTTTGATATTGAAGCTGAGAAGGATTCAAGTGTTGAATCGATGGTAGAGACGAGAAGATTGAGTTGTTGCTGGTAGAAATTAGTGATGAGTGGAGTTAAATCAGAAAGGGGACCTGGTGAAATTGAAACAAGGGTTTGTGTTTGAATTCGAAGAGAATTAGGAGATGTTGTTGTTTATGATGGAGATTCAGATGAAGTTTTGTTGTTGGTGGAGTTCAGTTGATAGATGCATGTTAGGAATTACAGGGATTCGAATGTGCTAGTACTTATACTGTGTTGGATTTGAACATATGGGTTTTAGGTTGAATTCTGGATGAAGAAACAAAGTCTGCTGTCACTGAATCTTGAAAAATGGTGAAGATTAAAGAGGGGTTTTAGGAGTTCATACAATTATAAAACTGGGTTTGCTGAATTGAGATTTGGCAGAGAATTGGAAGTGGGTTCTGCTAGTGATAAAATGGTTACAGGTTATAATGAGAGGCTGGAGATGCGGCTGCAGTAGTAAATGATATTGTGATCGAGTTCTTGAGGCTGTAAAGCTCAAGCCTTATGAGCTGAGGTTTAATGGAATGGCTATGAACTCAAAGAAGAAAGATGGAAGCAGCAGATGGTGATGTTTATGGTGTTGGTTGCGGTTGAGATCTTGAGGGTGACGCTGCAATTTACATGAATTGGTGGCAAATGTTAGTCCAGGGGAATCGGTCTTGGTTGCTAGCAAGGAGGATGTGACAGAGAGTGATGGAAGTCGATTCCATGAGTTCAATGGTTCTGAAAAGATGGTGCTACTAGTAGATGCAGATGTAATGGGAGTTCTTGAATGGTTGTGGCTCGAATTGCATCTGCAATAAAGGGTTGATGTGATGCTACTGCCAGGATCAAAAATGATGAGATGTGAAGAACTGATGGAGGTGTTGGTGGCCTGTGGTTTTCAAGGGTTACAACTGCAGTCAAAGCTGTAGCAATGTGAAGTTGAATGAATGCAAAATAGTGGTTTATGGAGCTGGTGGCATTTTGTTACAGTGAAGCCATGGAATTGCAAGTCTGAAATGGAATTATGTATGACAGGATGGGTTTGTTCTGAGAGTTACTGGGAATGTGCTGCACTGCATTGAAGGCAAGGACTGGAGTTGTTGCTATGAGGACTGGTGGAGGTCTGCACCTATGGTGTCTGTTGAATCTAGAGCTGGTATTGTTGTTGAATGCCTGAGATGATGATGCTGCAAGGAGTGAATCGAATGGATGTAATGGACTGATTGGTGTTATCGCAGGCTATGAAGAATGTTGCAGTTTCAGTGGGCTGTGGCATTATGCAGGGTATGAAACCCAGCTGCAGGTGTCGGCTGTTCTGGTAGTGTGGCTGTGTTGCAGAGAAACTACAAAGGAGATAGTTATGGAAGACTGCAAGACCGCTCAACTTCGCCGGACGATTTGAGTGGTTCAGATCACGTTTTCATGGGATAGTCAGGTGTAGGCGTGAACACCAGCCTACCACTTACACGCCAGACCGGTCGGCCAAGACCAACCAAGTAGGTCATCTTGGAACGCGCCTTTGGAAGTGAGCATGGTGCGTGACTTTTGCGGTACCAAATTCCTATTACAAAATCGATCTCCACCACTCCTCTTTGCCGGTCAAATTGAGTGGCCTAGATTGCACCTTCATGGGACAGTGAGATATGGACGTGTACACCGGTATGTTGTCTACACGCATGCCCCGGTCGGTCCTTTCCAAAACCTTCCCATGCTTGGTTTCGACCAAGTCGAAGAGTGATGCTTGCGCACCTCTTCAAAAACCCTAATTCATTAACGGTCGCGAGATGAGTGTCTCAAAGATCATCTCGTCCGTCCAACTTCACCACTTGGTTATACAACCCAGTCGGAGTTAATTGGTCGGTGAGGCGTCACCACCCATCACTTTACCACACCATGATGCAGTACTCGTGCATAAAATATACATGATACTTCACAAGTATCAACTTCCCGAATAACGCATTATTCAATTCAAGATTACATGCTACCTTTCGTGGATCCACGATTCACACATTCCGGACATCAATCATGTCACAAACCGGGGGATACATCTTTGGGGTATTGGTCTGGCATTTACGGCGTGCGGCGTGCAACGCGCCATCACAAGAACGTGTTAGGAAGTTATGGACGGTTAGCGATGATGGGAGAAGTGGGCAAGACCGATCGTGTAGCATCGACACACAACTCCACTAATCCATCACTCCACTCCTCCACTTCCCACGAGAGACGTGAATAAGGCTCAATGACTTGTATAAATAGGTTCTCCTCCCTATTTCCACCAACAAGAGCAAGTCCAGGACAAAAATACGTAAACCAAGTGTTAATACAAAACACCGAATCGATAGCTTGCATCCTGTAAAAGCGGATCAGCTTTTTGTTACAAGTCATAAGCAATCCAATACCTTCACAATCTCAACACCTTCTTCGCTTCCCTCCCTAAGATCAACCCCATCTCCTTCACTTTGTGACCGAAACAAGTCCTGGAAATGACCATTTCTTAGGTTTAGGCCAGACTTGCCTGATTGATTTCCGAATCTACAAGCACTCACCGCGCAGTGCATTTGTTTAGGGTTTAGATTCATTCCTCATCACACACCCCAAATTACCAAATTCGGCAGGAATAGTTTTCACCCATAAACAATTGGCGACCACAGCGGGAGGTTGATCTCTCGGTTGTAAAGTCAATTTCTTCAATACCATTCAATCAATTTCGAGATGGTTGGTCTTAGGACCGCCTCGACAACCTCAAATCCCAACGGTTCCTCCAACGGAGAAACCCCTCCTCCTAACGGCGTATTTGACGGCATGATCAGGAGATTTCCAACATTAAGCGAACTAGCACGGGTACAGGAAATTCACACCAAGAATATGGAGCTAATCAAAGAAGCGGTAAACGACATACTTTATCTTCTCATCAAGATGACATCAGAGATGAGCATTCCGGAAACCTTTACACCGGGGACTAGTCCCCCTCAGATCAACAGTTTTACTACGAACCGAGAGGCCGGTGGATCGAGAAGCGGCATCTCTAGTGGAAAGCTTGTGTGAACTCTTGCACCTCTCGAAGAATCAACGGGCAGAGACGTTTGCTGCAGTTAATAAAATAGCTCTGGACGTACACCTGACTCCTTCTCGTCCAGAATTCTTAACTACATCGGAAATATCTGTAAATAATGTTACATTCACAGAAGACGACATGATGGCAGAGGAAGGTCTGTCGGGCCCTACATGTTACCGCTCACATCAAGGGCTCCGAGTTCGGAGAGGGCCCTCGTCGACACAGGAGCATCTTCGAATGTGATTACTCTCAAGACTCTCAATACATCCAAGGTTAGCCTATGCAAGATTATACGACAGCCCACCACGATGACGGACTTGAAGGAAATCGAGACCAAAGACATACGGGTATGTCAATCAATTTATCAGTAGGACCCGTTCGATCAAGAGCAAAGTTTGAAGTCATAGAAAAGGAGCCAGGACTACCATATGATATCTGGGAGACCATGGCTTCACGACAACAAAGTCATTCCCTCAACGTATCACCAAAGTGCACGAAGACCATGCTAAATGAGAAAGTCATCCGCATTCCTGCATCATTGTCTCCGTACGCGCCAATATGCGGAGTGGAGCTGTTCGATCCAAAAGGTACCTCGCAGAGGAGATCAGACAAAGTCATGTGCACCCCACTACCCACGTGGGCTTCAATCCAGGAAGAAGACCGATTTGCATCACTGAGGGCCAAGCACCACGACACGCCTTCTCTGAAGAGGTGTCCATCTTTATCCAGTGAAGCTTCAACCCGCGTTCACACCAAAAGGTAACGCACTTTTGAAGCAAAACGTGACCAGAAGGGGAAGACAATATATCGGCGCCGCTGTTAGCAATTAGCAGGAGAGGCGGCACCCATCCTCTCCGCCCAATTGAATCTTTGCAAGAACGACGGAATACAAGAGGAAGTATTGGACGCCCGCGACAACTACAAGATGGAACCAATTCCACGATTGTGAGCTCGAGACTCGTTAACATCGGGAATGAAGAATCTCCCGAGCCGATCTCTATCGGGTTCGACTCTGTCCTGAGACGAACGTACGAGTCTTGTTCAACTACTCAAGGAGTACCAAGATGTGTTCACTGGACATACGAGGAAATGCCCTGGTCCGGATGAAAAATTTGTCACCCATCACTTACATGTCATACACGGATCCAAGCCAATCAAGCAATCTCCGAGGCAATTGGACATGAGGTAGAAGAACAAATCAAGAACGAAATTCGAAGTTACTAGCTGCTGGCTTCATCAGACCTATTCATCATCCGACATGGTTAGCTAATGTGGTCCCTTAAAGAAGAAAAACGGATGGATCTCGGTTTGCGTGGATTTCAGAGACTTGAACAAGTGCTGCCCCAAGGACGACTTTCCCCTACCTAACATCGACATGCTAGTAGACGCCACTAGCGGACACGGCATGTTTTCCTTCATGGATGGTTACAGCGGCTACAATCGATAAGGATGTATGAGCACGATGCAAGTAAGACTGACCTTCCTAACCCCTCTTGGCAATTTTTACTATACTGTTATGCCATTCGGTTTAAAGAACGCCGGCGCAACGTACCAACGTGCTATGACGGCAATCTTCCATGACATGATGCATAAACAAGTAGAAGATTACGTAGATGATATTGTGGTCAAGTCAAGGGCTCGAGCAGATCACACCAACGTCTTACGGTAAGTGTTCGAGAGGTGTCTAGAATACAAGTTGAAGATGAATCCTTTGAAATGCACTTTCGGTGTCTCTTCAGGCAAATTTCTAGGATTCCAAGTAACCGCGGAAGGGATCAAGGTAGACCCGTCCAAGACTCAAGCTATCCTCACAATGCCACCTCCACGAACTGTGAAGGAACTCCAAAGTTTCATGGTCAAGGTAAACTACATCCGACGTTTTATACCGGGTCTAGCCCAACTTGCCGCCTCATTCACTCCCTTGCTAAAGAAAGGAGCTAGCTTCATTTGGACCACAACCCAGCAAGAGGCTTTTCAAAAGATTCAACGAATACTATCATCTTCAACCGTTATGAAGTCTCCTGCACAAGGAAAGCCGCTACATCTCTACACTGCCTTCAGTGACACCGCAGTAGGAGCTCTACTCGCTCAGGAAGACGATGAGGGAATCGAACATCCCATATACTACTTCAACCGAATATTGAGAGATGTTGAACTCGGATACCCCAAAGCGGAGAAAGCATGTTTAGCCTTGATCCATTCCATTCAAAAGTTCAGGCATTACCTCTTTGTCTAATAGGGTGATACTCGTGTCTAAATCGACCATGTAAAGTTTTTACTTTCAAACCGGGTCTGATGGAAGGACAGGCAAGTGGCTTCTCCAAATGTCGAGCTGGACATAACGTGTGCGTCACCTAGAGCTATCAAGGGTCAAGCGATTTGCAGACTTGCGCGGCATTTCCGGAGAAGGCACTACTGGGGCTACACGAAGATCGCCCTGGATAATTCCCAGAATTAGCCCAACCACGTCTGTTTTGGAAGAAGAAGTGTGGCTCTTGTATTTTGATGGCTCTCTACCCCTAGCGTATCTTTTGGAGGAGCGGCGTGGTATTAGTATCTCCAACCGGGGAAGTATTCTCACACTCCTTGAGCTGGACTTGAATGCACCAACAACTCGAGTATGAAGCCTTCTCATAGGGTGTCAATAGCCAAGCAAGCGGGAGTCACGCGCTTGGAGATAAGAGGTGACTCCAAGTTCTTGGTGAATCGGATGAATGGGGTATACGCACTAAAGGAAGTAACACTAGCTCCATATCGATCAGAAGCACGGAGGTTACTGAATTATTTTGTTGATGCAACCATAACCCATGTCAGTCGGAGCAACAACAAACACGCCGATTGTCTAGCAACACTGGCTTCCAAATTGAAGTTTGAAGGTTTGGAAGAAACCCTGACAGTAAAGAGGAGAACCATAGAATCGACATGGTTATCACAATACAAAGACACCAAGACCGACGATTGGCGAACTCGATCATTCAAGAGCTCAACAGCTCACTCTCCCAAGGAAAGGTCAGTCTTAAAACCCTACGGAACTTCTTCATGCTTCATAGTATCTTTGTATTATGGAACCCGGATGGTTCCTGTCAAGATGTCTTGGGATGACGAAGCACAACTACATCTGAATCATGTTCACAACGAAATTTGTGGACAATCACTGGTGGTAACGCTTTACCGATGACTTCAACGCCTGGGCTATTACTGGCCAGAGATGGAGACTCAATCCAGACTACTTCAGAAGTCCTGCTCAAAATGTCAACTACCGCCACATCAATTGGAAGTTTTTAACGTAAACCACACTGGGACTTGGAGAGAACCGTACATTAGTTATCTCCGTGACGGAACAACTCCTGCCAATCAAAAGGATGTTATCAAGATGAAGAAAAAGGTTAAGCGGTTCATATTGCATGAAGGGATCATGTATCGCAAGAGCTTCGGAGGTGATCTACTACGATGCGGGTTGGAGAAGAAATCCCAATCATCTTTGAAGGAAGCACATGAAGGGGAACATCAAGGGAAGAGGAAACTGTTTCTCCAGATACACGAGAAATACTATTGGCCGACCATGGAGGATGATGCAGCCGTTTTTGTGCAAAGCTGTCACAAATGCCAAATTCATGGGAACCTTGTTCACGCTCCTTCCACCCTTTTACACTCGGTAAGCAGTCCATGGCCATTTTACAGTTGGGTACTGGACATTATCGGAAAAATCAATCCTCCATCATCGAAGCAGTATGAGTACATCATAACTGCGACAGAATACTTCACCAAATGGGTAGAGGCCATTCCCCTACGAGGAACTACAGGAGCAACAATTGCGGCATTCATAAAAGAACATATTATTTGTCGTTTCGGCGTGCCTAAGCATATCATCACTGATAATGGCACTCCCTTCGCCAATAAGCGTGTACGAGAGTTACTTGAGGAGTATGGCATTAAACGGTCTTCTCCACCATCTACTATCCTCAAGGGAACGGACAAGTGAAAGTACCAACAAGACATTGATCCCGGATCATCGGTCGAACAATACACGACAATCCTAGGGAATGGCACGACCGATTACCAATGGCACTATGGGCATACCTGGACATCACCCGAAGCTCCATTGGGGTTTCCCCATACTCACTTGTTTACGGAGCGGATGCAATTCTCCCAAAGCAGAGATCAAAATCCCATCGCCCCGGGATCGCGGCGGCACCGGAATCCACTGGAACGAGGTTGAAGCCTCTAACTCTAGAGTAGCGGAGTTAGACACTCTGGATTTCAGAAGAGACAAAGCAGAAGAACGTACTCAGGTGTACATGAACAGAATTTCTAGGGCATACAACAAAACTGTCAAATCACGTGTTTTCAAAGTGGGAGATTTGGTTTTGAAAACGGCCAAACACATCCAACAAGACATGTCCGCACCAAAGTTCTCACCGAAATTGGAAGGTCCTTACACGATCACCAAGGCTTACAACACCGGCTACTACAAAATTATTAAGGTGGACGGAGGCAAATTGGAAGCGATCATCAATGGAAAGTGGCTCAAGGCATATTATGCCGACCACTATCTCTGCTCTGTCAACAATACAGGCATTTATTTTCATTACATGTTTGAATCATCAATTATATTCGAGAGATGCATCAATGAAAAAACCCGTTTCACCAATCAAAACCCATGCAATTTATTCCGCAAAGATGTTCAATAAACTTTGACATAAAAGGAATACAAATTGAATACGACTTAGAAAAGGCCATCTAGAAGATTATAGTTCCTTGAGAGCATCATCTCGGTCTAGCTTGATATCTTTCTGTTCTTTTCTTCAAGTCCCGTATGCCCGCTCTACCTCCTTTGATTCTCGCGGCCGAGCCTTCTCCTCTTCCAAGATAGCTTTCGCAGCAGGAACAACATTCACGAGGATGCCCGCTCGATCGACCTTGATAATATTAAGACGCTGTCGCAACCAGCCCACGTTGAACTCCATGGATTCGCAGGTAGATACCATATCCTCCCACTTTTCAAGGCTTGATTCGAACGTTACGGATAGAAATGTTCTCCATCTCAAAGCAATCATGGGAAGAAGACAGGTTACCGTGGTGACCGGAGAAGCGAGATGAACAAAGTCCGGACCACATTCCGGGTTGCGATATGACCATACTTTCTCCATAACTTCGTGTAAAGAGGCCCGAACTCCTTCCGCACTAAGAATCCACCGACGTCTCGGTAGCTGGAGGATAAACATTTCATGCGAACATCGAATAAAGACCTGCATTGGGGTATTCATAAGATGAGACACCCAGATCAGCATCTTCGAGGTCGACAGGGGTAGGCGTGTTTGATTTTGAAGGAGAGAGGACTTGTTTAAGTCATCATCATCGATAACCGTCACACATGTTCCGGTAGGATATGTCTGCAAGAATGAGAAGATTATTCACCTGATCATTATGAAGAACAAGCAATTGTTCAGAAAAAAAGAAGGAGATACAAACCGGTATTATCTTCTTGACTCGGAGAACACGAGCAGGGGATCCATCATGAATCTCAAGACGCGGGTCGTGCACGTTTAATGGAGGATCCTTGACGGTATGAAGAAGACGATCCTTTGGTGTTCGACATGATAAGGAAACGGAGTTTCTACGAGAAAGCCCTGTTGTAAAATCGTAAAAGTGGTTCAGAATCTCTACACTTGCATATATGCTGAGGAAACCCTAAAACGATTACGGCGCCCGATATATGGGGATACGACACCGACCAAATCAGGCTTTCTTTTGAGCCCTAATCAAGAATCAGAAGAACATCTGGATACACGAGCGATTCAACCAGCAGTGTGTAAGC
This sequence comes from Papaver armeniacum, assembly GCA_023531295.1. NCBI lineage: Eukaryota > Viridiplantae > Streptophyta > Magnoliopsida > Ranunculales > Papaveraceae > Papaver > Papaver armeniacum. The sequence goes on from JAJJWW010008405.1 coordinate 38,015, forward strand.
ACCCACGGCCAGAATCCCTCCAGGCAGGGGACTTAATGTAAATACCCTAAGGAAGGAAGCAGGTCCATCAAGGCTTGAGATCGCGCACGTATGGAGGATTGCCCACGGCCAGAATCCCTCCAGGTAGACTTCCTTTATCTTGTCTTCTTACGTTTATGTATGTCACCATCTCATGCCTACCCCACAATAGTGTAACCATTATGTGTTAGGCAGGGGACTTAATGTTGATGGTGGATTTTCATTTAAGGTTAAAATTGTAAAAACCAGAAAATTATGCGCTGACATCTTGTAAAAGATAAGGCCATCAATAAGTGTTGGATACTCCCTCACTTAATTCACCAAGAATGGAGCATGTGGCAACAATCCCATTCTGTGAATACACGAAATTCATCCAGGTTGGAGCATGTAGCAACAATCCCATATACCCTGTGAATTTATAGCATTATTAATTAATCGCAATCGGCCTTGTATTTCTGTACTCATTATCGGTGCGGCATGACGGCGAGTGTTGCTCTTACGAGCAACACGAACCTCCAAGCATTATAATGAAACCATGTACGAAATACCCGCATGCAGTGACTCTCGGTGTGTTATACTAGCCCGATTGAGCCCCTCTCGGTGTGTTATACTAGCCCGATTGAGCATCCGGACTGACCGTATCGGTCGGATATGATCACGATCATCCAACTCCACAAGCATGATTGGATGACCCAGATCAATTCCATCACCCCAGCGGTATGGAATATCCACTGCCGAACCGACGCGGACCCCCATGGTCGGCCTCCCGAAGATTGGCTTAGCTTGCCAAAACGTCCAAACCCGGAGCGTATGGGCGGAAAACCCTAAATTAGGGTTTGCGGCATATTACATGTGTCGCAAAACGGTCTCAAACATCCATCTTCGCAGGTATAGATGGAGGGTGTAGATGAAGATTCAAAGGGCCCGAGCATGTCAACACAATCACCGTGGCCCGCCTACATACTCGACCAATCGGTCGGGACCAACCATGGTTGGTTATCCTAATTCGTGCGCCCAAACAGAGCATGGTTACACGGCCGTGAAACCCAAATTAGGGTTTTGAGCATCACGAGCGTCCATCTTCTCCAAAGCCACGAATGGAGGGTCCAAGATTAGATTAGCGAGTCCGGTCATACCAGCATGACCACCGTGGGCCCATCTATCCCCTCACCCGATCGGCCAAGGCATATCATGCCTGGTTATTCCAAGACGCGCGCTCAAACTAGCGTGGTCACACCTCCCAAACCGCAAACTAATCTCGACCGCTCAACTTCGCCGGACGATTTGAATGGTTCGAGATCACGTTTTCATGGGATAGTCAGGTGTAGGCGTGAACACCGGCCTACCACTTACACGCATGGGGACCGGTCGGCCAAGACCGACCAAGTTAGGTTATCTTGGAACGCGCGGCCGGAAGTGAGCATGGTGCGCGGATTTTTTGCGGTACCAAATTCCTATTACAAAATCGATCTCCACCACTCCTCTTTTAGGTCAAATTGAGTGGCCTAGATTGCACCTTCATGGGGACAGTGAGATATGGACGTGTACACCGTATGTTGTCTACACGCATGCCCGGTCGGTCCTTTCAAAAACCTTCCCATGCTTGGTTTCAACCAAGTCAAGAGTGATGCTTGCGCACCTCTTCAAAAACCCTAATTCATTAACGGTCGCAGATGAGTGTCTCAAAGATCATCTCGTCCGTCCAACTTCACCGACTTGGTTATACAACCCCAGTCGAGTTAATTGGTCGGTGAGGCGTCACCACCCATCACTTTACCACACCATGATGCAAGACTGCATAAAATACACATGATACTTCACAAGTATCAACTTCCGAATAACGCAGATTATTCAATTGGCGATTACATGCTACCTTTCGTGGATCCACGATTCACACATTCCGAGACATCAATCATGTCACAAAGCGGGGGATACATACGGGGTATTGGTCGGGCGGTTTACGGCGTGCGGCGTGCAACGCGCCATCACAAGAACGGGTTATGGACGGTTAGCGATGATAGGAGAAGTGGGCAAGACTGATCGTGTAGCATCGACACACAACTCCACTAATCCATCACTCCACTTCCTTCACTTCCCACGAGAGACGTGAATAAGGCTCAATGACTTGTATAAATAGGTTCTCCTCCCTATTTCCACCAACAAGAGCAAGTCCAGACAAAAATACAGAAACCAAGTGTTAATTCAAAACAAGGAACCGATAGCTTGCATCCCGTAAGCGATTCGACTTTCATTACAAGTCATAAGCAAGCCAATACCTTCACAATCTCAACACCTTCTTCGCTTCCCTCCCTAAGATCAACCCCATCTCCTTCACTTTGTGATCGAAACAAGTCTGGAACGGCCATTTCTTGGTTTAGGCCAGACTTGCACAGATTGATTTCCGAATCTAAAAGCACTCACCGCGCAGTGCATTTGTTTACGGTTTAGATTCATTCCTCATCCACACACCCCAAATTACCAAATTCGGCAGGAATAGTTTTCACCCATAAACAATGGCGAAGTTGGATGGTCGTGATTGATTTGCGGCAGTTGTTCAATGCCGTTGACGCGATTTTTAGGGTTTGGAGGCCGATCGAACAACTCCCTTTTGAGCGAGCGATTCGAGGTGTTGCGTTTGGGTTTGAGTAGGTCGATCAACCATTTATAAAGGTGGGTTGCCAGCGAGCACGCTGACATCCCCTGGGTCACCTAAAATTAAATCTAAGCCACTCAATTTGGCTGGCAAAGTTGGATGGTTGTGATCGATTTGCGGCAGTAATGCATTGTCGCAAACATTGATTAGGGCTTTCAAAGCAGCCACGTCCACCATAGTTCAATCGAACGATTTGGTGTGCTATTAACTTCCCATGAGCAAGTCGATTAGTAGGGGATAATATTGGCCGGTGGCGAACGCATTGGTACTCCCTTGATCGTTTGGAATGCGATCTAAGCCGTCCAACTAGGCTGGCAAAGTTGGACGGATATGATAGCTTTTGAGACAGTTTTTTACGGCCTTAGCTCGTTCGAGCTTGGTTTTTACGCAGCGCAAACGCCCATGTTTGGGTCGGCGTTTGAAGCGCTCGTGAATGAGAAACATGGGGTTCGATCAACTAGAGGACTGGTGGGCCCGCCGGTGGTTGCTACGGTGATTGCCTAGTTCTACCAGGAGTAGTTTAAGCTTGTTAAATCGCGCGGCCAAATTGTGCGGCTGCGATCGCTTTTTTAAGACTGATATGGACATTCTAGGTTTTCTTTAAGAATAAATGTATTCGATCACGCTAACTTTAATTAAAAGGTGTGTGAACGCGTTGATCTCTTTGTCAGAGAGATGTAGCCTGTATGAGTGTTTTTGTGCAGATCCAAATACTAGCACTTCGGGAGATTCATGCTACTCTGATGAGAGTGAGCATTGATCGTCATGTCATGTCAGTATTGAGAATTTGGCTGGGAACATAGCACGGAAAAATATCAGGCGAGTCATGCATTAGTTAATAATCTTTGGCATAAAATAAATTCTGAGAATATTTGGGATTGCTACTATGCGCACCATTCGAATGAATTTCATATATATACTGAGTTGTTCAATACATGTGTGAGTAAAGAGGTTCGAGCACTCATCACTTTCAAATGGCCTTTATTCCTTTGCAGGATCACAACGCTAAATATAGGGTTTTACTGTTTTGACCCTGAACTAAAAACCATCATCAACAGTAAACTCATCTCTTCTTCGAAGAAGTTAGTTTCCAATGGAAATACTAGATTACTAGAGAGAAAATTATGGTCTAAACATTCTGTGAAACGGGGTTATATGAATTACTTTAAAGAAAAGTTACGGTGGAAAGATTATTGTTCACCCCAGCACAACTTAATTGTGTTGGTTGGTGCATCTTGTCTCATGTGCCCGATTAAAAGAGACAAGATTGTGCACACCTCAGGATTTAGGAAAAAGAGAAGTGTTTTTTTTTTTTTTTTTTTTTTTCTCATGTTAGTTTTTCTTTGCAAGACTGGAATTCGTCATTCTTTTCATATCTAATTGATATTGGAAAGGACTTCCCTGTTTAATAAATAAAAAAGGGTTATTCTCGACAATTCTATCCTCTTTAGGGTTGAGAGTTGTGCGTGCGTGAACTTGTGTGTTTAAAAGTTCTGTAACCCTACATTTCTTTTTCCTCCTCTTGAAACTCTTTTTATCATAAGACTGCTTGTTGAGATTATTTTATGATTTCCTCTCACAATTTCGTACGTATGGATACTCCAAGCATTATGTCTTCTGATGGAAAAGATGTTAATATGATTGTTAAGCCATCAATCATGAAGGAGAAAGATAAATCTCCGTTACCTCCAACTTTGAAAAGAAAAAGAAGGAATGTGAGGAAGCCAAGAGTTGTTCCTTCAAATTCTCAGAAGTTTTCTGGTGTTCTTGAAGAGTTGAAGGAAACAAGGAAGGAGATTCAGCAAATACAGGCTATTGTTTTGAGAACTCTTGAAATTCAGAAGGCCCTGGTTCGGCATCAGTTCAAAAGGTTTGTTGGAATTGACTCATTTCTTCATGAACCTTATGGTTGTTGACGACAAGGAGTTCGAGGACGATAAAGAATTTTTCATAGGTCTCAATGTCTAGGAAACTTCTTATGAGAATTTATTCTTGTGTTTTTAAGAAGGATAACTAGGGTTTGGAATAGCCACTATTGTGAGTACACATAGCTATTGCCAGCGTTTTCATCTTGCAATGTTTTTAGATTTATTTATTTAAATTCTAAGTTACTTGGAAGATGATTTTGCAGTATTAATCTTTATGGTTTTATATATTGCAAATTGTTATGGGATATATTGTTTACGTCCGTGAACCTTGACTGTCCCATAGTTGTTCAAAAGTTAACTCTATTATATGTCGGTATGAAAGTATTGATAAAAGATAGAATGAACTTTTGACTACAAAAGTTAAGCCTATTATGTCATTATGCAAATATTGATGGAAGATAAGACGAACTTTTGTTTACAAAGATTAAGTCTATTATATGTCATTGTGCAAATAGTGATGAAAAATAGAATGAATCTTTGATTATTTCGCAGTATTGGTCTTTCCCTGATCCACATCTTTGTGTATATACTGTGTGGCTCTGTAAGTTCTCTTATGTTGAGCATGGCCAATTGAATTGACCGGTTTCCTTGGGGTTACTTCAATTGAGATTTTTGGATACAAATTCATGTTTCATGTTATTTGTTAATGTCCAAAGAAATCATTCTTTTCTTGTAAAAGTAAGGTCGCTCTTGTTGTTCTTTCGGGAATGACATTTTATGGGGGAGAGTTCTTAATTGAACTTGTGCTTAATTGCCAAATCTTTGTGGGGAGTGCGGCTGTGGAATATTGTAAGAGTTATCTTGTATCTTTATAAAGTCCTTGCTGAATACACTAAGTTTCGACTATGTGAAATCATCGAAACAAGTTGGTATATTGTTCTCTTTTGGTCATGAAGTATCTCTATGAAAATTTCATGAGGATCCCACTGGTTTTCGTACCTTCGCCAATTTGTTGACAAAAATAGGGAGAATTAATGTGTAGTTCACACTACAAATACATATGGTTTACGGATAATTATGTAAGGGGGAGCGGTTTTCATTGTGAGATGAAGTATTGACTAAGGGGGGGTGTTACATATCACCATAGTATTATTTTCAAAGTTGTGATACAATTGGACTTTGATGTTGTGTAATAATACCATGACACTGTATAAAATGATTGAGAGCAACTGTTTTCTCATTATTATAGCTACGGATCTTCAACAACTATGATGCTGAGTTGAACACATTTAAAATCATTGGAGTAATTGGAAGTGACGAAGATTTCGAGTAATGTTGAAGAACTAAGGAGATCAAGCATTTGGGTGAGAAGCTACAAAGTTTATTTATTTTGTAATCCATATGTATTGATAGTTTTGTCACTAAAATTGACAAAAGGGGAGATTTTTAGGGCACTTCTCGGTCGAACTCGCAAGCGTTGTTATCTCAAGCTTGTTTGTCAATGTTAGTGATCAAAACTATAAGTCTTGATTTCTAGTCTACTTATAGTGATGTCTCATACTAGGATAGATTGTGTAGTTGAGCATTAGACTTCACGGCGTTCATCAATTGAAGACGAAAGAACTACTAAGGAGAGCTTGTGGAACTTCATCAACAAAAGGTATGTGGAGACTAAAACTCATCTATCACTTGGAAAGTCTATTTCTACTTTATCTCCTATATTGATACAAAAGTCGTATTACTATATAGTATTCGATTATGCACATTTGAGATTTCGAGCTGAGTTTAACTCGCTTACATATTTCTCGAAATATGCGTTGGTAAGCTTTCGCTTCAACCAAGTTGATCTTATATTCTTGACGAAAGTCAAAATATGATCATGTGAAAATTGCCGAGTAACATCTTACATGGTTTGTGCGATACAATCATTTGGTGTAGACTTGGAATGTTTCGTTATGATTATTTCAATATCTTGAAAATTGCTTTGATGTTAATAGTGTGTGAAAACGGCTATTGTCATCCTCTAAGAAAGTTTCAATGATTGAAATAGAGTTTAGAACTATTGGATTATGAACATAGTATGCATTCTTGCATGTATGTGATCCATGACCGGAACTATAGTATGCATACCCGTATGCGCACTTGTAGTTGTGAAATTTCGTGTACCAAGTACACATACCGGTACGCGTACTTGCGTAAGGTATAGGTCCGGGAATTTCTGCTGGAAGTGTACTAAGGTATACGTACCCGTTCGCATACTGGCGAACCCAAACTCAGACCGGCTACTTAGGTATGCGTACACGTATGCGTAGTTGAGTGGTTAAAAGTTCTAAAATCGGTTTGTTCATGAACTAATACATTTATATATTAAGGAATGCATTCTTTGCAAACCGTGGCTATAATGTTCATGAATTGATTCGAGTGAATCAAACCGATTTTGCTTCAATTGTGTTCTTGTATACTTCTATGAGAATATAGAAATTGAACAACTCTTTAACTAGTTTCATTTGAGTCATTTGAACTAGTTGTGATTAAGATGATAAGGTTGATATGAGAGTGTTCATATAGCTAACCTCGGTTAACTACTGTTGAGCAAACATGGTGTACACGTTTAGGTACAGTTACTCAAACCTAAAAGAGGGAACATTTCATTTGTGTATAACAAGCTAAGTTCGATCTAACGGTTGAAAGATATTATCTTGAGTCTAATCAGGTTTTCATCCAACGGTGAATATTGAATGCTTTGTTACCAAGGTAACTTAGATTGCAAACCCTGATTTGAAAACTATATAAGGGGGAACTCTAGCAACTTGCAAACCTAATCCCCACACCTCATGTATGATACTAGTTGCGACTAGAGTCGATTCTCCTTTAACCTTAGGTTTTTCACGAAACCCTATAGGTTAACGACTTAAAGACTTCATTGGGATTGTGAAGCCAGACCCAACTATTTTCTCTGCAGTGGCGTGTGCTGATCTTACTTCTTCTATCGAGATTGAGTATTATCTTTGCTAAGATTTTCTTGAGATTTATCTCCGATATGTAAGATTAAAAGTAGTCACAAACATCTTCGTCTCATCGTTTGTGATTCCACAATATCTTGTTTCGCTACCATAAGATTAAGATTATTGTGAGGTGATTGATAATACTAGGTTGTTCTTTGGGAATATAAGTGACCGGTTGTCAGCCGAGCAAAAATAATTTCACTTTCTCACTCTACTAAATATAAATGAAGTACGTGATAAGAAAGAGTTCGTATCCACAGAGAGGCAATTGTTGTTATAGAATTTCAGTTTCATAGTAACCCAGGGGGGATTTTTGTTTTATCTAAGCAATAAAAGTAATTGAAAGCAATAAAATAATTTGAATAATCGATAAGGAGAAGATATTGGTCACGGGATAGTATCATTCACAAACATGTATTATCATCAACGATTAGAATTGGTATTTTAATCTCTCATTTACTAAAAGTCCTAGGATACCTTGATCGCAAGAATATCCCGCTAATTCCCTGATTTCATCACAACCACATTAAAAGATGTAATGTGAATTCTTCCTAGAAAGCAACCTAAAGTGTAAAAGCACAATTAGATTTAACTCCCTAAAAGCAATAAGTTCTATGGAATAAGACTAATCAATGCAAAAGAACGTGTAAAAGCACTAATCCGTTTTAACAAAAGTTATGATTCACTTGTGACTAGTAGGATATATCACTACAAGCACTACCCACAATTATGCTACTTAGAATCAGGGATAAACAACTTTTTCGTATTGAAAACCCTAATATAGCTCTAGAGATGAATGCAAATCGGATTGATTCCGGACTCAACCTAACAAGTATTCAAATCATATAACACTATTAATTGTGAATCACAAACAATAAATTATTGAGACAAAACTAATTAATAGATTCAAATAACATGTTGAGAAATCAACTTTATCCCATAACCAATAATAATTGTTTAGCTACTCATAGCTATGGAGTTCATCATAAAAATATTAATGAAATAGAAGAAGATGAACAAAAGCAAACCCTAGAAGCGTAAACAAAAGCGGTTCTCTCCAAGTTCCAAGAATAATACGTGATCCCCAAAGTTGTAGAAGACTTTTCCTTTTTATAGCTTTTCCTCTCTTCCAAAACTAGGTCAAGCCCCAAGGTCCAATAGATAGAAGTCCACCAAGCCCATGTGTGAGGAAAACCCATGTGAACATATGTCCCAAAAAATAGTCGCCGGAAAACTGGTATTGTGGCCGGAAAATGGCCGGAAAATATATCTCAGGTGACCGGCAAAGTCCACCCGGTCACCGGTCAATGAGTCAACTCGGTCGGGTCAACTCAGTCAAACCGAGTCAGATCATGAGTCAATTCCAATTCAGACGAGTCAGGTCTGGCTCAGTCTGATTCACTTTGGCCTAAGCCATTTGCACTGGCCAAATCTTTTGATGCACAATCCTTGTGCTTCCAGCCATGATGGCCCTGTATTCTCTCAATTCTTCCCTGTAGTTCTGTAGCTTCAACAACAATATCCTGCAATCTTCCATTCCTCCTTCCCTAGCTCAGATTCATAACTCTATAACACCGGCAATCTCGCAACAACAGTGCACCACTTACTTATCATCTCCGCATCACTCATATCATAACTTACAGCTGCAAATATTCTCTATAACCTGCAATCAACACCAAGCACCTGTTCACTATTGCCACAGACCACCACCTTTGTAAACAATCCACCAAAGACCTCATTTAAGCCTCCATTAATTCAACAAAGACGTAGCCGTGAGCTTCTGTTGTTAGCATCACCAAAGCTTCCATCTAGTCATATTTCGGCTCAACATGACTGCAATCAACTCAGGCCAAAATCCATTTTCTTCAACTCAGCTCAAACCATTTGAGCACCAGCAACAACTCCCCTTGCTATATCTCACACCATAGCAAGTCTTTGCAAACATAGGTAGCACCAGGTTTGCCATTATCTCGCACCTCCATTCCTCAATTTCAACATCAACAGCATAACCCCATCTTCTCTTCTTATCAAACTCTTCAAATCTCTCTTTCAGTTCTTCATTGTAAACTCAGAACTCTAATTGCTTCACACAACCACATAATTACCACCAACCCAGAACTGACCATCACCTGTGACCTAAGCATACATCTAACATTCATTAACTCAGGCCCTAAAGCAGATCCCTGCAACCTCCAAGCTTAGCCCCACAAATGCTGTCACAGCCAACACTGCAAACCAAATCCACCAGTGCCTAGCCATTTCTGCAACTCCATTGCTACCTGCAATTCCTCAACTTCGAGAATCAATGGCAGAACTCAACAACTAAACTCCTCTCGAGCTCCATATGGCTGCAGTCGACCACCATCACACACAGCAAAAACCATTCCATTTTAGCACCATTTGAGCCTTGCCTTAACTGCAGCTATCTGTAGCTTTGCCTTATAACCAATCTCAGCTGTTTCTTGTGCACCACCAGAACCACGGACAACTCCATCTGACCAACGAACATTATGTGCATCTCACAACCCCTAGCCGCAGGGTAACCCCTCAACCTGAGTTCTCAACCCACTCTCTATTTCTGTCATTAGCAGCAACAACTCATTCCTCGTCACCACTAGTGCAGCCAAACTTCTAAATTCCTTGTTCTTGTACAACAATTGCAGCTCGAACACTTCCAGACCAGTACCAAGCTCTGTTCTTCCATGACATAGCTCCATCCCTGCTCAAACTGACAGCAACATCCACTGCTCAAAACAGCATCCACCCATTCTCCTCCTTTGCATTGTAGCTCAACACCTTCATTACAGCATCAACTCAGCCTGCAATTCCCATGAACATACCCATTGGACTAAAGCTTCACAGCTGCAGAACAGAAGTAACACCATCACCTGCAGTTCATATTACATCCCATGACAACCATCAACCAACAGAACCCATTAGGAAATAGCATCCATTCAACCACCTGATCCACCATGAGCTCAAACCCATTCACCAGATGTGAATCCGAGTCATACCCATCTCTGCAATCCCGATATACAACCAAAAGCAACTAATTTCTCATCCTCGTTCATCATTGATGTCTCAGTAGCAACTCCATCATCAATTATACTCATTTTTCTTCTAAACTTTGAATCAAACCCACAATTGAACTCAACCCAACTCTATTCATCAACACAACTCTTAACTGCTTCATTACGGAGCTTCAATTTCTCCTCCATCATCTTCAATCGAGAGCAGCAACAAAATCCGCGGAGACCCTAACTCTGAATCGAACTCGAGATCTAGTTCCTTCTCTATTTCAAATACCAGCAGCATCTGCAGTTTAGCACTGCATCAAACCCTTGTTGTTCTCATACTTAACCCTGTAATACCCCCATCGATCTTGACTCATTAGAACCCTAACTTTGAGTCACCATCGCATCATCATCTCTGTTCTTGGCAGCATCAGAATATCTTGAAAACAAACAACCATCTCTCGCTTCTGCTTTTACCAGTTATCAGCTCAATTAATAGTGCAGCCATAACTCGTTTCTCGATCTCCTTTCTCTGCGTATTAACGGAGCTGCCATCTTTCTATCAATTTCAGGCAGAGAGGAAGCAAATGGAAATGATTAGAGAAACCCTTCTCTAGTTTTCAGGTCTTGGTAATGATACAAATTCATATTGGCACCCATGAATCTGATAAAGGCTGCCTTGTACTATTTGGCCTGTCAGTTTCGCACAACCGACAATTCATCCTTCACTCCTTCATGCGCACGTCAGCTCGCTCCAAATATAACTCACATGTGAATTGGCCTCTTTGCCTTTTACGCTCCCAATAGACGTTTTCTCCTTCTTTTGCTCATAATGACTCCAAAGTACCTAATAAACTCAAAACCAAACATAAGATACATAATTTACAAGAAAACTAGCGAAGAAAGCATAAACTATAGATATAAATGAAGGTGTTTAAGACATCTATCAATAAGTCCGGTTTATCAATTGGTTCATGTGCACCTTGATTTATCAAAAGACGGAACAAAACTCGTAGGTATTTATGTGGGAGACAGATTTATCTATTCCAATAGAATTTTCTGTGTGAGACAGATTTGTTTATCAGGTCTTCGAATTTGGGTCGTAGTAACTCTTATTTATGGGTGAGATCATCTAAGGGAAACAAGTGCATAGAATCCTGCTGGGGTTCAGAGACGTAAGGAGCGCAACTGTACCTTGATCAGTGTGAGATTGATTAGGGATCATCTACATTCCAGTCCGAAGTTCATTGGTAGTAGGCTAGTGTCTGTAACGGCTTAATAGAGTGTGGTGTTCAAAGCTGGACTAGGTCCCGGGGTTTTTCTGCATTTGCGGTTTTCCTCGTTAACAAAATTAAGTGTATCGTGTTATTTCTTTTCCGCATTATATTTTGTTATATAATTTAAATATCACAGGTTGTGCGTTGAATCGACCAATTGGTAAATCCAACCTTTGGTTGTTGATTGAAATTGATTGATCCTTGAACATTGGTCTTTGGTACAGTTCACATTATTTCTCTTATATTCAATCGAGCTCGCAAATTCCTATTTGCTGATTGCAGATTGAATTGAGAGATAGAGATATAAAACTCTTTGATATACTTTTCTCTAGATTGAGTCTGACTGTCTAGTTGATTTTCTTGAAAGTATATTGGAGTTTGTCTATTCAGATTGCCGAACGAAATATTAGGTGTGGTTGTTAGACCCCCGCTTTTTCACACACCATAAAAAAGTCTGTTGATCGTGAACCAGGAAAGGTACGCATGCCTAGTATGTAAATAAGAAAAGATCTGTTGGTTTCAAAACCAAATTATGTACGCATACCCATTACGCATACCATAAAAGATCTGTGAGTTCCTGAACTCGTTTTTGTCTTCAGGGTATCGACACCCGGTACACGTACTATGAAAAGAACAGTCACGAACAGGTACAATACACATACCAAGTACACGTACTTACCCTGTCGAATATTTTCAGATGCATTAAAATTATTTGTATGAGATAATCGGCATTTGAACAAATCTCTAAAAACACAATTTAGACATTTTTGATCATATGTGTGATTCAAGAAAAGTTTTAAAGTGTTATATGAAAATGGTTAAGCTTATCGTTCAATTGGCTAGTTTTGGCTAACCTACATGAACAGGTCATTGTACACGGTTCGGTTACAGTTCATCCTAACCAAAGTGTATATTCTATTATGTTAATCTCAAAGTCAAGTTTTTCATCGAACGATGATTATTGATTGTTGGGTTCCAAAGATACCTTAGCTTAAACCTAAAGCAACCTTGACCTTGAAAGTCTATAAAAGGACAACCTTAAACAACTTGGATCCTTGAATCCCTGACATTATTCTTGTGTGTCCTAGTTGTAAACTAGGGTCGTCATCTCCTTAAAACCATTTTAGGGTTTAGCAACTAAAAAGACTTCACCCGGGGATTAGTGAAGCCATGTCCAACTATCCATATCTTGATAGTTCGAGTATCATGATCTTGTTTTGATTGTTGAGTTGCTCATTCAAAAAACATAGATATAAATCACAAAGTATCTTCGTATCAGACTTTGTGATTCCATAAGTTTCGACTTGTGGAGTGACTAATAATCTAGGCTGCTCTTCGGAAGTCATAAGACCGGATTTTGAGGTTTGCAAGACTTTGTCTATTGCAATTGATTTCTTACCTCACTTTGATCTTTGATCAGAACGGAAATCATATATAGGCTTATTTGTGGGAGGAAGATTGGTTTAAAGTCTTCAATTGAGTTGAAGCAACTCTTAGGCTATAAAGGACGTCAGCTAAGGGAATCATTTGCGCAAAGTCCTGTTGGGATTCAAGAGGTGTAAGGAGCGCGATTGTAACTGAATTGTTGGGACGGTTTGATTCGGTCTCAACTACATTCTAGTCCGAAGTTCTGATAGTAGGCTAGTGTCTGTAGCGATTTAATACAATTTGGTGTTCAAGTCTGGACTAGGTCCCGGGATTTTTCTGCATTTGCGGTTTCCTCATTATCAAATTTTATAGTGTCTGTGCTATTTTCTTTTCCGCATAATATTAATTGTTTATCTTTATAATTGAAATATCATAGGTTGTATGTTAATCAATCAAAGTAGATATATCCATCCTTGTTTGTTGGATACGACTTGATTGATTCTTGGATATTGATCTTTGGAATCGTTCGAGTACTCTCACAGATAATCAGGTTCACGGATTTGGTTCTGTAAACTTCCTGATTGTGAGAGAAAGGGATATAATCTCTTCATATAATTCCTTGATTGAGATTCATTAAGTTGAACTCTCGAAATTGTATTCGAGTTTAGTCCATACAGGTTTTCTAAAAAAGTTGGTGGTGTATTTTGGTACCCCCACGTTTTCATAAAATGTATCTCAAAGATGTTAATAGGATCTACTATTGAGTATCTAAAGAATAAATATGAAAGATAATATTGAGTTAAATACATGTTCAATATAACCTGACATAGAACTTTTCGATCTAGTTGTACTTATTTAAAATCCAAAAAGCTTAAGAGTAAAAAACCGAGATTTCGAAATTAAGTAAGTTAGGATTGATCCTTTGATCAATTTTGGTTCGGATTGGTCTTGAACCTTATTACACTTATAAAATTATGTCGAGTCTAAACAAACTTTATTAACACGTCTAAGAAAAAACTTTTCTTGAATTCAAAATCCAGATTCACCACTATATATATATATATATATATATATATATTTAATTTCCCAAAAGTTCAACACTAATCAATGACAAAGTCATATTAGTGTTCTGCCGAAATCACGAAAGTATATAAAACGATATTGCGTAACTCAATACAATAAGTTGTAGAAACAACTAATTTATATCATTCCTTCGGTATTTTGATTATAGTAATGATCATGTGATCTACATACTATCCATGTAAAAAAACTTCACATGTTATGTTTTCAATGAATATAATTGTAAGAAACTTGACAGAAATGGAACAAGTCAATCGTTATTAATCTCAATCTAAAGAATGGTGTCTTCAATACGCCTTCAGGTATTCAATGAGGAATTAAAGATTTTATCAACATTTATATGACTTAAGTCTAACCTAATAAAATTGACTTTAGAATTAAGTAATGTGGCTGAGTTTTGGAACTAAACTTGATATACAAACTCTTGGTGGGTTTAACGAGCAGTGCTCTAACAATCCCCTCCTTTATCAATTTTAGTGACATAACTCTTTACATATGGGGAATACATGAATTAACTGAAAATTACAAAACATAAACATCTTTAATTTCTCCTGCATACGCTTCATCCAAGATTCTACAGCTTATCTACCTGAATGTATCCAAATAAATGTTGTTGTTGAAGCTTCCGTTAACAATTTTTGTTATCCATTCTGCCACTAAAGGTAGGCTAGGATGATATTCAATCCGAACATAAATTTTATTCCGATTGTACAATATCGATCCAATTATAATAAAGCTCACAACATGATATGTTTTTCCCCTTAATTAGTCAATGCTTATCTTTTTTCCGTTAGATATGACTAGACGGTATATATAATTCTTTCACCCTCTGAAGTGCTACTACCGACTTATATGTCAATGTAGACAAACTACGACCAAGTGATTGAAACCACTGTATATGTTCTTCCCTCTTTTTATCACAATAAAATGACAAGGATCTGAAAAGTACACTAAAGTATATTAAAGAAGAATCAAGTTCAAAGAACTTGATACATGGTTTTTTTTTTTTTTTTTTTTTTAGAGAACCATAATATAACAACCAAATTAGGACGGCGGGAGTAAGATATTTTGCATTTACTAGAATGGTGGGATTGCTATCTCATTTTCAATAGATTCTTTGACCAAGAGTTTGATTCAAATACAACTGGGTATCAAAAACTGAGCTATATGATGCACTATTTTAATATACACCTACAGTAGGTGGTGATGCTAAATACGCTTGAAGGTTAGGTAGTGCATGTTTCAAACATCCTTTCAAGTTTAGGTGGAGTTTAAAAATGAGTTTGACACTCGGAGATGTTTAAAATCACGCATACTATTTGAAAGTAATTTAAACAACGCTATTGTTTATAAACTTTTGACCAGTGTTGAAAAACCGGGCCCTGTTTTAAATATCTCATGTTATATTTGGAAATTGTTAACGAAATGATATACATGTTGTTCGCGTTTAGCATATATGGTAAATATGTCATTTTACCATATCGGTCGCACTCCCAATATATTATTGTTGACGGTGGTTTTTAGACAAAGGGTAAAATCGTAAAACCCCGAATAACCTAATGTCACCGGTGACATATTTATTAGAACATTCAATGCATGTAGTCAGTAATTAATAGGGGTATTTTTTCAAATTAGGGTTACAACGAACAAAACCCTAATTCCCCTCCGTGCCAATGGCAAATCATGCCCGACCACACCTAGCCCAAGCTAGCCGCGCCATGCCAAACGCACTCGCTTGGCCCTAGCTATGCTAGTCACACCAAACGCGCCAAAGCATGCCAACCATGCTAGCCGCACCTCCGTGCCAATGGCAAATCCTGCCAGCCACACCTAGCCCAAGCTAGCCGCGCCATGCCAAACGCACTCTGCCTTGGCCCTATCTATGCTAGTCACACCAAACGCGCCAAAGCATGCCAACCATGCTAGCCGCACCTCCGTGCCAATGGAAAATCATACCAGCCACACCTAGTCCAAGCTAGCAGCGCATGCCAAACGCACTCTGCCTTGGCCTAGCTATGCTAGTCACACCAAACGCGCCAAAGCATGCCAACCATGCTAGCTGCATCTCCGTGCCAATGGCAAATCATGCCAGCCACACCTATCCCAAGCTAGCCGCGCCATGCCAAACGCACTCTACCTTGGCCCTAGCTATGCTAGTCACACCAAACGCGCCAAAGCATGCTAACCATGCTAGCCGCACCTCCGTGCCAATGGAAAATCATGCCAGCCACACCTAGCCCAAGCTAGCCGCGCCATGCCAAACGCACTCTGCCTTGGCCCTAGCTACGCTGGTCACACCACGCCAAGCCAAACACCCTTACCTTGGTCCTAGCCGCGCCATGCCAAAGTAGCGCCCGTGCCTAGGCTTGCAAACCGTGCAACCTAGGCCAAATTGGCCACGCATGCCATTGGCACATGCCAACACGCATCACTGGTAGCTTTTCTTACCAGGCCGTGTCCCTAATGGCCGAGCGTGCCATTGGCACATGCCAACACGCTCGTTGGTAGCTTTTCTTACCAAGCCGTGGCCCTAATGGTCGAGCATGCCATTGGCACATGCCAACACGCATCGCTGGTAGCTTTTCTTACCAAGCCGTGACCCTAATGGCCACGCATGCCAACACGCATCGCTGGTAGCTTTTCTTACCAGGTCGTGGCCCTAATGGCCGAGCATGCCATTGGCACATGCCAACACGCTCGCTGGTAGCTTTCATTACCTAGCCGTGGCCCTAATGGCCATGCGTGCCATTGACACATGCCAAACACGCACGCTAGTAGCCTAACTTGCAAGCCGTGCAACCTAGGCCAATTTGGCCGTACGTGCCATTGGCACATGCCAAAACCCACGCTGGTAGCCTAACTTGCAAACCGTGCAACCTACCACCAAGGCATTCCGCACATGCCACACACGCCACTGCCATTGCCACTTACACTCAACGTGCAACCTACCACCAAGGCATTCCGCACATGCCACACACGCCACTAGCAGCTCTGGCATTGCCACTTGCACTCAAGGTGCAACCCGCAACAAAGGCATTCCGCACATGCCACACGCGCCACTAGAAGCGCCACTTGCACTCAAGGTGCAACCAACACTCGAGACATCAACACAAACTGGGGGATGCTTTCCAAGGTCTTGGTTTGGCGGTCACAGCATGCAGCGTACACTACGCTCACATTAAGAAAGCGTGAATAGGAATAAAGCGGTCAAATAAATGAGGAAATAATGGTGAAAACGTTTTCACCCATAAACACCATGCGGTTACCACCTCCTCCCATTATTTCACCCTTTACTCTCTTCCTTCATGAGGCCAGGGTACGTTTCAATCTCGACTTGTATAAATAGGTCTTACCTATTTCCACCAGACAACAAGTCTCGGTCAGGAGAAAAAACACAACACTCTCAGAAAAGGAAACTTTGCAAGCTCTCCAAAAAAGATTTCATCTCTTTCAAGCTTCCGAAGCTTTCACTTTCTGATACAAGTCGAGAAACTACTCTCCCAGAAGTATTCTGGTCTCAACACCTTTCTTTGCTTCCCTCCCCAAATCAACCCTTCTCCTTCACTTTGTGACCGAAGCAAGTCTGGAACGGCCATTTCTTGGTTTAGGCCGGACATGTACAGATTGATCTCTCGAATCTAGAAAGTGCTCACGTGCAACACATTTGTTTAGGGTTTAAACCAGTTTCTCACTCACCTACCGAATTTACCAAAATCGGCGGAAACGATTTTTACCCATAAACAATTGGCGACCACAGCGGGAGGATTGATCTTTCGGTTACAATATCAAATTCCAGTTTCCGTCCTCAAATTTCGCGCAAGCATGGTCGGCTATCAGGCCATCTCCACAAACATTGATCCCGCTCAAGGTCATGATAACTCGTCAATTTCTGGAAGCAATATGACCAATGAATAGGTCCCAAGACTGGTTGACCTGATGCGAGCTCAGGAGATCCATGCCAAAAACATGGATCTAACGAAGGATGTGATTAACAGCATACTCGACTTCCTCATCAGCCTAACATCGGAGCTAAGTGGTTCATGTTCCCCAGGAGATCAAGAGTAGTGGACTAACATCCCGAATGAGCATTCTCAAATCAATGGTTTCGTCACTGACTTGAAGCCAGCGGACCAGGAGGTGACCATGTTGGTAGAAAACTTATGTGAATTGCTACACCTCTCCAAGGACGTGAATAAAAACATTCTCTGCTATTAACCGAATAAGCATTGAACGCATCACTAGTTCCTGCGCACCCACGGGGACTCCAAGGATCCCCGGAAGATCCACCAACAATATTGTTTTCACCGATGACGACATGATGGTAGAAGACGGCCACAACCGGGCCTTGCATGTTACGGCTCTCGTCAGGAACATAGAGTTTCGAAGAGCGCTCATTGACATGGGCACATCTTCCAATGTCATCACTCTCAAGACATTTAAAGCTGCCAGGGTGCGACCTAATGAGATCGTACGACAACCCACTACGATGACAAATTTCGAAGGCAACCAAACTAGCACATACGGCTACATCAACTTGGAGCTGGCAGTAGGGCCAATTCAATCAAGCGTGAAGTTTGAAGTGATTGAAAAAGAACCATACTACCACATGATACTTGGGAAGGCCGTGGCTGCACAATCTCAAAATCATTCCTTCAACATACCACCAATGCGAAACATGATCGAACGGAGAAGTTTTCCACATCCTCGCGTCATCTGTCCCCCTATGCACCAGTCTACTGCGTAGAAGCACATGGGCCGAAGGAGGGTTCAAAAGGCGTGACGACCAAGATTCACAGTTTTCTACTACCAAAATGGACATCGCTCAGAGATAGCGACAAACTGGAGATACTCCGCAGAGGAGACCTCCCTCCCACCGTCTCCTCAGAAAGAAGACCCGCCGATCTCCCACCACCGGCGTAACCCGTGCCCGCACCAAGCGAGAGTGCACCCTTACCGCAGACGAAGCAAAAAGGGAAAACTCACACATTACCACCGCTGTTAGCAATTAGCAGTGGAGACCATGACCCGGTCTCTCCGCCCGAAAGAATGTTTTCACAATAACCGGGAGGAAGTTCCAGACGCCCCTCAGAAGCTGCAAGACAGACCGACTTAACCACGAGACGAAGTCGAAATCTGTCAATATAGGGAATGAGGAATTCCGCGACCCATTCCGATCGGTTCGACTCTACATTCTCGCGAACGCTCAAAGCTAGTCGACCTAATCAAAGAATACCAGGACGTGTTCGCATGGACTTACGAAGAAATGCCTCGGCTTGGATGAAAAAGCGGTCACCCACCATCCGCACGTGATACCAGGATCCAAAAACTAGTCAAGCGGCCTCCAAGACAATTTAGACACGACGTAAAAGAACAAATCAAGGCGGAGGTCCGTAAATTACTAGCCGCTGGTTTTGTCAAACCTATTCACCATCCCACGGTTGGCCAATATCGTTCCGTTAAAAGAAGAATGGTCGGATCGGATGTTGTGTCGATTTCGAGAGATCCGAACAAGTCTTTGCCCTAAAGACGATTTCCCGCTCCCTAACATCGACATGCCGGGTAGACGCTACCGGTGGACATGGTATGTTCTCTTTCATGGATGGATATAGCGGCTACAACCAAATAAAGATGTATGAGCACGACGCGAGTAAGATCGCTTTTCCGAACCCCTCTCGGAAACTTCTATTACACCATAATGCCTTTCGGTCTGAAGAAGAACGCCGGGCGCTACTTACTAACGCGCCATGACTACCATCTTCCATGATATGATGCACAAGCAAGTCGAAGATTACGTAGATGATGTGGTGGTTAAATCGAAGACTCGAGCGGATCATCCGGAAACGCTACGACAAGTGTTCGAAAGATGCCGCAAATACAAGTTGAGGATGAATCCTTTGAAATGCGCCTTTGGTGTCTCTTCGGGGAAGTTCTTAGGATTCCAAGTAACGGCCGCAGGGATAAAAGTTGACCCAGTCAAAACGCAAGCTTCCTCACGATGCCACCACCACGAACCGTAAAAAGAGCTCCGAGTTTCATGGGCAAGGTAAACTACATCCGTCGCTTCATCGGGGCTGGCACACTCATTCTGCGTTTACCCCTCCGGTGAAAAAAAGGAGCGAATTTCACATGGACTACGTCTCAACAAGAAGCGTATCGGATGATCCAAGAAACGCTGTCCTCCCCAACCGTCATGAAGCCTCCTATGCAAGGGAGACCACTATGTCTTTACAATGCCTTTAAGCGATACTCGCCATTGGAGCCCTCCTCGCTCAAGAAGACGACGAAGGAATTGAATATCCCATATACTACTTCGTCGAACGTTAAGAAACGCCGAACTCGAGATACCCCAAAGCGGAAAAGGCGTGTTTAGCATTAATTTATTCCATCCGAAGTTCGGGCACTACCTCCTCTCCAACAAGGTGGTGTTAATATCCAAATCGAGACCATGTAAAGTTTCTCCTCTCGAAACCCGCCCGATAGGGAGGCCGGCTAAATGGCTCCTGCACTATCGAGTTCGACATAACGTGCGCTTCCCCGAGGGCCATAAAAGGACAGTTTATTGCAGACACATTAGAAAGCATTCCCAGGAGAAAACACCGCGGAGTTACGAGAAGATCTCCCGGAGACCGTCCAGATATCTTCTTAGTCAAAGAAGAGGCATGGTTGTTGTTCTTCGACGGCTCTTCCACCCCACAGCACTAATACCGGAGGAGCGGGTGTGGTACTAGTATCTCCTGCTTTGGAGAAGTCTTCTCGCACTCTTTCAAGCTAGACTTTCCATGCACCAATAACTCAGTGAGTACGAAGCCTTCCTCATAGGACTATCACTAGCTAAACAAGCGGGGCCACGCGTTTGGAGATAAGAGGAGATTCCAAATTACTCATCAACCAGGTAAACGGGATTTACGCATTGAAAGAACCGACGCCGGGCACCATACATGGCTGAAGCACAAAAACTACTAAATTATTTCGCCGATGCAACCATCACACGCGTCGGCCGTAGCAGTAAAAAGCATGCTGACTGCCTACCTACACTAGCATCAAAGCTACAGTTCGAAGGATCCGAGGAAACCCCGATAAAGTAAAACGGCGAACCATAGCTTCAACATGGATTTCACAACCCGAGAAAGCCGAAGACGATGATTTGGAGAACTCCTATCATTCAAGAACTCAACAACTCACTTTTCCAAAGGAAGGTCGACCTCAAGACTTTGCGGAATTCCTTTATGCTTGAAGATGTTCTGTATCATCGAAACCCAGACAGCTCTCTGTCAAGGTGTCTCGGAAAAGAGGAAGCATAACAACAACTTGAACATGTCCATGCCGAAGTATGTGGAATAACATCAGTAGTAACCCTCTACCGTCGTTTACAACGGCTTGGATACTATTGGCCGGAGATGGAAGCCCAATCTCGATTACTCCGGATAGGCGTGTCCCAATTGCCGTGCACCCCCATGTCGGATGTAAGTCCTCAACATCGGGCCACACGGGATCGGCGGGAGCCGTACATCGGCTTCCTTCGCGACGGCATTCTCCCTACTTTGACAAAGAGGATGCGTCCAAGCTAAAACAAAAGTCCAAAAGATTCGTGTTCCATGATGGGGTTTTATATCGCAAGAGTTAGGAGGAAGTCTACTGCGGTGTTTGGGCGATCTGAAATCCCGGTTATGTTAAGAGAAATGCACGAAGGCGAACACCAATGGAAACAAAAGCTGTTCCCTGCAGATACACGAGAGGTACTACTTGGCCGACCATGGAAGACGACGCGGCTACTTTCGTTCAGAAATGCCGATAATGCCAGATTCACGGAAACCTCATCCACACGCCTCCAACACCCCTGCACTCGATAAATAGCTCGTGGACCTTTTATAGCTGGGGACTCGACATCATTGGGAAGATCAACCCGCCATCCTCAAAACAGCATGAATACATAATAACCGCGACCGAGTACTTTACCAAGTGGGTTGAAGCTGTCCCATTAAAGTAACCACTTTGGAGCCACGATCGTGGCGTTCTTCAAGGAACACATCATCTGCCGTTTTGGCGTACCTAAACACGTCATCACCGACAACGGCACGCCTTTTGCTAACAAGCAAGTACATGAACTACTTGAGAGGTACGACATTAAACAAGTCTTCTCTACCATCTACTATCCCCAGGGAAATGGGCAAGCCGAAAGTACCTACAAGACTCTGATCCGAATCCTCAGCCGAACAGTACACGACAATCCCAGGACCTGGCACGAGCAATTGCCAATGGCTCTCTAGGCGTACAGAACATCTCCTAGAATCTCCATAGGCATGTCTCCCTACTCCCTCGTCTACGGTGATGAGACGCGATCCTCCCAAATGAAATCAAGATCCCGTCGCTGAATCGCCGCAGCAAGTGGACCTCAGTGGAATGAAGCCGAAACACTCAATGCCAGAATTGCGGAACTAGATACTATAGACTCCAGAAGATCCCGGACGGAGGAACATGCACAAGCATACAGAAACAGGATTTCCAGGGCGTACAACAGCCATGTAAAATCTAGGGTTTTTAAGGAAGGGGATTTGGTGCTAAAACCGCCAAACACATCCAAAGAAGATGCATCGGACCGAAGTTTTCTCCCAAATGGGAAGGGCCGTACATAATCACTAAAGCGTATGACGGTGGTTACTACAAGATTATCAAAGAGATGGGGAAATCTAGAGGCGGTCATCAACGGAAAGTGGCTTAAGGCATACTACGCTAATCACTTCCCCGCAACATGCTACATCAAAAATGTGAACGTCCGGACACCCTCTCTCGCTTTTACTTTTCTTTCTTACCAATTATCAAATTTCAATACAATCCAACAGATTAATGGAATTTCTTTATTTCTTCAAAAAAAAAAAAAGAGAGGAGCCTTCAAACCTCGTGATACAAGTCAGAAAAGCCCATCTAGTAAATTATAATCCCTACAAAATATCATCTTCAATCGACCATGATATATTTCAGTCCTACTCTTTAAGTCTCGAGTTAACTCTTCAATCCTCTGAGACTCCAAGGCCAAAGCTTTCTCCTCTTCCAAAGATGGCTTTTGTGGCGGGGAATCACACCAAAGAAGAATACCGGCTCGTAGACTTTCACAATATTGAGACGATGCCGCAACCAGGTGATATTAAACTCCAAGGATTCACGGTGGACACCATATTCTCCCACCTTTGAATGGCTGACTCTGCAGCAGCACGGATGGACATATTCTCCATCTCAGCAATCATTGGCAAAAGACAGTTCATTACGGAAACCAAGGCGGACGAACAACAATTCACTACGCTCCTGGTAGCGATATGGCCGTATGTCTTCCATATCCTCGTATAAAGGACCACAAATTTTTACGCACCAGAAACCGCCAACATTCCGATAATTGGAGGAGAGACACCTCATATGAGTCCCAAACGACAAACTCCGCATAGGGGTATTCATGACAAGAGAGCCCTAAATCAGCGTTCTCCAAGTCTCAGCATGATCAACAAGGTTGGATTTGAAGGGAGGGGAACGACTAGGTCATCCTCATCGATAACAAAAGAACGCATGCTCCAACGGGATATCTCGCGCACAAAGGGAAATTTTCCATTCATCAAACAAGCGGTAAAGCGTACGTCGATCCACCAAAGAAGAAGAAAACATATCGGTATGATTTTCTTAACCCGAATAACCCTTGTTGGGATGCTCCTGCAAGAGTCATACCTCGCGCCTTCACCTGGAGAATCTGGCTGGTTAGAAGATGATTCGTCTCTCGTGCGACATGACAAAGAGAGAAACTCAACAAGAAGAACCCTTTCTCGAACGAGGGAGATGATGCAATTGCGCTGGGTGTGAATACGGAACCTTAAAAAAAAGGAAGCAATGAAGGACATAACGATTCCATATTTTAGCACGGGTGATGCCCCGATGGAAGCAGCGTGTGAAGGAAGGCAAAATAAGGAAACTTTGCTATATGTCGAAACGCCTGCTCCCTCCTTGTTTACACCGGCCCCACCAATTGCGCCAACTTCCGAATGACCGCCCAAGTCAGGCCAGCTAGCACGCTCAGCTTCCCCACCTTGCGCCGGTCCCGCCAGCTAGCACGCTCAGTTTCCCAACTCGCGTCAACTTCTCAATGCCGCCCAGCTTCTTGTCTCTCAATGATGCTGACTTCCCAATTGTGCCAGCCTCCCGATTTGTGCAAAACTGCCAGAGGCAAGGATTCCAAATCCTATCTATAAAAAGGTCAGACAAGCCTCCTCAATTCTCTTTACGATTTACTGCTGATAGTCTGTCACCATCTTATGCTTACCTCGCAACAAAGCCCATGTTCCGAGCTAAGCAGGGGACTTAATGTTGATGGTGGTTTTTAGACAAAGGGTAAAATCGTAAAACCCCGAATAACCTAATGTCACTGGTGACACATTTATTAGAACATTCAATGCATGTAGTCAGTAATTAATAGGGGGTATTTTTTTAAATTAGGGTTACAACGAACAAAACCCTAATTCCCCTCCGTGCCAATGGCAAATCATGCCATCCACACCTAGCCCAAGCTAGCTGCGCCATGCCAAACGCACTCTGCCTTGGCCCTAGCTATGCTAGTCACACCAAACGCGCCAAAGCATGCCAACCATGCTAGCCGCACCTCCGTGCCAATGGCAAATCATGCCGACCACACCTAGCCCAAGCTAGCCGTTCCATGCCAAACGCACTTTCTGCCTTGGCCCTAGCTATGCTAGTCACACCAAACGCGCCAAAGCATGCCAACAATGCTAGCCGCACCTCTGTGCCAATGGCAAATCATGCCAGCCACACCTAGTCCAAGCTAGCAGTGCCATGCCAAACGCACTCTGCCTTGGCCTAGCTATGCTAGTCATACCAAACGCGCCAAAGCATGCCAACCATGCTAGCCACACCTCCGTGCCAATGGCAAATCATGCCAGCCACACCTATCCCAAGCTAGCCGCGCCATGCCAAACACACTCTACCATGGCCCTAGCTATGCTAGTCACACCAAACGCGCCAAAGCATGCCAACCATGCTAGCCGCACCTCTGTGCCAATGGCAAATCATGCCAGCCACACCTAGCCCAAGCTAGCCGCGCCATGCCAAACGCACTCTGCCTTGGCCCTAGCTATGCTGGTCACACCACGCCAAGCCAAACACCCTTACCTTGGCTCTAGCCGCCCCATGCGAAAGTAGCGCCCGCGCCTAGGCTTGCAAACCGTGCAACCGAGGCCAAATTGGCCACGCAAGCCATTGGCACATGCCAACACGCATTCTTTGGTAGCTTTTCTTACCGGCCGTGGCCCTAATGGCCGAGCGTGCCATTGGCACATGCCAACACGCTCGCTGGTAGCTTTTCTTACCAAGCCGTGGCCCTAATGGTCGAGCATGCCATTGGCACATGCCAACACGCATCGCTGGTAGCTTTTCTTACCAAGCCGTGACCCTAATGGCCACGCATGCCATTGGCACATGCCAACACGCATCGCTGGTAGCTTTTCTTACCAGGCCGTGGCCCTAATGGCCGAGCATGCCATTGGCACATGCCAACACGCTCATTTTGGTAGCTTTCATTACCTAGTCGTGGCCCTAATGGCCATGCGTGCCATTGACACATGCCAAACACGCACGATGGTAGCCTAACTTGCAAGCCGTGCAACCTAGGCCAACTTGGCCGTACGTGCCATTGGCACATGCCAAAACCGTGCAACCTACCACCAAGGCATTCCGCACATGCCATTGGCACATGCCACACACGCCACTAGCAGCTCGGGCATTGCCACTTACACTCAACGTGCAACCTACCACCAAGGCATTCCGCACATGCCATTGGCACATGCCACACACGCCACTAGCAGCTCTGGCATTGCCACTTGCACTCCAGGTGCAACCCGCAACAAAGGCATTCCGCACATGCCACACGCGCCACTAGCAGCGCCACTTGCACTAGTGCAACCAACACTCGAGACATCAACACAAACCGGGGATGCTTTCCGGGGTCTTGGTTTGGCGGTCACTGACATTCGGGCCGTACACTATGCTCACATTAAGAAAGCGTGAATAGGAATAAAGCGGTCAAATAAATGAGGAAATAATGGTGAAAACGTTTTCACCCATAAACACCATGCGGTTACCACCTCCTCCCATTATTTCACCCTTTACTCTCTTCCTTCATGAGGCCAGGGTACGATTCAATCTCGACTTGTATAAATAGGTCTTACCTATTTCCACCAGATAACAAGTCTCGATCAGGAGAAAAAAACACAACACTCTTAGAAAAGGCAACTTTGCAAGCTCTCCAAAAAAACTTTCATCTCTTGCAAGCTTCCGAAGCTTTCACTTTCTGATACAAGTCGAGACACTACTCTCCCAGAATTATTCTGGTCTCAACACCTTTCTTTGCTTCCCTCCCCAAATCAACCCTTCTCCTCCACTTTGTGGACCAAGTAAGTCCGGGAACGACCATTTCTTGGTTTAGGCCGGACTTGTGCTGCATTGATCTCTCGAATCTAGAAAGTGCTCACGTGCAGCACATTTGTTTAGGGTTTAAACCAGTTTCTCACTCACCTACCGAATTTACCAAAATCGGCGGAAACGATTTTTACCCATAAACAATTATATATATCACATTAAGTTCGTGAGTGTGGATACTCTAATATGCTTGTACAAACTCATACATATACGTATTGGTTGGTCCGCCGATACGCCAAACCATGATTCAACCATGGTTTTCCGTATCTGTCTTATTGTGTTTGTATCTGACACTGTTCCAAGATCTTCTGTGTATCTGTCTCCGCGTGCATCGATCGCGTATTCGCCGATACGTATTGACCTGTTATTTATGGGTGAAAATCGTTTCTGCCGATTTCGGTAAATTCGGTAGGTGAGTGAGAAACTGGTTCAAACCCTAAACAAATGTGCTGCACGTGAGCACTTTATAGATTCGAGAGATCAATCTGTACAAGTCCGGCCTAAACCAAGAAATGGCCGTTCCGGACTTGCTTCGGTCACAAAGTGGAGGAGAAGGGTTGATTTGGGGAGGGAAGCTAAGAAAGGTGTTGAGACCAGAATAGTCGGGAGAGTAGTGTCTCGACTTGTATCGAAAGTGGAAGCTTCGGAGCTTGCAAGAGATGAAAGCTTTTTTGGAGAGCTTGCAAAGTTGCCTTTTCGAGAGTGTAGTATTTTTCTCCCGACCGAGACTTGTTGTCCTGGGTGGAAATAGGTAAGACCTATTTATACAAGTCGAGATTGAAACGTACCCGGTCTCATGAAGGAAGAGAGTAAAGGGTGAAATAATGGGAGGAGGTGGTAACCGCATGGTGTTAATGGGTGAAAACCTTTTCACCATTATTTCCTCATTTATTTGACCGCTTTATTCCTTTGCACGTTTCTTAATGTGAGCGTAGTGTACGCCGCAAGTTGTGACCGCCAAAACCAAAACCCCGGAAAGAATCCCCAGTTTGTGTTGATATCTCGAGTGTTGGTTGCACCTTGAGTGCAAGTGGCGCTGCTAGTGGCGCGTGTGGCATGTGCCATTGGCATGTGCGGAATGCCTTGGTGGTAGGTTGTATGTTGAGTGGTAATGCCAGAGCTGCTAGTGGCGTGTGTGGCATGTGCCATTGGCATGTGCGGAATGCCTTGGTGGTAGGTTGCACGGTCTGCAAGTTAGGCTACCAGCGCGCATTAGGGCCACGGCTAGGTGATGAAGGCTACCAGCGAGCGTGTTGGCATGTGCCAATGTCATGCGTGACCGTTAGGACCGTGGCCTTGGTAGGAAAAGCTACCAGCGAGTATGTTGGCATGTGCCAATGGCATGCGTGGCCGTTAGGGCCGTGGCCTTGGTAGGAAAAGCTACCAGCTGTTTATGGGTGAAAACTAATCCTGCAGAATTTGGTAATTTGGGGTGTGGATGAGGAATGAATTTAAACCTTTAAACAAATGCACTGCGCGGTGAATGCTTGTAGATTCGAGAGATCAATCGTGCAAGTCCGGCCTAAACCAAGAAATGGCCGTTCCGGACTTGTTTCGGCCACAAAGTGAAGGAGATGGGGTTGATCTTAGGGAGGGAAGCGAAGAAGGTGTTGAGATTGTGAAGGTGTTGGCTTGCTTATGACTTGTAATGAGAAGGTGAGCAGGCTTGTGGTTGATGCAAGCAGAGCTGGGGTGTTTGAATACGATTTTTGTATTAACACTTGATTTTCTGTCTCGTCCGAACTTGTGTTGTTGTTTGAAATAGGGCGGAGAACCTATTTATACAAGTCATTGAGCCTCATTCACGTCTCTCGTGGGAAGTGGAGGAAGTGGAGTGATGGAGTAGTGGAGTTGTGCGTCGACCGGTCTTGCCCACTTTTCCCTGTTCATCTCTAACCGTCCATGACTTCCGACACGTTCTTATGATGGCGTGTTGCACGCCGCACGCCGTAAACCGCCGGACCAATACCCCAAGTATGTATTCCCCCGATTTGTGACATGATTGATAACGGAATGTGTGGATCGTGGATCCACGAAAGATAGCATGTAATGTCAATTGAATATTGTGTTATTCGGAAAGTCGATACTTGTGAAGTATCATGTGTATTTTATGCGAGTCTTTGCGTTATGGTGTGGTAAAGTGATGGGTAATGACGCCTCACTAACCAAATAACTCCGACTGTGGTTGTATAACCAAGCTGGTAAAGTTGGACGGATGAGATGAGCTTTGAGACACTCATCTGCGACCGTTAATGAATATTAGGGTTTTTTGAAGAGGAGCGCAAACATGACTCTTGCCTTGGTCGAAACCAAGTAATGGAAGAATTTGGAGAGGACCGACCGGACGTGTATGTAGATGGCATGCTGGTGTACACGTCCATGTCTTACCGTCCCATGAAGGTGCGATCTAGGCCACTCAATTTGACCGGCAAAGAGGAGTGGTTGAGATCGGTTTGCGGCAGTAAATCCTTGCCGCAAAGGAGTTGGAAACCGGCGCGAGATCCCTAGTTCGGGCACGCGTTTCAAGACGACACATCTTGGTCGGTCTTGGTCGATGGGTTTGACGGGAAGATGGCAGGCTGGTGATCATGCCTATACCGACTATCCCATGAAAACGTGATCTAAGCCATTCAAATCATCCGGTGAAGTTGAGTGGTCGAGATCAGTTTGCAATTTGGGAAGTGTAACCACGCATGTTTGGCGGGCGTTTTGGATTAGCCGGGCATGGGATGCCTTGGCCGTTCGCATGAGGAGGTAGATGAGCCCACGGTGGTCATGCTTTGGTATGACCGGCCCTTGCTTAATCTAATCGTGACCCTCCATTCGTGCCGGGAGAAGATGGACGCGCGTGATGATTTGAAACCCTAATTTTGGCTTTCAAAAGCCGTGCGCCACTCCTTGTTTGGGTGATGATTTTTTCACGGCCAAACATTGTTGGTCTTGACCGATTGGTCAAGTGTGTAGGCGGTCCCCCACGGTGATCGTGTTGACATGCTCTGGGCCCTTTAAGTCTACATCTACACCCTCCATCTATACCTGCGAAGATGGATGGTTGAGACTGTTTTGCGACACATGTAATATGCCGCAAACCCTTATTTAGGGTTTTCCGTCCATAATGCTTGGTATGAACGTCTTTTGGCAAGCAAAGGCCAATGGCCGACCATGCGGGGTCGGCCGTGGGTATTCCATACCGCTGGGGTGATGGAATTGATCCGGGGTCATCCAATCATGCTTGTGGAGTTGGATGATCTGCGATCGGATCATATCCGGACTGATATGGTCGGTCCGGATGCTCAATCGGGCTAGTATAACACACCGAGAGGGGCTCAATCGGGCTAGTATAACACACCGAGAGGGGCTCGGGCTAGTATAACACACCGAGAATCGCTGTGCACGGGTATTTCGTACATGGTTTCATTATAGTGCTTGGAGGTTCGTGTTATTTATGTAAGAGTAACACTCGGTCGTCATGCCACACCGATAATGAGTACTAGAAATATAAGGCTGATATGAAATTCACGGGAAGGGATTGTTGCCACATGCTCCAACTCGGAGGAATTTCATGTATTCACGAGAATGGGATTGTTGCTACATGCTCCACTCTTGGTGAATTAAGTGAGGGAGTATCCAACACTTATAAATGGCTTTATCTTTTACAAGATGTCGGTAGCATGATTTTTATGGTTTTTTACAAATTTAACCTTAAACGAAAATCCACCATCAACATTAAGTCCCCGCCTAGCACATAATGGTTACACTATTGTGTGGTAGGCATGAGATGGTGACAGTTAAAGATAAAACTTATGAGGCAAAGTTAGATGTTACCATGAGAGACGGGTTATCCTGTCCTTGGAGTATGTTACGTTTAAAAGGCATATATGAGAGCGTTCCCCTAGTATGATGTCGGTCTTTCCCGCTTCGATCGACCTTTCTATGCCTCGCCGGCCGAGGGCCCGCTCCGTGCTTGCTCCGCTCGATCGTGGGGTTGTGCCTAATCGACGGACTGCTGTGCCTGCTTCGTTGGTGGGGCTACTGCGCCTGCTTGATCGAAAGTGGGCTTGAATTTCGTGAACATGATTCCCATGACATGGGAGAACCGTGTTGTGCAAATAAATGTGGTCCCGCCATATATGCTTGATTGAACATGGGTCCCATATCGTGTATGCCTGACTGAATGTCAACTTTATACCAGCCTCATGCCCTTGACCAACACCGGTCTTGAAACTTGAGCAACAATAGGACTTGACTTGATCAATACCATACTTGAATATTAAGCAATACCAGACTTGAAACTTGAGTGATACCGGACTCGTTACTTGATCAATACCGGACTTGAAGCTTGAGCAATACCGGACTTGTAACTTATACCGGACTTGAAACTTATACCGGACTTGAAACTTGAGTGATACCGGACTTGAAACTTATACCGGACTTGAAACATGAGTGATACCGGACTTGAAACTTATACCGGACTTGAAACATGAGTGATACCGGACTTGAAACTTATACCGGACTTGAAACTTGTACCGGACTGAAACTTGCACCTGACTTGAAATCAATAGGAAACTTGCACACGACTTGAAATCAATACCGATCGAAACTTGCACCGACTTGAAATCAATACCAGATCGAAACTTGCACCGACTTGAAATCAATACTGATCGAAACTTGCACGACTTGAAATCAATACAGATCGAAACTTGCACCCGACTTGAAATCAATACGATCGAAACTTGCACTCGACTTGAAATCAATACAGATGAAACTTGCATTAGGACTTGAAAACTAATACCGATCTTGAAACCGCATCAATTTGAGCCGGACCGGTTTTGTGTGCTTCGATGTGAGTTGTGTCTTGCCGTGTGTGACTACATCTCTCATGTGCTTTCATACAAGTTCTAACTCCTGCCTTTTATTTCATTGTGGAAGAAAAGAATCCCGTTGAGATGTCTTCCGGAGATAATGCCGGTACCAAGTCGGGAAGTGTTGGCGACTTCAAGGATATGCCGAACATTGATGATGAGTTGTTCACGCGCCCTTCCAACTATATGAAAATATCCGTTCCACAGAATAGCCCTCCTCCTATCGACTTCAGGGTTTTTCATGCTCCGTTGGGTCCTCATGAAGGATGGATGAGACGTATGTTGAGCAATGAGTACATCAACGATAACTTGACCAGAGCGCAGATTGTTGATGTAGCTTGAGTGTTGAAACGACTTGAGAGGATGTTAAAGTGGCTTCAGTGCGAACGTTGAGGTGGATCACGGAGAGGGTGTTGAAGTAGGATTATGAAGCGAAAAGGGGTCCCGGAGAGAGAGCATTGAGGCGGCTCTTGAATATACCATTGAAGAAGCACGCTAGAGGGAGTGTTGAAGTGTTTCCCTCTTGAGTTCAATTTACCCTTGCGAATTCCATGTTTCTTGGTGACCACATCTCTCATGTTGAAGAATTCCTTGACTGACGGTGAAGGAACTTCATGCCGAGCCTCGTCCCCAAGTGTGGTTCGTTATCTTCTTGAGGCTGCTCCCTTGAGGTATCGGCTCCAGTGGAAGATTACCGTCATAGAGCGTTGATACGTTGCACCGGTATTCCTTAAACCAAATGGCAGTATGGTATAATAAAATTTTCCGAGAGGAGTTCAAAAAGATATCTTACTTGCATCATGCTCGTACATTCTTATCTGGTTGTAAGAAGGAGATAAGACAAGAGTTGCTAGTGATTGCTATGAAGTTGGCAAAAGGTGAAGTTCTTCCTATTGGCAAGCTATTCCTCGGTTCCCTGTATGTGCATCTGGATCACCTAGTTGCAAACATGCGAGTTTCGAATGGTTTCATGAAAGTGAATTCATATGTGCACGTTGCTTTTCTCGCAAGTCCGCTATGGGAGCACTTTGAGAAGTATGCTCCAAACCGATGCCTTCGATTCCCGCGAGTTGGGGGTTCCCGAATTCTTCGATGGGTGAACAAAGCGCCCAAAGGTTGGCATGAGCTTGGTTAGTCTTCTTGACAAGTCATATGAAATCGTTTTTCGGTAGTGGGAGCTGGTCCATAGGTCGGTGACTCAAATTGACACCTTTGCTTCGCTCCGATCATGTCTTTGTCTTCGATGGCGATTTGAGCGTTGGTGAAAACTTGTTTATTCAAAGCTGCATGTCCTAAGGTTATATGCCGTCTTTCTTCATGGGGTCTTTCCGAGATAGCCGCTTACAATATTGGCCGTCTTTGCTCGTCACATGGGTTTCGATCAAGGGGTGCCTCTTGCTTACGGCCAAAGGTGATCCCTAAGGATTCATTGCGTGCCGCCCTTAATGCTAGCGCCATTGAGTAGGGTATCCGCCTTCCCTTCTTTCAAATGGGAAGAGTAACTTCGACGACCTTCGGCTATAATGAGTTCGTGCGACGAGTTTATTATGATCCAAGATTTTGTGAATAACGTGGTGGAGAACGTTCATTGTAAACCTTCCCTGCCAGTTTTGAAGAAGTATCCAATGTTGAGAGATCTCAAGCGAAAGTTGCCTAAAGCAACTCGGAAAGTCCCTGGCCAAGGAACGGAGAACGAAGAATCGTCTTTGGCGGGTTCGAACGGTTTCAAAAGACCCTCCCTCAGCTCTCGTGTCTTTCAGTTCTTCCAATAACCAGGTATGTGTCGCCTCTTCGTTGGTTTGTCTCAAACCACGTGAATTTTTGCTGAAAAACATGTGTCTTGTTTCCTCCGTGGCTTGGTAGTGTTAATGCTTCGGGCCTGCCCTTGCACGTTGCCAGAGACGGCGGTTCCTTCAAAGAATTCCACAAAGACCGAGCCTTCTCATAGCGGTGATGAGTCGAGAAAGAAGAAAGTTCGACAAGTGAGAGTGATTCCTCCGGGCAAGACTGGTTCTTTTTCGGGGAAGTGGTTCGGTGAGTTTCGCGCTTCTTTTTCTTTCTTCTTGTTTCTTCTTTTGAAAAATGCCTAACTAAAGTTCGCATGAGGAATTCGGTTCGGAGGACGATTCCGGGGTAGAGCCACACGAAAACTTGCCTTTGGTGACCACCGCTAGGTGACTTGGAGATGGGAGTTAGCCAATTGCCGGGCACAAATGTGGTTCAAACGGTGGATGATTCTCACGATGGTTGCTGCCGTAGACATGGAAGAAGACCCTCTGCGAGTCGTGAGGCCAGGTGCAGGCGCCATTTTTGATCCCCCGTACTTGGTTCCTTATCCAGGTCATGTGCTGGTTGGCGGCTTCAGCATGCCGGCTAAGCATGAGGCGTTGTACATGATAGGTGTCTAAAACACCTAATTTACTATCTAGTAGTTACGCTTTCTTTGCTATTTTTCTCTGGTGAATTATGTACTTTACGCGTGTTTTTGAGTTATTAGGTACTCTGGAGTCGCACGGAGGAAAAGAAGCGGAAATTATCCCAATTGGAGAAAAAGGGCGAGATTGTCATCTCACAGGCAAGTGATATATGGAGCCCAGCCAAGGTTAAGGGGCAACCCTATTTGAAGGAGTACTAAATACAGATCAGTTGAGGATAAGGGGCTGGAAACTCTAGGCTAGCCCTTATCAGAAATGACCACCTAATATAGGCACCCATATGGGGTGGTTCTTATGATTGGGCGTCTCTATCCCAATTATTACATCAAGCCCTGAAATTGAGAAATCATTTTCTCAATCATTTCTTTCTCCAAGTTTCAACAGAAGTGGAGGTCGAGAGGGGTTAATGGATGTTTGAGTTCAAGTGAAGAAGGTGTTGTCGTTCGGACCAGAGAAGAAGGAGGATTGATTGA
Source organism: Papaver armeniacum (assembly GCA_023531295.1). Lineage (NCBI taxonomy): Eukaryota > Viridiplantae > Streptophyta > Magnoliopsida > Ranunculales > Papaveraceae > Papaver > Papaver armeniacum. The sequence continues at coordinate 72,536 of JAJJWW010008405.1, forward strand.
TAGCTTTAATGGCTGCTGAGGACTCGAGCTAGGGTTGAGTTAAACTTAACCGAGTCAACGGCAAGAATCTTGTGTGAGGCGAGGCTGCACATTGCGGATCGAGAAGGAACAATTGATGGTTGAACGGAAATTTCAACCCAGAACATCTTGTTGTTAGTGACCGGTTGTCAGCCGACACAAATATAAATTACACTTTCTTACTACTCAAAATATAAATATAGCAAGGGCAAGAAAGGATCGATCCCACAGAGAGGTCTAGGTTGTCAAATTGTTATGGTTTCCTATATAAAATACCGAGGTTTTGTGATTTTATAAACTAAAATAAGATAAAAGCAAATAAACAAATAAGCAAACAGATTCAAGGATAAGAAATATTGGTTAAGGATTTCGTTTTCATTCACTAACATGCTTTTCACAATAACTAGAATTGATATTTAATCTCAACTTTTATCAAAGACCCTAGAATACCTTGATCGCAAGAATATCCCGCAAACCTCCTCATGTCATCAACAAACACATTAAAAGATGCGAATATGAATTCTACCTAAAGGAACAACCTAACGTGTAAAAGCACTAATCAAGTTTAATTCCCTAGGTGCGTTAAGTTCTATGAAATCAGGCCAATCAAAGCAATTGAACGTGGAAAGCGCACTAATTCAATTTAACAAAGGTTACGATTCACATATGATCATAAGAATATATCACTACAAACTATAATCATATTATGCTACTTGTATCCAAGGAATATCACTTTTGCGTATAATAAACCCTAAACTAGCAATAGATGTGATTAAGTTCTACCAATTTGCAACTTGACAAAACAATCAATCAATCATAAAACAATATTTTCGAGAGAATTGCAAAACGATAGATATGAGACAAAACTAATATATTGAATCAAAGAATCATGCTTTGTGAAATCCAACTATTCCATAACCAAAAGATAATTAGGTACTCATATTCATGGAGTTCATCACAAGAAGAAAGAGAAGTTTCATGTTCTAAAACCTAGAAAACAAGTAGAGGAAAAAGAATTAGAAAAGATATTTTTGTTTTGAGAAAAGTCTTCTCTTTTATAGCTCCACTCCTTCCAAAATTAGGTTTTGTCTTCAAAGTCCATTAGTTAGAAGTCCACCAAGCCCACAAGTGAGAGAAACCCGTGTAGAAATTTTTTTTTCCCAAAAACGCTCGCTAGGAAAACGGGTTTATGGGGAATTCGGGGAAGTTGGCCGGAAATATATCTCCGGTGGCGGTAAAGTCCACCGGCCACCGGTCAACGGGTCAGGACCGAGTCATCTCGGGTCAACAGGAGTCATGGAGAGTCGGTGTCGGGTCAACTCGGTCGGACCATGACTCGGATGTGAGTCGAGTGTGCTTGAGAGCTAAGCTGGCTCTGCGATCCGAGTTATTTGGTTTGCTGAGGCCAAAGCAATTTTGCAAACCAAATTCTGTGTTGCACCAGGATGGTGCATCACCACTTCAATCCCAGCCATAATGGCTTGCACACTTCCCTTGTGTCTGCAAAGATGTCGGTTCCATTCCATCACTAAACTTCAATGACCAATGACTCAGGTCTTCCAATGCACAGAACCACCTCCAACTCTAGTCAGTAGCACCATCTTGCACATTACTAGCACTGAAACACTCGCAACTCCACGAGCCACTTCCCACTGAGGCAATACCACCACAAACACCATCCATTTCACTTTCCCTTTGAGTTCTTAACTGCGAGTCTCCTTGATGACTATATCTACATTGCTCAAGATATTCTCACTTGCAGCTGCGATTCCCCTGCAACTTCTGGCAACACAAACTCAGAACCTCCTCCCTGTAATACTTGACCAAGACTCTTGGTTTAACTCCATTAATATCTGAGTTGCACTCCCACTGCCACACAACAAGTCTGCAGCTCCATCTCCAACTCTGCAGCAATGCCATGGCTCCAATGTAAAATGCCACAATCACCACACACAAAGACAAACCATATCGGAGATTCTAACCATATCCATCACCAGCTCTACACAACCGCCATCTCCCTCAGTAAATCAACAATCTCCAGAGTGGTTCATAATCACCACTACTCACGATCCCGCAAAACTTCATCTACAACCTAGCCACAAAGTTGCATATTTCCCTGTCCTTCATACAAGCTCACACAAGGTTATCAGGACTTTTCCTAACTCAGCCAGTTTGTAGCTTCCCTATAACCTCATCTAGCTCCCTGCAGCCAGACAGACCACCACCAGCTTCTACCATCACCCATAATAGCCTCATTAGCCAACTCCACCTGCAATTCCATGAACAACATCAACACACAATTTCTACATTGCCACTGCCAATTCCATGTCATAAATTCAATTGAATCTTCCAGTGTCGAGCACCGGTGCCTTCATCTCGATCTCCATCTGCAGCTCGGGACTCCTCTTGCAAGCCGCAACTCATGTTCACCGCAACTTCAATCGACTCGAGACCACGGATTCACCATGGAGGCAACAGTTCCACACTCGAGAGACCACCATCATCATTGTCATGATCTCAATTCTCAAACCCCTCTTCTCAATCCCGATTTTCATCCATCAACACAAAGCAAACCATATACCACCATATGCACCAGAGTACATACAACCTCCACCAACACCTGAAAATACCCATGGCAATCAATTCCATCCAAACCCATAACGAATATATGCCCTAATTCTCCATTGCCGAACCTCACAATTGCACCAGATTCATCACCATGGATAAATTCACCTCCATTTTGAAATCAGACTCAAACCCTATCATCTGAATCATCTCAATCTTCGATTAAACCTTGTTTCTCCATCTTCGAGTTCACATTCATTCTTTCTCGTCAAGCCATGAAACCCTAACTAATTCCAGCGCTGAATCTTGTTCTTCATCAACAACGACGTCTTCTCGATTCTCATCAGCAGCAGCTTACTCCTCTCCGATTCCATCCAACACCCATCGTTCCTGAGCCTAACAGACGCTCAAATTGAACCCCTTTTCTCCTTCTCTCGATCTAAAACTTCAGGCAAACATCAACCCCATATCACTCCATACAGAGAAGTAGGGTTTCAGACAACATTTCTGCCTCTCATTCATTTCAGGTGGATACGTAATAATTGAGAGAAACATTTCTCTCGATTTAAGTTTTGGGTATAATCTTTGGATAATGACACCCTCTCCGCATCGATAAGGGGTACCCGGTGGATGCCCCATAACATGTGGTCACCCCTTAACCACAAATGGTGCTGCATTTAACACTCCTCCTAATAGAGTTGCCCCTTAACCTTGGGTCAGCTCCATATATCATTTGCCTGTGAGATGACAATTTCGCCCTTTTGCTCCAATTGGGATGATTTCCGCTTCTTTTCCTCCGTGCGACTCCAGAGTACCTAATAAACTCAAAAGTAAACATAAGATACATAATTTACAAGAAAACTCGCAAAGAAAGCATAAATACTAGATATTAAATACGGTGTATTCTACACCTATCGATTCCCCACACTTAGACTTTGCTAGTCCTCGAGCAAATCAAACAAAACAATAAAATACAACAACTCCGTGACGTCGAGGCTACGGTTAATTTTAGCATAAATAACAAGCCTTTAAACCCCTAGGTGTCCCTAGTGGACGAGTTATAGTCTCGTGAAGGTTTACTAGAGATATACCTACAAAACCTATATTTCAACTCCGTCTATTCGTGACAAATCAATGAATGAATCCAAAATGACTACAGGAGGAGATACCTTGCAAATTCAATTCAATTATTAGTAAATAAACTCTAATTAGATAGTCGAACAAGCCACAATACTCGGAAACTAACAAACCACAATCACAATGAAAAGATTAAGAAGATGGATATAGATGTAGATGTTGGCGAATATTCACAAGTGTTCGATGTTTCCCATATCTGTCTCAAGGTCTTTTGCTAAGATGAACCTAATCCTATTGGATTGAGCTACTTAGTGCTGAATGCTACATCAAATCAATTGGCATATACAAGGGAACCAAGAGTGACTTTATTCAACACAATAATAATTTCTTTTTTTTTTTTTTTTTTTTTTATGATTGGATCAAACTGGATCCAATTTCTCTTTTTTTTTTTTTTTAGACGGCATGATTAGATCTTTTGGATCCAAGCGCATGCTTCCTTGTCAACAAGTACATGATAGTTGCCTTGGATCCTGCATTCCACGCTTGTTTAGGCGACGAAGACAGGGACTACATTTCACACATACTGCTATTCCCAAGTGTCTTTTTATTCCGTTTTAATCTAATTGATCGGTCTCTTTTTTTTTTTTTTTTTTCCTTTTCATATATTTTTTCATCATTTTTTTTTTTTCATTTTTTTTTTCAATTTTTTTCAATTTTTTTTTTTTTTTTTTTTTTTTTTTTTTTTTTCTAGTAACTCAATCACTCTATTTCATCCTAGCAGTAATAACACGTCGATTTTTAGTGACCCACCAAAGCACTTATAGAACAATAGATAAATATGGAAAAATAAAAATAGAATGTGATATGGTGATATTCCGAGATATGGTAACAACTATCATGGCAATTTGTGATTTCTGAGCTATATTCTTCCCCTTTTAGTTAATTGGTTCCTCAACTCCTGCATTCAAAATGGTTCCATCCACTAATGGTGTCAAAAACAAACTATACAAACATATAAATGCTCCCCCACACTTAAACTTCACATTGTCCTCAATGTGTAAAACCGAAAGTTCTGAATTCTGACGTAACAGCAGATAAAACGCAAAACCTGTGCAAATTGGTAGGAATTTGGAAAAACTCCATTTCACAAAAGTTGTTCACCTACGTGTTTTCTACACAGTGTCAAAATTTCACAGTGTTTTGATAAACGGTCTGACAGTTATGGTCTCTGGACTGAACTACGCGCAGTCTGAAATTTTCTGACGAAAAGGTATTCGTCATAATTCTCTTCTAAGATAGATTACGGACTCAATGAAATTAAACATAGGGATGCAAATATGATATAAAAACAGTAAAAATAAATAAATAAACGAAACAAAAATAAAATAAAAAAGGATAAGAGATACAAAACCGGTGGGTTGCCTCCCACTAAGCGCTTGTTTTAAAGTCGACGGCCCGACTTAGCTTCTTGTAAGATTCATTCCCCATACACCAATAATCTGAAAAGTTGGGGATCCGTCCATAGAACCTGTTTTGCAAACACTAGCTTCACACAAATATTAGTAACATAAAACAAAAGTGAAGCTATGAACCGATAAAACCTTCCCCCACACTTATTCTTGTCCACACGTGGAAGTGTATAAAGAATATAGAAGTCGGGTACCTCCACGGTTTCTGGTTCCATAACCTGCATAGTATGAGAATCAAGTATCTCTAATGGCGGAAAACGAGATATAAAATCATTCAACAATATTTTTGAAGCACATAAATTCAAACCAATAAGAGGTAAAGGAGAAGAAACAATAGGCAAAGGGTTAGATAAACCTTTCACAATCTCTTGTATCACGGAATCCTCTTCATCCTTGAAAAACTCAAGTGAATTATTCACCTCTTGTATATCATGGTCCTCTATCAAACCTTGCAAACCATTCTTCGTCCGTTTTCGCCTTAACCAAAGTATCGACATAAACATCATCATTACAATCATTTGCAAGCTCAATTGGGTCTTCCACAATATTGGTCATAACGGTCTCATTCTCAACATATTCCTCCTTTTTGTTGTAAGGCACACACTCTTTTGCGGATCCAAATTTTATCATAAGAAACTTTTTTAGAACACTCGTAAATGCATCATCCTCAAGCTCCACCCTTTGAATAGGCTCATGATCATTATTAAGATCAATGCTTGAGTAATCTACACAAGTGTCGACATATTCCTCTTCATCTTCATCTTGATCCCAAAAGACTCCTCGGAGATGTCACCATGAGTTGTTTCAAGCAATGTATCATAATCACCGTCACTATCATAGTCAACATAAGATTGTTCCTCGCTGAATTTAGTGTTGCTAAACTCTAACTCATCCTTTTGAATAGGTGAATGATCATTATTAAGATCAAGAGTTGAGTTAACTACACAATTATCCACGAAAGTGCCCAAGGATTGGCCTTTTTCAACATTAGCATCAATCAAATATTCATCACAAACCATATGCACATTAGAATTATCCATATCTTCCTTGTATTGATCAATGCCTCTTCGCAAGCTATCCATACCTTCACGAAGTTCTTGGAGTTGCTCGTTTGTAGTCTCTTTAGCTTTTTTTAAATTCCTCTTGTAAAAAGTTGGAAACTTTGTCTATAAAATTAGAGACTTTTTGTTCAAGAGCATAAGAATCCTCCCATCCTTGTTGTTGTTCACACACATACTCACCATAAGGTTGTTGAGGAAAACCATAAGGTTCCATGGAATATTGGTCATAACCAATGAATTGGTTTTGATTATACCCATGGAATTGGTAGTTGTCATATTGTTGAGGTTGAAACCCGTATTGATCGTTCCAATATGCTCCTTCCATAGAAATAAGCACCTGAAATAAGATTCTCAAACCAAAGTTAAAACCCAGAAAATAAGAAAAAATAAAACAAAAACTAAATACAAAAATAAGAAACCAAAAACAATTAACAACCATTTTGCCTCTGCAAGAACGGCGCCAAAATTTGATCGCGGTCGTCAGCCGACACAAATATAAATTACACTTTCTTACTACTCAAAATATAAATATAGCAAGGGCAAGAAAGGATCGATCCCACAGAGAGGTCTAGGTTGTCAAATTGTTATGGTTTTCCTATATAAAATACCGAGGTTTTGTGATTTTATAAACTAAAATAAGATAAAAGCAAATAAACAAATAAGCAAACAGATTCAAGGATAAGAAATATTGGTTAAGGATTTCGTTTTCATTCACTAACATGCTTTTCACAATAACTAGAATTGATATTTAATCTCAACTTTTATCAAAGACCTAGAATACCTTGATCGCAAGAATATCCCGCAAACCTCCTCATGTCATCAACAAACACATTAAAAGATGCGAATATGAATTCTACCTAAAGGAACAACCTAACGTGTAAAAGCACTAATCAAGTTTAATTCCCTAGGTGCGTTAAGTTCTATGAAATCAGGCCAATCAAAGCAATTGAACGTGGAAAGCGCACTAATTCAATTTAACAAAGGTTACGATTCACATATGATCATAAGAATATATCACTACAAACTATAATCATATTATGCTACTTGTATCCAAGGAATATCACTTTGCGTATAATAAACCTAAACTAGCAATAGATGTGATTAGAAGTTCTACCAATTTGCAACTTGACAAAACAATCAATCAATCATAAAACAATATGTTGAGAATTGCAAACGATAATTATGAGACAAAACTAATATATTGAATCAAAGAATCATGCTTTGTGAAATCCAACTATTCCATAACCAAAAGATAATTAGGTACTCATATTCATGGAGTTCATCACAAGAAGAAAGAGAAGTTTCATGTTCTAAACCCTAGAAAACAAGTAGAGGAAAAAGAATTAGAAAGATATTTTTGTTTTGAGAAAAGTCTTCTCTTTTATAGCTCCACTCCTTCCAAAATTAGGTTTTGTCTTCAAAGTCCATTAGTTAGAAGTCCACCAAGCCCACAAGTGAGAGAAACCCGTGTAGAAATTTTGTCCCAAAACGCTCGCGGAAAGGCGGGTTTATGGCGGGTCTAGGAAGTTGGCAGGAAATATATCTCAGTGTGGTAAAGTCCACTGACCACCGGTCAACGGTCAAGACTGAGGTCATCTCGGGTCAACACCGAGTCATGGAGAGTCGGGTCTGGTCAACTCCGGTCGGACCATGACTCGGATGTGAGTCAGTGTGCTTGAGAGCTAGCCGGCTCTGGCGATCCGAGTTATTTGGTTTGCCAGGCCAAGGCAATTTTTGCAAAGCCAAATTCTCGTGTTGCACCGGGATGGTGCATCACCACTTCAATCCCAGCCATAATGGCTTGCACACTTCCCCTTGTGTCTGCAAAGATCGGTTCCATTCCATCACTAAACTTCAATGACCAATGACTCAGGTCTTCCAATGCTCGAACCACCTCCCGGCTCTAGTCAGAAAGCACCATCTTGCACATTACTAGCACTCCAAATAATTTGCAACTCCACCGAGCCACTTCCACAGCAATACCACCACAAACACCATCCATTTAAACTTTCCCTTTACGATTCTTAACCTGATCTCCTTGATAGCCTATCACATTGCTCAAGATATTCTCACTTGCAAGTGCGATTCCCCGCAACTTCACGGCAACACAAACCTCGAGAACCTCCTCCCCGTAATACTTGACCAAGACTCTTGGTTTAACTCCATTAATATCCGAAAGTTGCACTCCCTTTGCACACACAACAAGTCTGCGGCTCCATCTCCAACTCGCAAAGAATGCCATGGCTCCAATGTAAAATGCCACAATCACCACACACAAAGACAAAACCATATCGGAGATTCTAACCATATCCATCACCCGGCTCTACACAAACCGCCATCTCCTCAAATCAACAATCTCGGTAGTGGTTCATAATCACCACTACTCACGATCCGCCAGAAACTTCATCTACAACCTAGCCACAACAGCATATTTCCCGTCCTTCATACAAGCTCACACAAGGTTATCGGGACTTTTCCTAACTCGGCCGTTTGTAGCTTCCTATAACCTCATCTAGCTCCCTGCCTGACACGCCCACCACCGACTTCTACCATCACCCATAATAGCCTCATTAGCCAACTCCACTGCAATTCCATGAACAACATCAACACGCTAATTTCTACATTGCCTTTCGCCAATTCCATGTCATAAATTCATTTGTAACTTCCCAGTGCAGAACCCGAGCACCGGTGCCTTCATCTCGGTCTCCATCTGCAGCTCGGACTCCTCTTGCAGCTGCAACTCATGTTCACCTGCAACTTCAATCGACTCGAGAGACCACCGGATTCACCATGGAGGCAACGATTTCCACACTCGTGAGACCACCATCATCATTGTCATGATCTCAATTCTCAAACCCCTCTTCTCAATCCGATTTTCATCCATCAACACAGCAAACCATATACCACCATATGCACCGGAGTACATACAACCTCCACCAACACCGAAAATACCCATGGCAATCAATTCCATCCAAACCCATAACGAATATATGCCCTAATTCTCCATTGCCGAACCTCACAATTGCACGGATTCATCACCACGGATAAATTCACCTCCATTTTGAAATCGAGACTCAAACCCTATCATCCGAATCATCTCAATCTTCGATTAAACCTTGTTTCTCCATCTTGAGTTCACATTCATTCTTTCTCGGTCAAGCCATGAAACCCTAACTAATTCCGGTAGCTGAATCTTGTTCTTCATCAACAACGGCGTCTTCTCGATTCTCATCAAAGAAGACTTACTCTCCGATTCCATCCAACACCCATCGTTCCTCGAGCCTAACCGACGCTCAAATTGAACCCCTTTTCTCCTTCTCTCGATCTAAAACTTCAGGCAAACATCAACCCCATATCACTCCATACAGAGAAGTAGGGTTTCAGACAACATTTCTGCCTCTCATTCATTTCAGGTGGATACGTAATAATTGAGAGAAACATTTCTCTCGATTTAAGTTTTGGGTATAATGCTTGATAATGACACCCCTCTGCATCAGATAAGGGGTACCCAAGTGGATGCCCCATAACATGTGGTCACCCCTTAACCACGGCATTTGCATTTAACACTCCTCTAACAGAGTTGCCCCTTAACCTTGGGTCAGCTCCATATATCATTTGCCTGTGAGATGACAATTTCGCCCTTTTGCTCCAATTGGGATGATTTCCGCTTCTTTTCCTCCGTGCGACTCCAGAGTACCTAATAAACTCAAAAGTAAACATAAGATACATAATTTACAAGAAAACTCGCAAAGAAAGCATAAATACTAGATATTAAATACGGTGTATTCTACACCTATCATTGAGTGATGAATCCGTGAGAGGAATCAGGGCTTGACTGAGTTGTTCATGGAAATTACAGGGTATGTGATTGAATCTAATGTGAGAGTTAGGGTTTCTCCGAGTTGAGATTGGAAACGGAAATCTTGTTGTTTGTGATGAATTAAAGATGGGGGTGTGTTGGTTGAGTTACCGCCATGAAATGGGATATCTTTGAGATGCAAGATTCAAGTGAACTGGCCTGAGATGGTGGATGCAGTGGAGCTTGTTGGTGGCTCAGGGAAAGAAGGCTGGAGCAAGCAATGATGCTGTTGATTGACAGGGAAATGGGTTGGATCTGGAATCGATTTTGATGAAATTATTTTGTGTGAATGAATCGGATTGTTTGAGCTCGAAATCGATAATAAGAAGATGGGGTTTAAATGTCTTTGTTGTTGAATCGGAGAAGGTGGTAGGTTTGCCGGGGGTTTGATGATCTTTGTTGGAGGTAGTGAGCATTTGGAGCTGGTGATTATGGAAATTGCAAGTTGAGATTACGAGGGAATGGCCTTGTTGCAAACAACCTTTGGTTTGTAAGACCGAGCTTGAAATGCGAGCCTGGATTGAAGCTGCCAGTTCAATGAAATGAACAGGAGTGAGCTGGTGTTGGCCTAGGATGAATTGCAGGTGGAGGCTGATATTGGAAGCTCACCGAGAATGGAGTGTATTAGATGCATGCCTAGGTACGGGTGATAGAAGTTGATGAGGGTGGTAATGGCTGAGCTAGCCATTGCGGATGTGCTGTTTGTAGGAGTGAAGGCTGGTGCTCAAGCAATTCAGTTACAGTTCAAACTGGCAGGCTAGAGTTGCAGGCATGATTTGCAATGTATGAGTGCAATGGGAGCTAGCATTGAGAGCTGCAGGGAGTGTAGCAGAATTGCTGTTGTTGCCTGGGCTTATAATGAATTGATGCATATGGAGTTGTTATTGGTACTGCAGGCAAGGAAGGCAGAGCTGGCGCTATTGAGTTGTTAGTGTTCTGAGGGGGTGGTTGATTTGAAGCGATTCTGAGAATAACAAGACTAGGAAGAGGTAAAGCTGCGGAGAAGTAGTTGATGCGAGTTTGTGAATGAGGCTGAGCCATCATGGCTGCATATGAGCTGATGAAGCGCGAGTGTAGCATTATACATGCTTCGGTGTAATGATTTGGCCTAAACTAGTTAGCTTAGAGTCGGATCACTGAATCGGTTCTAACTCGGTTTTGACTTGGTTACGACTTTGACTCAGTCATTGTTATTGACCGTGAGTCAACCGTCAGTCGTAACGATTGACTGTTAGTTTTGACCGGTGACCGGGCGGACTTTGCCGGTCACCGGAGCCGTTTTCCGGGCACTTTTCCGGCCGTTTTCCGGGCACAATACCAGTTTTCCGGCGACCGTTTTTGGGTCATATTTTCTACACGGGTTTCTCACTCTTGTGGGCTTGGTGGATTCTCACCTAATGGACTTTGAAGACTAGACCTAATTTTAGAAGTTGGAGAAAAGCTATAAAGGGAAGGTCTTCTACATCTTATCATATATCTTATTCTTGGAACTTTGGAGAGCCGTTTTTGGTTGCACAACTAGGGTTTGCTTTTGTTCATCTTCTTCTTTATTCCATTGATATTTTGTGATGAACTCCATAGCTATGAGTAGCTAAATTCTCTATTATTGGTTAAGGATGTAGTCCGATTTCTAAAACGTGTGTTTTGCTTTATGTATTAGTTTTCTCTCTTGATTATCGTTCAATTCTCTACTGTTTTTATGATCACATGATTGAAGTATTGTGATAGGATTATGGTGTTTGATTAGTTAAGTGGCCAATTAATTGAACTTGCATCTTAGTCCATAGCTATTTTAGGGTTTTTCATCAAGCGATAAACTTGAATACAAGTAGCATGATATGTTCACGGTTTGTAGTGATACACTCTCGTAATCATATGTAGAGTTTGACCATTGTCAGAATTGTTTTGCGCAACGCATGACAATTGCATTGATTAGCCTATTTACGAAACTTAATGATCCTAGGAATTGAACTTGATTAGCGCAAGGCGTTAGGTTATTCTTTAGGTAGAATTCACATATGCAGCCCTAATGTGTGTGTTGATGAACTTGAGAAATTTATAGATTATATTGCTTTCTTGATTCTCTAGGCTTTTGATAACACAAGAGATTAAATCGTAATTCTATTCATATATGCAAGCACATGTCTAAGATTGAAGATGAATTCCTTGACCAATATCTCTCTCCATTGATTACTTTCTACAATTTACTTTGCTCTTAATTTGTTTTTATTGCTTAAATAGAAATTAGAAATCCCCCAATTGGTTACTTTAAGAAATTGATTACGAAATAACTACAATTGCCTCTCTTGTGGATACGAACTCTTTCTTATCATATACTTTAGGAAAGTGAAATTATTTTTGACGCATACGACAGCGATCAAATTTTAGGCGCCGTTCTTGGGAGGCACACGGCTAGTTATTAAGTTTTTAGTTTCTTTTTACAATTTCTGCTTTCATCTTTGCTTTTTGTTTCTTGTCTTGTTTCTCACTTGTTTTGCGAGAATTGTTTGCAGTACCTAATCTCTCGGCTTCTAAGGATTGGAATTATCCAAGGTGCGGGATAGCTACTCGACGAGGCACAATACTCCAACCAAGTCAAGACACAACGGACGAGCACGAGGAGGAAGTAGGAGAAGAGATTTTCCAACAACAAGAAGAAGGAAAAGAGGTTCCAATCGTAGAGGAAACACACGTGGAAGAACAAGGAGCAATGGGTGATGCAAATCGTTCACTCAAGGACTTAGCTTCTCATAGGCTTGATATACAACGGGGGTGTATTCAAACGGACTCTACTTTTGAAATTAAACCGGGGTTGCTTAGAGAATTACCAAAGTTCCATGGCATGGTGAATGAAGATCCAAACAAACATCTTATGGACTTCCACACCATTGTCACGGCTATGCTTCCGGCGGATGTTGCGGCGGATGGTGCAATGTTGAAAGTTTTCTGTTTCTCTTTAATGGATAGTGCTAAGGATTGGTTGTTCTATTTACCTCCAGGAAGTGTCACAACATGGAATGGGTTGAAGAAACTCTTTTTAGAGAGATATTTTCCTGCATCAAAGGCTACTCAAATTCGCAAGGAGATTTGTGGGATGAAGCAAAATGTGGGGGAATCCTTATATGAATGTTGGGAACGATACAAGAGATTGGTGGCAAGCTGTCCTCATCACCAATTTAGTGATGCTATGATCATTCAATATTTCTATGAAGGACTCCAATCAAGTGATAGGAATCTCCTCGACGCTGCGGGTGGTGGTGCACTAGTTAACAAGACGGTGGCACAAGCTAGAGAGTTGATTGAAAACATGGCAGCGAACTCACAACAATTCTTGAGTCGTGGTTCGGATGTGATTCTAAGAAGGGTGAGTGAAGTGAGCGAGGTTGAAGAGCTTCGTCAACAAATGGGTAACATGATACGCAATGCTTCAACAAGTTGCAGCAGCGGTGATACCAAGTTCCTCTCAATCTTATGAAGACGAGCAAGCTAATGCGATCTTTCCAAATCAACAAAGACGGTATGATCCCTACTCCAACACTTACAATCTGGGATGGAGAGATCACCCCAACTTTAGCTATGCCAATAAGCAAGGAGCGGTTCAACAATCTAGTTTCAACAACCCGAGTGGATTTCAACCTCAACAACAACAATTCCAACCGAGACAAAAATTTCAACAACAACAACAACAACCTCAAAATATGGGGTCCAATATGGAGGAGTTGCTGAAATCTTTTATGCAACGAACGGAGAGTTCGGTTAAGGAGTTGCAAACTCAAGTTGGTTCTATGGCTATGGAGTTGAATCAATTGAAGGCACAAAATGGTGGGAAACTCCTTCTCAACCTATCAACCCAAAGAGGGTGTCAATGCAATTACGTTGAGAAGTGGTACACAACTTGTGCAACCCGAAGTTCTTTGATTCGGGCGTGGTGGAAACACCAAAGGAACCTGTTTTGGAGGAGAAACCGAGGATTCTCCCCAAACTTACGAGGTACCTATTCCTAACTCTAAAACTCCGGTTTCTACTTATGTTCCTCCTCTACCTTTCCCTCGCATTTGCAAGTTCTAAGAAGGCGGAACTAGAAAAGGAGATTTTAGACGTTCTAAAGAAGATCCATGTGAACATACCACTCATAGATGCTATCAAGCAAGTTCCAAAGTATGCAAAGGTGTTGAAGGACTTGTGTACCAATAAGCAAAGGCTCAAAGGTAATGAAGTGCTTAGTGTGGGGAGAATGCTTCGGCAATCTTACAACACAAACTCCACTTAAGTGCAAGGACCCGGGTAGCTTTGACATTCCCGTCACAATTGGTAACACCACATTTAATAAAGCTATGTTGGACTTAGGTGCTTAGTTAATGTCATGCACAACGTCTATGTACAATTCACTTGATCTTGGTCCTCTTAAAAGGCTGGAATTGTGTTGCAATTAGCCGATCATTCTAATGTCTACCCAATGGGTATTGTTGAGGATGTTCTTGTGCGGGTTAATCAACTTGTATTTCCAGCGGACTTTGCGTGTTAGAGATGGATGAAGGTTCACTAGGACTCGTCTCTTCCATTGATACTTGGGCGTCCCTTCATGAAAACGGCGAAAACCATTATTGATGTTGACAAGGGAACGCTAACTATGGAGTTTGATGGAGAAATAATACGTTTCAACATTTTCGAGACGATGAGATATCTAGTGATGTCCACTCTTGTTTCTCCATTGATGTGATGGACACATTGGCGCAACAAATGTTTGAGTTGAATGGTGTTGATACTTTGGAAACCGTGCTCACTACACCTATTGACAACGGTTATGCGTATAGTGATGAGATGAAAGAAACCATTGGTTCTCTTAACTCATTACCGGAAAAATCAGCAATTAAGAATATTTCATATGCTTCTTTACCTTGCAATAATGAAAAACTTGTGCCATCTATTGTTAAATCTCTAAGTTTAAAATTGAAACCTCTTCCAAGTCACTTGAAGTACTTGTACTTGGGTGACAATGAAGATTTACCCGTGATTGTTTCTAACGAGCTTAATGACTTACGGAGCAAAAACTTCTAAGGGTGCTAAGGACGTACAAGACGGCCATAGGATGGACAATCGCCGATATCAAGGGTATTAGCCTGCCACCGTTTGTATGCATAAAATTCGTGTGGAGGATGATTCAAAGCCTACAAGGGAAGCGCAATGCCGTTTGAATCCTCCCACGATGGAAGTGGTGAAAAAGGAGATACTCAAGCTTTTGGACGTGGGTGTTATCTACCCCATATCCGATAGCAAGTGGGTAAGCCTGGTACAAGTAGTACCAAAGAAATCGGGTGTGACGGTGGTGGAGAATGATAAGAATGAACTTGTCCCAACTCGTGTGCAAACCGGTTGGAGGGTTTGTATTGATTATAGAAAATTGAATGCCACCACTAGAAAAGATCACTTTCCATTGCCTTTTATTGATCAAATGCTTGAACGTTTATTTGGACACTCTTACTATTGCTTTCTTGATGGCTATTCGAGTTATAATCAGATTGTGATAGCAGGAGGACCAAGATAAAACCACTTTCACTTGTCCTTTCGGTACTTTTGCTTATAGAAGGATGCCTTTTGGCTTATGCAATGCTCCGGCTACTTTTCAAAGGTGTATGGTAAGTATTTTTTCGGAATATGTTGAAAACATAATAGAAGTGTTCATGGATGACTTTAGTGTCTTTGGTGATTCATTTGACCTTTGCTTGAACAATTTGTCTCTAATCCTTGAACGATGTGTTGAAACAAATCTTGTGCTAAATTGGGAGAAGTGCCATTTCATGGTAACTCATGGCATAGTTTTAGGCCATATAATATCTTCTAAAGGCTTGGAAGTCGATAAATCTAAGATAGACCTTATTCGTGCTCTAACCCCTCCCACTACGGTGAGGGAGATACGCTCTTTTCTTGGTCATACGGAGGTTTTATCGTAGGTTCATCAAGGACTTTTCCAAGATAGCATCACCACTTTGTAACCTATTGCAAAAAGATGTGGTTTTTAACTTTGATGAGAAGTGTGTGGCGGCATTCAATCGTTTGAAAGAACTTTTGATTTCAGCTCCTATCATTAAACCACCGGATTGGAGTAAGCCGTTTGAGCTCATGTGTGATGCAAGTGACTATGCGGTTGGTGCGGTGCTTGGGCGCGTGTGGGGAAGCTTCCTCATGCTATTTATTATGCTTCTAGAACGTTAAATGAGGCCCAACAAAACTACACAACCACTGAAAAAGAGTTATTAGCCATTGTTTTTGCTTTAGAAAAGTTTCGCTCTTATCTAATTGGTACAAAAGTTGTTGTCTTTTCCCGATCATGCGGCACTTAGATACTTGCTTACAAAGAAAGAGGCGAAACCGAGGCTCATACGATGGATATTACTCTTGCAAGAGTTTGATATTGAAATCAAAGACAAGAAAGGAATTGAGAACACCGTTGCGGATCACTTAAGCCGACTTGCTGTGGACAAGGAGACTATCCCGTTGTGTGAAAGTTTCCCGGACGAGCAACTATTCTCCATTGCCTTTGGAGAACCATGGTATGCTGATATTGTTAATTACTTAGTGTCTAAACAAATCCCAAAGAACTTGTCTCGGCTGAGAGGGACAAACTTAAGAAGTTAGGAAACCAATACATATGGGATGATCCATACTTATGGAAACATTGTAGTGACCAAGTAATACGTATGTGTGTTCCCGAAATTGAATTTAATTCTATCTTGTCTTTTTGTCACTCTTATGCTTGCGGAGGACATTTTGGGAGCAAGAGAACCGCTCTCAAGGTATTAGAATGTGGTTTCTTTTGGCCAACTTTGTTTAAGGATGCACATGCATTTTGTATCACATGTGATAGGTGTCAAAGAACGGC
This sequence comes from Papaver armeniacum, assembly GCA_023531295.1. Classification (NCBI taxonomy): domain Eukaryota; kingdom Viridiplantae; phylum Streptophyta; class Magnoliopsida; order Ranunculales; family Papaveraceae; genus Papaver; species Papaver armeniacum. The sequence continues at coordinate 89,465 of JAJJWW010008405.1, forward strand.
AATCTAGGTGCTCGAAATCAAATGCCGCAAACTATTATTCAATTTGTGGAGGTTTTTGATGCATGGGGAATTGATTTTATGGGCCCTTTTGTCAATTCTAATGGGAATTATTATATTTTGCTTGTTGTGGATTATGTCTCGAAATGGGTGGAAGCTAAAGCCACCCCAACTAATGATTCTAAAGTTGTTTGATTTTGTGCAAGCTAATATTTTTGCAAGGTTTGGAATTCCAAGGGCTATAATTAGCGATGGAGGTTCACACTTCAAAAACAGGTTCTTGCAAAGCTTGTTAAGAAAGTACAATGTGTCGCATAGGATTGCAACACCCTACCATCCGCAAACAAATGGACAAGCCAAGTTTCCAACCGAGAGGTGAAATCCATTCTTGAAAAGACGTGAATCCAACAAGGAAGGATTGGAGCATGCGACTTAATGATGCTTTGTGGGCGTATAGAACCGCATATAAAACACCTATTGGGATGTCTCCTTTTAGGCTTGTTTATGGTAAACCTTGTCACTTACCCGTGGAAATTGAGCATAAGGCGTTTTGGGCTATTAAGCAATGCAACATGGAGTTGGATGGGGCTGGAAAGCAAAGAAAGTTACAACTTCAAGAGCTAGAGGAGATTCGTAATGATGCATTTGAAAGCTCACGGATTTACAAGGAAAACGAAAGCTTTTCATGATAATATGATTTCTAAGAAACAATTTTGCATTGGGCGAGAAAGTGCTTTTGTTTAATTCTCGTTTGCAATTATTTAGGGTAAATTAAGGTCACGTTGGATTGGACCTTTTATTGTGACTAATGTGTTTTCTCATGGTGCGGTGGAAATTCGTAGTTTAGCTACGGGTAATGAACTTAAAGTGAATGGGCACCGGTTGAAACCATATTATGAGAACTTCTCTTCGGATGTCGTGGAAGGAGTTAATCTTGTGGAAATACTCCTCCTCGGAGGAGTCATAGAAAGCAAGGAGATAGTCGGGGTGACGACTTTAAACCAAGCGCTAAATGGGAGGCAACCCATCGGTTTTGTATCTCTTATCTTTTATTTTCTTTTCTTGTCATGTTTTTACTTTTTCGTTTTTTTGTCACTTTTCCGTTAGGATTTCCCACCTTGACTTTCTTTGGACGATTCAATTACATTGAGGACAATGTAAAGTTTAAGTGTGGGGGAGTGGTTTGTGTAAATTTTTGCAATTTTTCAATTTTTTTTTGTGTAACTAGTGAATAAGAAAACTCCAACTTGTAGTTATTTAGAGTCACATAGTATACATGTCGCTAAGATTACATCGAGAATCTCACAATAGTGACTGAACTTAGAGATGACAGAGAACATGATCGGGTTTCTTAATTGTATGAGAGTTAAAGTTGGATTTAACCATGCCAAAGTGGCAAATAAGGTGCAGATTGAATTCGGTATTAGAACAAAGTGATCCCCCATAGTGGAGACTACCCATGTTACATAATGTGAGGCACCAACCTTAAATTCTTTGTACTGTCTAAATTTGTGCTTTTAGAGTGTGTGTCACCGTACGTAAATTCGGGCAGAATGGTGAGCTGTCAATTTCCCACCATAGAAGCACTATTTTGATCTCTTGAGTGCTATTTTTATCAACCATGTTGGTGACATCGAATTGCTAACTTACATACCACTTGTGATCTTGTTATGGTTAGCACCATCCACCTTATCTCTCTCTACACCAACAGGTCCATAGAAACACCATCATCATCAACAAGAGGAGCATCACAAATTTGAAGGAAAGTTGAATATGTTCGAGGTTTACAAGCAACAATACAGAAATGGGCAGATTTCAGATTTGAGTAAAGCAACAAAACAGGGAGCAGAATTTTTATAAGATGAAGACTAATATACAAGAGTGAAAATTATTAAGGATGAGAATTCGGGAAGTCTATGATATCAAGACATATAAGTTGTGAAGATTCAAGCGGTAAAGTACTTATACCATGGCATTGTACTTACATTTTTATTTTTGTATTTTACTTTCTCTTGTCTCAAAAAAAAAAAAAAAACCAAAAAAAAAAAAAAATTGGGTATGTATAGTTTGTTTTATTTTTGTATTCTTTCAATAAAGCCTATGGAAAGAAGGAATATCTATAATGAAGTTTCAAGCGACAAGAAATTTGAGGGAAAGAATCATATTGTCAAGATTCTACGAAGTTCGAGAGTTATCATCAAGAGTTGAAGACCGAAGACGAAGATGAAGACACAGATAGAAGACAGAAGACGTTTCTATGGATCTTTGAGAGTGGTGCTAGCTGCACGCCGAACGGATTCACGGTAAGTAAGCATATTCCCACCTTCGGTAAATGATTGATTTTCTTTCGAAGAGATCGTCAGAAAAATGGGTTTTCAAAAATATATAAAAGATGTGGGTTTTCAAAATATTTCGGAGGGTTTTACCTTCCTACCATTCAACGTGTCTCAGGATTCTTTTTTCATTCCAACCTGGACACATGTGTGACCCATAAAGAGTCATTTATTATTGAGTGCAATATCATAAAACCCTTTCGTGTGAGGCGAGTCGAGACTTTTGATCACTCCGAACCCGAATTTTAGTCGAGAAGGGATGGTTATCTCTCTCTCAACTTTTAAGAATGAGATTGTGTTCATTTATGTGTCTAACTTCTTATGACTAGTGTGCAGAATCTCTATGTCTTCTTAGCGCGTTGGATACTATCATTACGGAGAACTAGTAAGTTGGAAAAATAGGTTTTGTGGGTAAATCTCTAGTAAACCCTCACGAGACTATAACTCGTCCACTAGGGACACCTAGGGGTTTAAAGGCTTGTTATTTATGCTAAAAGTGACCGTAGCCTCGACGACACGGAGTTGTTGTATTTTATTGTTTTGTTTGATTTGCTCGAGGACTAGCAAAGTCTAAGTGTGGGGGAATCTGATAGGTGTCTAAAACACCTAATTTACTATCTAGTAGTTACGCTTTCTTTGCTATTTTTCTGGTGAATTATGTATTTTACGCGTGTTTTTGAGTTATTAGGTACTCTGGAGTCGCACGGAGGAAAAGAAGCGGAAATTATCCCAATTGGAGAAAAAGGGCGAGATTGTCATCTCACAGGCAAGTGATATATGGAGCCCAGCCAAGGTTAAGGGGCAACCCTATTTGAAGGAGTACTAAATACAGATCAGCTGAGGATAAGGGGCTGGAAACTCTAGGCTAGCCCTTATCAGAAATGACCACCTAATATAGGCACCCATATGGGGTGGTTCTTATGATTGGGCGTCTCTATCCCAATTATTACATCAAGCCCTGAAATTGAGAAATCATTTTCTCAATCATTTCTTTCTCCAAGTTTCAACAGAAGTGGAGGTCGAGAGGGGTTAATGGATGTTTGAGTTCAAGTGAAGAAGGTGTTGTCGTTCGGACCAGAGAAGAAGGAGGATTGATTGATAGCTTTAATGGCTGCTGAGGACTCGAGCTAGGGTTGAGTTAAACTTAGAACTGAGTCAACGGCAAGAATCTTGTGTGAGGCGAGGCTGCTGTTGCAGATCGAGAAGGAACAATTGATGGTTGAACGGAAATTTCAACCCAGAACATCTTGTTGTTGAGTGATGAATCCGTGAGAGGAATCAGGGCTTGACTGAGTTGTTCATGGAAATTACAGGGTATGTGATTGAATCTAATGTGAGAGTTAGGGTTTCCGAGTTGAGATTGGAATCTGGAAATCTTTGCATTTGTGATGAATTAAAGATGGGGTCTGTGTTGGTTGAGTTACTGCCATGAAATGGGATATGCTGAGATGCAAGATTCAAGTGAACTGGCCTGAGATGGTGGATGCAGTGGAGCTTGTTGGTGGCTCAGGGCAAGAAGGCTGGAGCAAGCAATGATGTTGTTGATTGACATGGAAATGGGTTGGATATGGAATCGATTTTGATGAAATTATTTTGTGTGAATGAATCGGATTGACTGAGCTCGAAATCGATAATAAGAAGATGGGGTTTCTGTGCTGTTGTTGAATCTGGAGAAGGTGGTAGCTGCCAGGGTTTGATGATGTTGTTGGAGGTAGTGAGCATTTGGAGCTGGTGATTATGGAAATTGCAAGTTGAGATTATAGGGAATGGCCTTGTTGTTGCAGCAACCTGGTTTGTAAGACTGAGCTTGAAATGCAGGCCTGGATTGAAGCTGCAGTTCAACTGAAATGAGAACAGGGAATGAGCTGGTGTTGGCCTAGGATGAATTGCAGGTGGAGCTGCTATTGGAAGCTCACTGAGAATGGAGTGTATTAGATGCATGCCTAGGTCCAGGTGATGGAAGTTGATGAGGCTGGTAATCTGAGCTAGCCATTGCAGGGATGTGCAGCTGTAGGAGCAGAAGCTGGTGCTCAAGCAATTCAGTTACAGTTCAAACTGGCAGGCTAGAGTTGCAGGCATGATTTGCAATGTATGAGTGCAATGGGAGCTAGCATTGAGAGCTGCAGGGAGTGTAAGCGAGAATTCTTTGTTGTTGCCTGGGCTTATAATGAATTGATGCATATGGAGTTGTTATTGGTACTGCAGGCAAGGAAGGCAGAGCTGGCGCTATTGAGTTGTTAGTGTTACAGGGGTGGTTGAGCTGAAGCAGTTACAGAATAACAAGACTAGGAAGAGGTAAAGCTGCAGAGAAGTAGTTGATGCAGTAATGAATGAGGCGCGACCATCATGGCTGCATATGAGGCAGTGAAGCGCGCAGGTGTAGCATTATACAAGCCGGTGTAATGATTTGGCCTAAACTAGTTAGCCGAGTCGGATCACTGAATCGGTTCTAACTCAGTTTTTGACTTGGTTCGACTTTGACTCGGTCATTGTTATTGACGAGTGAGTCAACCGTCAGTCGTAACGATTGGATATTAGTTTTGACCTAGTGACCGGGGCGGACTTTGCCTGCCACCGGAGCGTTTTCAGGGCACTTTCCGGCCGTTTTCCGGGCACAATACCCGTTTTCTGGTGACCGTTTTTGGGTCATATTTTCTACACGGGTTTCTCACTCTTGTGGGCTTGGTGGATTCTCACCTAATGGACTTTGAAGACTAGACCTAATTTTAGAAGTTGGAGAAAAGCTATAAAGGGAAGGTCTTCTACATCTTATCATATATCTTATTCTTGAAACTTTGGAGAGCCGTTTTTGGTTGCACAACTAGGGTTTGCTTTTGTTCATCTTCTTCTTTATTCCATTGATATTTTGTGATGAACTCCATAGCTATGAGTAGCTAAATTCTCTATTATTGGTTAAGGATGTAGTCCGATTTCTAAAACGTGTGTTTTGCTTTATGTATTAGTTTTCTCTCTTGATTATCGTTCAATTCTCTACTGTTTTTATGATCACATGATTGAAGTATTGTGATAGGATTATGGTGTTTGATTAGTTAAGTGGCCAATTAATTGAACTTGCATCTTAGTCCATAGCTATTTTAGGGTTTTTCATCAAGCGATAACCTTGAATACAAGTAGCATGATATGTTCACGGTTTGTAGTGATACACTCTCGTAATCATATGTAGAGTTTGACCATTGTCCGAATTGTTTTGCGCAACGCATGACAATTGCATTGATTAGCCTATTTCTGAAACTTAATGCTCCTAGGAATTGAACTTGATTAGCGCAAGGCGTTAGGTTATTCTTTAGGTAGAATTCACATATGCAGCCCTAATGTGTGTGTTGATGAACTTGAGAAATTTATAGATTATCTTGCTTTCTTGATTCTCTAGGCTTTTGATAACACAAGAGATTAAATCGTAATTCTATTCATATATGCAAGCACATGTCTAAGATTGAAGATGAATTCCTTGACCAATATCTCTCTCCATTGATTACTTTATACAATTTACTTTGCTCTTAATTTGTTTTTATTGCTTAAATAGAAATAAGAAATCCCCCCAATTGGTTACTTTAAGAAATTGATTACGAAATAACTACAATTGCCTCTCTGTGGATACGAACTCTTTCTTATCATATACTTTAGGAAAGTGAAATTATTTTTGACGCATACGACAGCGATCAGTACACCAGAATCTGGGAGAAGTACGGACATATGGCCACAACCAAGAAAGTCACTAGTCGATTTGCGCTGGTTAAGCGTGTGGAAGAGGCTTTATCTTCCATCGAGGATATGCGTGAGGTGACTGGTCACACCGTTTCCGGAAGACGTTATTGCCATCGGGAGCACCATCGCGACGTGTGCGTAGAAAAGGAGTTCAACACTTCGTGGTTTGTCGAAGGCCTTGCTGAGATCCAAAAGTTGAAAGACGCAGCAATCGAAAGCCTTTCCGCCGAGGAGATTGCACGACAGGAGGTGGAACTCGAAAAACTTTCCAAAATGTTGACTATGAAGAGAGCGGCTCTTGAAGATGCAAAGTTGACTTTCTCAAGAAGAAGCGGACTTACATTTGGATGATTTTCCTTGAATGTTTCTCTGTTAAACTTTCATTTAGGTTCTTCTTCTTTTTTTTTTTTTTGAAAGACATATTGGATGTCTGGTTCAAAGTTTGACCGGTTTTGGTAGACAACTGGTAGCTTTTGAGGATATTGGATTATTTCTGGGATGAATGGTTTTGATAGTATGACTTTGATTATGTTTTGGGAAAGGAATATTGCTTTTATAAAAGTGTGTGCTAGCAACAGGCACAAGAGTATGACGGTTTTATTAAGAACCTAAAAAACAGATTGTTTATCTTTCCCAATCTAAATTTACTCACTTGCAAACACGCCTCTCTCCAAGTAAAAGGCGGCTTTCTTTGGTAGCATCGCTTGATTAGTCCTCAATTCTTTGGTAGCGTCTTCAAACGAGTCCCGTTTTTTACGGTGTAGTTTTAACAAGCGATAACTTAGGGTTGTCGCGATTGAGTCGGACCGAGTCGCAAGTCCCCAATCATTTGGTAGCATCTTCAACGAGTCCCGGTTTTTCAGGTGTAGTTTTACAACCGGTAACAGGGTAGTCTGGCAGTTGAGTCGGATCGAGTCGCCTTCCCTACCATCTTGAAATATGGGTCGAAGAACGAGATCGACAAGATCGACATTGTAGCCGATAGATCAATCCTCCATTGTGGTCGCCAATTGTTTATGGGTGAAAATCGTTTCGTCGATTTGGTAAATTCGGTAGGTGAGTGAGAAACTGGTTCAAACCCTAAACAAATGTCTTTGCACGTGAGCACTTTATAGATTCGAGAGATCAATCTGTTCAAGTCCGGCCAAAACCAAGAAATGGCCGTTCCAGACTTGCTTCGGTCACAAAGTGGAGGAGAAGGGTTGATTTGGGGAGGGAAGCTAAGAAAGGTGTTGAGACCGAGAATAGTGCAGGAGAGTAATGTCTCGACTTGTATCAGAAAGTGGAAGCTTCGGAAGCTTGCAAGAGATGAAAGCTTTTTTGGAGAGCTTGCAAAGTTGCCTTTTCTGAGAGTGTAGTATTTTTCTCCTGACCGAGACTTGTTGTCTGGTGGAAATAGGTAAGACCTATTTATACAAGTCGAGATTGAAACGTACCCTGGTCTCATGAAGGAAGAGAGTAAAGGGTGAAATAATGGGAGGAGGTGGTAACCGCATGGTGTTAATGGGTGAAAACCTTTTCACCATTATTTCCTCATTTATTTGACCGCTTTATTCCTTTGCACGCTTTCTTAATGTGAGCGTAGTGTACGCTGCAAGCTGTGACCGCCAAACCAAAACCCTGGAAAGCATCCCCCAGTTTGTGTTGATATCTCGAGTGTTGGTTGCACCTTGAGTGCAAGTGGCGCTGCTAGTGGCGCGTGTGGCATGTGCCATTGGCATGTGCGGAATGCCTTGGTGGTAGGTTGTATGTTGAGTGGTAATGCCAGAGATGCTAGTGGCGTGTGTGGCATGTGCCATTGGCATGTGCGGAATGCCTTGGTGGTAGGTTGCACGGTCTGCAAGTTAGGCTACCAGCGCGCATTAGGGCCACGGCTAGGTGATGAAGGCTACCGGCGAGCGTGTTGGCATGTGCCAATGTCATGCGTGGCCGTTAGGGTCGTGGCCTTAGTAGGAAAAGCTACCGGCGAGTATGTTGGCATGTGCCAATGGCATGCGTGACCGTTAGGGCCGTGGCCTTGGTAGGAAAAGCTACCGGCGAGTATGTTGGCATGTGCCAATGGCATGCGTGCGTGGCCTTGGTAGGAAAAGCTATCGGGAGTATATTGGCATGGTCAATGGCATGCGTGGGTAGGAGGAAAAGCTACCGGCGAGCATGTTGGCATGTGCCAATGGCATGCGTGGCTAGTTAGGGCCGTGGCCTTGGTAGGAAAAGCTACCGGCCGAGCATGTTGGCATGTGCCAATGGCATGCGTGGCCGTTAGGGCCGTGGCCTTGGTAGGAAAAGCTACCAACGAGCATGTTGGCATGTGCCAATGGCATGCGTGGCCGTTAGGGCCGTGGCCTTGGTAGGAAAAGCTACCGGCGAGTATGTTGGCATGTGCCAATGGCATGCGTGGCCGTTAATGCGTGGCCTTGGTAGGAAAAGCTACCCGGCGAGCATGTTGGCATGTGCCAATGGCATGCGTGGTCGTTAGGGCCGTGGCCTTGGTAGGAAAAGCTACCAGCGAGCATGTTGGCATGTGCCAATGGCATGCGTGGCCGTTAGGGCCGTGGCCTTGGTAGGAAAAGCTACCAGCGAGCATGTTGGCATGTGCCAATGGCATGCGTGGCCGACTTGACCTAGTTGCACGTTTTGCAAGCCTATGGCGCTATATTTGGCATGTGCCAATGGCATAGCGGCTTGGAAATATGGCTTGTGGTACGTGTTGGCATGTGTCGATGGCACGTACAACCATGTTGACCTAGTTGCACGTTTTGCAAGCCTAGGGCGCTATATTTGGCATGTGCCAATGGCATAGCGGCTTGGAAATATGGCTTGTGGTGCGTGTTGGCATGTGCCAATGGCACATACGGCCGTGTTGACCTAGTTGCACGTTTTGCAAGCCTATGGCGCTATATTTGGCATGTGCCAATGGCATAGCGGCTTAGTTTGGCATGGTTGCCAATGAGTGCGATATGTAGTTTGGTTTTGGCGTCATTTGCCATGGTGCGCGAGTGTGCGGCTTGGTTTTGGCGTCGTTGCCACGGTGCGCGGTGTGCGGCTTGGTTTGGCATTGTTGCCATGGTGCGCGATGTGCGGCTTGGTTTTGCGCGTCGCTGCCATGGTGCGCGGTGTGCGGCTTGGTTTTAGCGTCGTTGCCACGTTGCCAGATGTGCGGCTTGGTTTGGCATTGTTGCCATGGTGCGCAGGTGTGCGGCTTGGTTTTTGGCGCTTGGTTTGGCATTGTTGCCATGGTGCGCGGTGTGCGGCTTGGTTTTGCGTCGTTGCCATGGTGTGCGGTATGCGACTTGGTTTGGCATCGTTGCCATGTGCGCAGTGTGCGGTTTTGGCATTGTTGCCATGGTGTGCGGTGATGCGGCTTGGTTTTGGAATTAGGGTTACGTGTCGAAAACCTAACTGGTATTTTGAAAAAATACCCCTATTAATTATTTTCACCTGAGTTAAATGCTCTTAGTTAATGTGTTGCGGGTAACACTAGGTCATGGGATTTTACGATTTTACCCCTTGTTTAAAAACCACCATCAACACCTGTATCTGTCGGCACGTTTAAAACAACCATATATTGGCTAATACTAAATAGAAAAGATACATGGCGTTCATGCATGCATGCATACTCAAAGTTTTAAGCTACTTTGAAGAAAGAATAGATTATTATTGTTTCCAACACTCACATAAGATTTTTTCCCCATAAATATTAGTGTTGGAAATATCAAGACTTCTTACATCCTTGTTAATCTTTACTTTTTATACCTTTCTAAGTTTTATATCTCTGTTAGTTTTTATTTGGTACTCAAGATCAAAATTATGATGCTAGACAACAAGATTCATATCTTTTACAACGTAACGAGTTAGTTTTATTAGTATTAACTAACTCTAACAGTCATGATATGATAAACAGTCTCAATTTTCAGGCGATGAATACAATTATAGATTCGATAATTTAAGTTAGCAAACTCATTTTATGTCATTCAATGATCAATTCTTTTTCAGAATAAATAATGAGGGTTGAGCATTCTCAATATTCAATGCATGAATGTCGGTTGTGGAGATAAATCATATGAAAATTCACATACTCTTTACACATATCTTCTAGCAACGAAATATCAGCCAGAAGAACAAAGTCAACTATCTACTAGTTTTAATTTTCCAAAAAAATAATAATTCGAACTTTAATACATTTTCACATTATTGTCATGACCAATATGGAGACAATGATATATGCTTAGTCACATTAATATAGCAATTTATTTGAACGTATAATATTTTTCTGATTCAGTGAATCAATCAGCTTTATTTAACTTATATGTTATCCTTGAAAGCTTATTTAAACATATGATAGATGTTAAATTATACACAGAAGGATGACAAAACCTAAAATAGACAAAAAAATCCATACTTTTGATCAGTTTCAGTCAGTAACACAGATATGATCGTACCCCACCTGCGAGCACCAATACGATACCGGTAAACCATGAATTCGAAATTCGAAAACATAATCTTTTTTCCCGATTAAGTCAGGATGGACTAATTTTTTTATATCTCATATATAAAAATATAACCGATTTTTACGCCGGCTTGCCAAAGCCTAGACACAACCCACATAGGTAGGATACCGATAAACCATGGATCCAAACCTCATAAAATTTGTTACCATCTCTTGCGGGCTACAGCCCTCTAACTTATCAAGTCGGAGGTTAATCCACCGCAAGAAGTGTCTAACTGTTTATTTGTTGGATTCTGTTCATTTATTGGGCTCCACACTTTAAAATTATTCTTTTCTTTCTCTACTTTGGTTAATCATTTCTGATCTGTCAGCTGTAAGAAAAAAGAAGAAACTTCTTCAATATTCTGTGTTCTGAAGTCTAAACTCAATTACAGAGAATTATTCAAATGAAAATATCTACCACGAATCCAAGCATGAAAGTCATCTTATTGATGATGATCATGGTTATTTCCGTTGTTGTTGATGCAGCAGATGATACAAATAGGGTTTATCAACCATGTACAGATACAAAAATTCAAAGATCTGATGGTTTTAGTTTTGGAATTGCATTTTCTCAAAGGGAATCATTTTTCTTGAACAAGAATAAATCAATTCAACTTTCTCCTTGTGATACTCGTTTGTCTCTATCCGGCTCTCGTCTTGCTATATTCAGACCTAAAGTTGATGAAATCTCTCTTCTTACCATCAATACCACTTCTTTCAATCCGGTATGTAAAATTTCTTCATAATACCTCTTAATTTATTATTTACTGAATTTTATTCATACCCTAGGGTTTAGAGCTGTTTAATTTGATTAGGTCTGTTTAATGTCACGAATTTAGATCTGTTTGTTTTTACTATTTATGTGTATTCCCTTAGTTTATGGATGATCTGCTTATATGTGCTAGGGTTTATGAGATCCTTGTTGATACATCACCTGACATTTATCAATATTAGTGTCAAAATGAGGAAAAATCAGGATTACTGATTATAAGTAGGAATGCATTGTTCCTGTTTATATTTTTTCTTGGGGAATAAGGTTATATTCGAGTTCTGGTATAGCATCGCCGGTAATAAGAACTTACAGGTGTGTTTACAGCATTAGTTATACGTGAAATTTATGGTGATCTGGTGGAGGATGACATACATAGACTAAAAACATTTTACTTGATCATCTGCATTTGTAGAGTAGGTGAGGCAACAATATATTAAGGGGTTGAGTGACAGGAACAAAACAATGCGTTCCTACTAGAGTCTATACCTTGTTAATGATACCCAGTTTGATCTGTTTGAGAGCTTATTGGGAGGAGCCCATATCACTAGATCTGGCAATCAACTTAGATAATCAGGTTATGTGGGTCTTTAGTAACATGAATTGGGATGAGTGTTTAGAAATTTAATAATTTATATGTTTCCGATGGCGGGTGTTTATGATTCTAGTGATAAAAGATCGTCTGAGGGTTTGTCGTGGTGTCATTATACTTATATATGGATATGGGGAAAGTTTCTACGCTGAGAACTAAATATAGTCGCGTTCAGCTCAGTGTCCTTTACTTTCGAGAAACGTTTTTGAAGTCTTAACTTTTAAAGTTGAAAACGATAAGAGCAAATGTGATCCATGAGTGCATCTCCTTCAGTGGGTTTGTCACTTGTTTGACGGGGTTTATTGATCCAAAAGTGTAGAACACCTTGTAGATTTCAAATTCTTATTTTTATTTAAAGGAATGTGTCAAAGGTTTCCGGTTTGAGGATTGAGTTATTCATGTTCAAGCAAATTTGGAATTTCAAATGTAATATCTTTCTGTTGGTCAGGTAGCATAAGAAGGTTTTTTTCTTCATTAATTCCAATTTTCATCCCACATTCTTCTTATAAATTAGTAGTCAAACACAACAGAAATGGTTTGTACTAATATGTTTGAGAAAAGGATATTGATGAATGGGATAAACCATCAAAAGATGGTGTTACTTGCAAGTGAGAAATAAACTGGAAGTTGCCATATCATGAAAGATACTGAAATGATCAAAGGGAAAGTTGTTCACTCATGAGTCCAGAGATAGAAGCTCGATGACTACACTGTTGTCTGTCACTCTTTTATTGGACAAGGTATTGGAGCATAATTGTCCATGGTTGTCGTGGTATCAGTATAGCACCCGGGATGCTTTAGACTTGCTTTAAGTGAATTCTTGACCAGGGAGTGAATGTGGTCTTCTTTTGATGTGGATTACCTGGTCTTAAAAAGATTATAGAGCTTTTTAGAAAAACTTCAGCTGCTTAATATTTTTTGTGGAATCAATTTTGACATTCTAGCAACTGGATTTCAAAGGTGAAAAGGTAGGAAACAAATGGGTGTCTTTCCATGGCTTCTGTGACCATGTAGCTCACCCGAGTATACACCATAGTAGTTCACGCTCTAACCCGACCCCTAGGCCCACTACTAGAAAACGAGCGATCCACCGGAAGAAGAGTAGAGAAAAAAAAAATTGTTGTTGTTGAAGCAACATACAGAACTCTATGTTTGAACTAGTTACTGCCTGTGTATATGCTGTCTGAGTTGGAGCTATCATCTATGACTTGGGACTATCTTTTTCATTTGCTTCTTCCCTTTGATCTGAGGATCTTCCTTATGGAAAGGTTTGTGGTATCTGAAACAATTTAGAGTTGGGAGTTGGTTGTTTTTCGCCGTGCTCAGTGGTCTTGTTCTTTTGAAAACTGGAAGACCAAATTTGAAGAATTATTTCCAGTTGTTTGATTTTGTATGTTTCTTTTTGAATTAAAGCAATTCCTCATTACTATTTGAATGTGAAAAACTCTTTGGATTCTTGTAGTAAGAGGACACACTCTTCAACTCTAATGGTGTAGTTTTATGAACTTTACAGAACTCTTTTGGTGGCCACATGGTAGCATTTGCTGGACGGAAATATGCAGCGCGATCACCCCCTGTTTTTGTTGCAGATAATGACCACATTGTAACCAGCTTTACTCTGGTATGGAGCCTTTCTAGCAAACTCATACAATAGATACGAAAACATGTCCTCCTCTAGTAAATCTGTTTTGAATGTTGGTATCTTATGAATCTGATTCTGCTGTAAACTTCATAAATGCGTATGGGATATCTGACATCGTTAAACACGAATTACCATTATATTTTATCTTGTCTGAATCTCACAATGATACATCTTATTCCTTCAATTAAGTATTGTTCACCCCAAAAAATTAATATTAAATGGGATAACCAGTATGGAGATAACATTAAATCAAGGTTATGTATATTATACTTTCCATCTCTTCAACTCATTACCTAATCCTATGATTAAAACCTGTACACCTGCAGGTACTTGATTTCCATAAGGGAACATTGCAGAACTTGTTTTGGAAGAATGATAAATGCGACTCATGCAAAGGCAAGACTAACTTTGTCTGCGTCAACAACCAATATTGCGCGATCAAAACAAGTAGCTGTAAACTCAATGGGGGTAAAGTTGACTGCAGCCTCGGCATTCAGCTAGCATTCTCAGGCACCGATAAACACCTTTCAGCTCTAAATTCATGGTATGAAGTAGAAAAACTCAGGCAGTACTCCCTCTACAAATTGTATTCAAATCTCAGGGGTTCTCTAACTGATCAGTTCAACAAAATCTTCTGAATTGCTGGGTAAGGTAGCTCATTGATTATACCCACTTGTATGCTGCCGTAATTTCTTCTATATTCTCGGCGGCACATCGTTCATTTTTTCATTTTCTTTGTAATATGCTGATGTGTTGTTTTCTTCCACTTCATCTCTTTCAGCTTTACATTTTTCGGTTTGTGAAATTCAGTAAATTCACTTCAGGTTTGTTGTGTGATAGTTGTAGCTGATACTCATCATTGTATTGTATTTGCTGGAAAACTTTAATGAACATTTAAATCTCTAACTCTGTTCTTTGGTTGAAAATATTGGGACTGTTTCGGGCTTTGATTATTTTAGACCCTGTGTTTTACCCAAGGGACTCAAGAATGAGCCAGCCAAAAGAGTAAGGTGGGCACTAAGTGCGAATTCTTTTGAGTCGCTTCCTCTTTAGTTCGATTGAGACAGATGCTTTACAGTTGGATGGATGAACCTCTTTTCAAATGGCAATGAGCACCTGAGGAATTGGCAACCTTACATTTCCTTTTCTCCCTGATGTGCTGGACAATTGGTGGACAAGTCACCTGAGTTTGGGTCCTAGCTTCTTTTTCTTGTTGAAATGATCCCAACTTGTTATGTGATTGGATGCAGGGATGTGTCATTCATTATTAGTAGTTTAAGCATAACAATTAACAGCCTCAGTTGAACATGTAAACAAACCCTTATGAAAAGGATAAGCAGATGATGTTTTTAAACAAACATTATAACTTTTTCTCGCAAATAATTACAAAACTTTGCATGAATCCTTTTAACCATTGGTCTCTCTTCCATGTTGCCACTAAAAAAACAACTATTTCGCCTTTCTCTCTCTTCTTCTCCATTTTCAGTTCTCTCTTTCCGCCTGCGCCTTCATATTTGCCGACCATTCTCAATAAGGACATACCGTATTACCAAGAGTGGCTCCTCAGTTCCTGAAAGGGTTTCATATCCCAGTTGCTCCTCCTCGTCCTGAATTGTGAGCCCCCCTATCCTTCTCTGTATAAATACTTCTTCACTCTTTTGAAAATTATTTTATTCAGTTCTTCATCTTTTCGCTTACATGCATAAATTTTTTGTTGTTTTGAGAATCTGGGTTTATTTCTTTTAATCTTATGTTAGCTTTTAATTCACTCCATGATCCACTGAAATGGAGTTATAAATTGAGTTTCGGTCAGTGTTTTCTTAGTTGTGGGTACTCCTTACTGTGTACTCTATTAAGGAAACTCGAAGTGGATTGTTTGTTTGGAGGTGAAAAGTGATCTAGTTTTTACTATTATAAGTGTTTCTTGTTCATGATTTGTGACCTCATATTGTGAACAGCTAAGGGTTCCACCCAAATGAGTAGAATTCTTCATCTTCCTTCCACCTCATGGAGTACTTTAGGTATCGAGATGGTTTCAGTCTTCATCATGAAATTTTTACTAAAAAACATCCACTCTATCTTATTTTATGAATATGTTTTGGTTGTCTCCTTAAGTGGAATTATTGATCATCCAATTCAACAAGATTGTTTGCGTCAGTGCTGAGATCACCCCCACAATGTTTCTTCTTTCACTTATTTATCCAACTGTAGATTAGTTGAAGATTCCAATTGGAATTTTGATTTGTAAGTAACACAGTTGGACCCTCAAATCTTAATTTCTATTAGTAAGATTCTGGGTTGATGTTATAGGCTATTTGAGATGCACACTATCATTTGAGTTGCATCAATTGGTGCTCAAGTTCAAGAAGACGGTTAATTGCTGAAATCACCCCACTATGTATTCTTCTTTTACCTATAATTGGGTTAAAGATTCAACTTTATTTCAGTGAATATCCCAATTGGAAATTTTGATTTGTAGGCAACCTAGGTGTACCCTCAAATCTTTATTATCTATTTGATAAGATTCTAGGTTGATGTCGTTGGCTACTTAAGATGCACCCAATTATTTGTGTTGCATCAATTGGAATCAATTCAAGAAGATAGTATAAGTGTTGCCCCCACAATATTCTGTTCTTTCTCTTGCAATTGGGGTTCAAACCTACTTTTCTTCGGTGAAGTTCCAATTGAATTTTTTTGATTACTGGCTAGGTTTATCCTTTAAAGAGAATCTTTCTATTAACCCGTATTCCGGATATTCTTCAGCTGGTACTTAAAATGCACACTGTCTGCTTTAGAGAATCTGGAGGAATCGTTGCTAATGCTTCAGCACTTCCTCCTGTGCCTTGGTGGGGTGTGCTTGGACCTCAAGCGGTGGTGTATGGTGAGGCTGATGTTCAGGAGAACTGCATATCTCTGGACAGGAACCAACTCTCAGTCACTCCTCACCAAGGACAGGGCGAGACAGACCACGGTCCAGAGAAAGTGAACTATAATGCTTCTCAAGTCACTGTCTGTACTGGTAATATTCCGTCTTCATCTGACTTTTTGATGGTTTCTTAGTTTGTTTTATTACACACATTAGAGATACTTTCCCCCATCTTCCTGTCTCTACATTTTCCTTTAGTTTTCAAATGTGCACAGCTATGGTTTGGTTTGTTTAGTTCAGTTATGAGTACAACCTAGAAATACTTGGATGTATTCTGGTTATTTTTCTGTACGACATATTTTCAAGAAAATTACGCTTCATTTTAAAAAGTTCAAGTTTTGACCCTGACAGAATGATAATATGGTACATCTGTTGAGTGTTATTCATGATTTATTGCTTCTAAAGGCAAGTTATCCACCATGGATAAATGGCCAGGTAGCATCAGTCCCTTATTTTCTGAAGATAAGGTGCATGTCTAATGAGCTAGGGAGAGATAGTATATGGTGAACAATCTGTAGTTTGACATGATGGGGAGACAATGAGAGACTGCACATGGGAAAATAAGTTCCTCTGAGCTTGGTTGAACACTATTACTTATTAGGAGGTTGCTAGGAAGTTTTGTTGACTATGGGTCAAATAATCAGAGTCAAGGACGAGCTATTGTTGGACTCTTTAGCGTATATAGATGAGGGTATCCTGTTTTATTGCCTATGCACGCGAGCGACATGACCTTTGACAGGGAAACATTGATCCCAAACATATGCATACGATACTGAAGCAAAATAACCCCGCAACCATAAGTAAATGAAAGGGTTCCTCCATTCTAGTAAGGAGACTGTTTCTACCTTTGGTTGACCAGATCGAACTTTTTGCTTGACAAATAATTGGATTAGACATTTAAAAGATTTGCTTCCATTTCATCGTTAGATTTCAAATAAACTTCAATAAAATTTATGAGTTTAATGGTTGCATGGTTAATCACGAAGATAGTTACATGATTTTGATAATCCTTGCCGTATAAATATTATAATAACAGTGGAATAAGTGAGCCACAGTGAGTGAAGTTATCCTTTTGCTCATATGGAGGAATTTCAAGAGTTCCTCAGCCTTTTGTGGACGTTCTATGTGCATTCCTCACCAAATGTTCTAAGTAGACTCTCGTATAACCCATATTATAACATCCTTGCATATTCGTGTTCTCCGGTGGTTTCGAAATTCTGACGTGATAAGTCTGGTGGTCGGTGATTTTTGAGTTATCTAATCATTTCAGGAGGATTTTAAGCTCGTCTTCAGTGCCTATTTTTCTTTCTGTTTCACTAGCCCAATAAAATCTATAAACGATTGACATTTCAGCTAGTGCTTCTATGCATATGAGGCCAAAAACAGAATATATTTTTTTTCAATGTGAAAGAATCAGTTCACTAGTACAATCGTAAATGCTCAGTTTCACTTTGTTGTATCTTGATAGTTTCACATGTGGTCTCAAAAAATTTCTGTTAACAGCGTACAAAAGAATGATAGTAGCACCGGTTTGACACAGGACTGTATTAATTAGTTCTTTACATGAAGCACTTCAGTTTCTCCGTTGTTGACTAACCAAGACGTTCTTCGTTCAGGTAGTAGCAGGGATTCTGGGAAGGGAAGGGAAGTTTTACAAACCATCTCTCAGCAGTTATCACCCAATGACCATTCTCATTTCGAACTAGGACTTGCTCAACCATTGGTTAGAATTTCTATTTGATTTATTTTTTGTCATTACGACTACTGATTGTTCACACATAGGGTTGCAGATTGGTTATGTAGTGGCTTGCTTTCTGTTGCTGAAATGCTATTTGGCAGGTGTGTTCAAATTACCCTTACATGGATCAGCAGTATAGCTTGATTGCAACGTATGGAGTTCCCACTACGGTTGGTTTTCTTATGATTGCTGAGCAATGAGTAGGAATCGGTTTCTTATTAATTTTTATAACTCGTCATTCATGTTCCAGTTACCTCTACTTTCGAATGATACACGTTTCACTAAGTGTGCACACTTTAAGTGTCGATATGTGTGAATGTAAACATGGAGCACTAAGAACCCATGCAAGGGTTGTTATACACTCTGTAACCCAATCTTGTTTGTAAAGTATTCTAGCCTTCGTAACATTGATGTCCAACCTATAACTAAACGATCTAATTGAACATTGGATCTGCTACAAAGGCTTAAGTATAAACTGTTAGATATTCAGCTTTTTAATCATCTCTTAACATGATTATGCACACAACTTATTGTCAGTGAGCATGATAATTCTTATTCTTATGTTGAAAACATAATAAACCTAGTATCAACATGTTCTGCAGCTTCATATATCACTTTCATACTTACGGATTTGGCTAACAACAAGAATGAGCGAGTATAAACAGTTTGGATACTGGCAAAGAATAATATTCTTAGACAATTTTGAATAGACAGTATTGACATAGAATTAATATGGTAATTAAAATATTCATGTTGACACATACTCTAGAGCATACCAGACATGCATAGTAAATTAATAGTATAATTTTCATACTGCAACTGATATAAGCATCATCATAAACGGAAGTTATGGAATCATACATACAATTAACAGATCATAAAAGTTGACTTGGACTTGTACTTCTCTACCCTCATGCCTGAGATGATGGAGAAAATCAGAAGAATTTTTTCTTTTTGATGCAAGTCAGCAAGAGCCTAGAAGAGAGATACCTATTGATAGCCATGTGTCGTTCAATCTTTCCATCATGAGTTGGGTGACACCCCACAACATCGGCGGTTGGACACACACATAGTGTAAACTTTGTACTAGTTCACTTAATCTAGCATTAACCATAAACACATGCTTAAGAAACTTATTCATGCCTAATCTGGATTACTAAGAATGTAGCTTAAACCGTAAAAAAAAAAAAAAAAAAAAAAAAAAAAAAAAACGATGATTCCTTCGGTTGGAGATAGGTTCCAGATCTATAGAGGGAGTCCTGATCTGAAAAATAACAAGATCAGATCCACAACCATATAAATGTTGCTGGATTGGTGCACGATTTGCTTTGGCTTCCCTACCCCTAGACTGGACAATGCTACCTTCAGCATGAGAGATATGGTTTATTTTAATCTTGTTTTGAAGGCTGTTAAGAAAATGAGTTTTCTGTGATATCAAGTCGAGCACAACACAGTGGACATTGCTACCCTCGGCATGAGAGATATACTTACCTAGTGGAGTCTGAGCTTATTTTAATCTTGTTTTAAAGGCTCTTAAGAAGACGAGTTTTCTATGATATTAAGTCTAACACAACACAGTTTTCCACTTTTTATGTTCCGTTATTTCTTGCCTAATCTGTGTATCTTCAATGATATTCTAAAATCAGTTACCTTTCCGATCATAACCATCCATACTATTTTAGCAGGTCTCCAAATTATGTTTTAACAGTGCAGCTGTAGTTAGTAGTACAATGAATTCTGATCCAGATCTATTTCATGATTGAACAGGGTCGCATGCCATTGCCATTGAGCGCGATGACAGAAAATGGGCCTGTATTTGTAAATGCTAAGCAGTACCATGGAATCATGCGACGTCGACAATCCCGTGCAAAGGCGGAGCTCGAGAATAAAGCCATCACAGCTCGGAAGGTATGTCAGATTAACACTTGAAGTCTCTCATTCCATGAAAAAATACCCCTTAATGCAGGTAGTCACTTGGTCCCATTAAGTTAACTGCATGCTCCTGGCTTGTTTCATATCCTTGTATTTGTGGTTTACAACTCCACGGTTTACCTTAACTAAGGTTCCCACTTAGAGAAAAAAATTACCACGTTCACTGTTCTTTATCTTATATTATTATAGACAATAGATTGGTTTTAGGATCATTTTGTTAGATCACAGCTTTCACCTGAACTAGAACATTTTTGGAATGGTCCGAATGGAGTTTTCCGTCCATCTCTCTGCTTGCCATCTATATAGATCTGGAGGAGGGTCATCCAGGACGAGTCACCCATGTTAAGGGTGGAAGTATAGAGTCGAATTGAAAGATTTGATCTTCAGGACACTCCTCACACCCTAACCAGATTCAGAAGCTCAAGAGTTCTTAAATTTTCTACCGACTCCAAATTCTAGTTTTGAGCTGATGTACTCTTGTTTGAACAGCCATATCTGCATGAATCACGCCATCTCCATGCAAAGCGTCGAGCAAGAGGAGGTGGAGGCCGCTTCCTGAAAAAGAATGACAATAGCGGAAAGGATAGGAGTGACAAAGCTGAAACACGAGGTGGAGGACTTTCTCATCCTGCTGGGTCTCCCAGTTCTGAAGTTTTACAATCCGAAAGTGCAAGTTTGAACTCACCAGAAGTTACTAGCTTATACACTAGGGCACATCTAGATCATTTTCAGATTGATCATTTCCGTTCATCGGCTTTCCGCAGTCTCTCAAACATGACTGACAGTGGACCAAATGTTGGCATTCCAATCAACTGGGTTACAGCAGCTGATGGTTGCTGTAACCTTCTGAAAGTCTGATTTTGCAAGGGTGCGTGGTTGTTTGAAGTGGTATCACTGGATTTCCCTTTTCCTGTTCTGATCTCTAATGACAACCCCACCCTTGCTGCAACTGAATGGTTCCTCGGTACTTTATTTGGTTGCAATCAGAAGGCAGATCATCCTTGGCTTGTTCACTTTAGTGTTTCTAGTAGCTGAAAAATCCTGAATGTTTGAAGTTTCTTCAGGCATTTGATGGCGCAGCGAAATCTTAATTGTAGTGTAATATGTAAACGTTTCTAGTTTGGTTGGGTATACGTATACACGAATAAACCTTGAAAAAGTTTGGATTGGATTTGTTGGTGTACCTTAAAAATGTTCCTGTGAGCAAACATCTTTTAATGCTGCTGGTTTATCAAACTCTGTAATATCTCAATAAATGTATGGGACTAGACCAACCAGTTGTACTGTATTCTGTGAGCGATTATAGCTCATAATCATATGCAAGATTGAATGGTGTGTTTTGGAGTTATAATGATGATGACAAGAACTAGCTAACAAGAGTTTGTATCATTCTTGGGTGGGATAACTCATACCCATACTCCATGACAAGCAGCAGCTTTGCAAGATGGAAATTCCCGGGTACAAATTTTCCTGCTAAATGGTGGCTGCGAATAACAAAAAGTGGATGTCGTCAACGTGGTCGACAAAGTCAACGTAAATTGGCTGTGTGTAGCCAAGAATGGGATGTTGCCAATAACATAGTCGGCAAAAAAATCTACTTAACTTTGCCGTGATAACGGCAACGTGTTATAAACCCTTCTCGTCTTAATGTTATACCCTACAACCTGAAACATCGCTACCAAAATAGAACCGAGAAAGGGTTCCTCTGAGATTACGTTAGTTTCTATTTTTCTAGGGTTTCACTCTGTTTGTGTTTTTGCAATCAACGAAGAAGTAAAAAAAAAATGGGGAAGAATGAGAAAACATCATTAGGAAGAGCCCTAGTTAAACACCACAACCAAATGGTACAACAAATCAAAGAAAAAGGTAGATATTACAGGAAACAAGAGAATAAAGTTCTTGAATCTGTAACTGAAGTTACTGATATCGACGCCATCATTGAAAAAGCTGAGGAAGCTGAACGTCTCTATACTCATGATAATCCTACCCCTAAGTTCCTCATCAACCTGTATGTAACCCTAGCTTCTTAAATTATTATTATTATTTGTTATTTTGTGTATGTTTTCTGATTTTAATTTTGGTTTTTAATTTATTTGTTTGTGTTTAGGGATACAAATGCTAACGAGAATAATGAAATGATGACACCTGAGGAATTGAGAGAGCAACAGTTGAAAGAGGAAAAATTACATGCTGGTAGTCTTCAGGTTCCTCGCAGGTAATATAGTTTTCCTTTTTAGGTAATTATTAATTGGTAAATAGTTTAAGTAGATTGATAATTTCATTTTGTTGACCAATATTCGTGTTACTTTTTGTAGGCCGCCTTGGTATCCAGGGATGGAGGTGGATCAGCTTGATTTTAATGAGAAACAAGCTTTCCTAATCTGGCGAAGAAAACTTGCCAGGTTTGATTTTTTTCATCAACTTTGTTGAGTATATGAGCTTGAATTCTTACAACTTTGTTTAAGCGCATTACTGTAGAGTTGAGGAGGAGGACCCATCTAAAATTATTTGAGTTTGTTATATGGTTTATGAATCATTCTCATAGTGAAGTGATGTTGATATATCCAGACTGACAATATGTTGAATTATGGTTGTTTGCTATGCTCGATAAATGCTGGCTGAAATACGATTCACGCTGTGTTGGATAAAGACCTTTTAAACAATTTTACATTCATTATCACTGAAAAATTACCGTAATGTTTGACTTGCTTTATGTTTTTGCCTACTTCCTACTTCTCAGTCTAGAGGAAAATGAAAAGCTTGTTCTCACTCCATTCGAGAAGAACTTGGATATCTGGCGGCAGCTGTGGCGAGTACTTGAAAGGAGCGATTTGGTAAGATTATGCATTTATTTGTAATTTTATGTATCTAGGTAATACTTAAATGTCTTGCAGTTGAAGTTGAGTTGGTCTGGCGTATACCAGAGTTTTTTATACTTTGTTGATTGACAGACTTGTCGGTAGTATCTTGTAGTTTACTTCCAATGGATTGGATAGTTTTTAATGCATCATGTGTGATGTAAGCAGCTCTGACCAGAGCATCTATACCATATTTTCATACTGGATTGGTGTGTCGTCTGTTTAATGCAGCATTATGTTTTCCGTTTCAAAAAGATCACCATCGACCCAATCTGCAAAAACAGAAACTTACTCTGGGATTTCAGTTATTATACTTTAAATATTTAGGTTACCAGATGGGTACCATCCAAAAAGAATATATCTGCTCAGTTTTCTCATATGCTCAGCAGCAATGGTGCTATCAGCTTCGTGTAAAAAATAACATTTGCTTCATTTTCAAACTTGAGTACTAGGATGCTTACTTACTCAGGTTCTCAGTGATCTTTTCTTTTTGCATCCATTTAAGCAGATATGTGAACTTTATTCGTTATGATGTTCTTGTGTTTACATTTTCTTACATCCTGCAATTATAATCCATCACATTTTTATTCTTCCCAGCTTGTAATGGTTGTTGATGCACGTGACCCACTTTTCTATCGGTGCCCTGATCTTGAGGTATGTTTTTCGTAGTTTCTCAGTTTGATATCTTTACAATTACAGATGATAAATCATATGCATTTGGTTTTCAATCCCACTTAGTACCAATCACTTCGTGATTGATGCAGGGGCATATTATGACCCTTTAGAGTGTTCTTTTTATTTAGGACGTTTGCTAGTTTATCTCTTAAGAAAGGGCGTTTCTGTCCATTAGTCTTAGGGTTTTCTCTCTTTAGGTTTTGGTTGCGAGTATAAGTAGGTTATTAGCCGTCTCTTAGAAGGAAGACTTTATTATTGTTTATATGAAAATAATCTTTAGATTATCAATGAGTAATTTGGCTTCTGGCCCTAGACTCAATTTATCAACGTCTTGTTGATTTTCTATTGTTCTATTCTTCAAGTTTTCTGTCTATTGTTAGTTTATGCCCTATGTTGCTAGCCTAACTTCATTAGTGATACTGCACATGCATCCCAGTGTTAGAAGATGAACTTTGGCCCACTTTTTATCATTGATAAGTTAGAAATAAATGAACAACAGTGTAAATTTTGTCTGGGAGTATCTAAATGCAGGGTTCAGTTCTGGTTTATAAGTATGGTAAGATAGGAAATGGAACTGTTACTTGTTAAAAGGAACTAATATTATAATCCACTTTGTTGCTATTCGAGCTGAACCGCTGTTGCTTGTCGTCTTTATACATTGGATCATATTTGAGTTACAAGCAGAAAAACTATGATCAACTCTTTTTGGTGAGGTGATTACATGTACATGTATAGTTGTTAAACTCCACGGAATTCCAAAATTACATGTTTCGCTCTCCCAATTATAGACATGCATTAGTAAATTGCTAAAGTAAAATGATGAATGATGATGCGAAGTATCCTAGTTGGTTAGCAGCCATGTAAGTAAAATCTTTTGAATGATTTTCTTCTTTTGGAATACTGTTTTGAAACATAGTGGTAAAAAAAATTATATCGTAGATTCTTATATACTACAAACTACAAAGATTAGTTGTTGCTCTCTTACACACTTTACATGAAGCTGGAATTGCTTCCAGTGAGAACCTTGAAACTTAACATAGTGGGGTTAACACTAAGCATATTTGGTGTAGTGCTGGTCAAAAATAAAGAAAACGAAGAAATTCTGTGTACTATAATGACAGAATCGAGGTCTTGTATGAAAAATTAAAAAAGAAGGACCAGTTTTCTTTGAGGTCTTGCAACTGACCCACCCACTTGCCTAAAGCTGGGATCGTCTCCGGCTGCTTCAATGCCCATGAATCAGTGTCGAAGACCTTAGGATTTCCCGAAAGAGCCAAGCTATATGGTAGATGTGTCCTACTCCCACAAACTATTAATATGTTAGGAGTTGTTTACTGACTTGCAATATGATGTTTGTTCTCCGAGGATCATGACCAAACTATTTATCTACTGCTTAGGCATATGCACGTGAAATTGATGAGCACAAGGAAACAATGCTCCTTGTTAACAAGGCAGACCTTTTACCACTTTCTGTCAGGTAAATTTTGTTTCGAGCTAAACCACTGTGTATGTTCTTACTGCAGTCTCTTTTGAACTATTCTAACCCTGGTTATTGTAGGGAAAAATGGGCTAAATACTTCCAAGATAATGGAATTTTGTATTTGTTTTGGTCGGCTAAAGCTGCCACTGCCGCAGTGGAAGGCAAACCATTGATAGGGTTTGAGGAGCAGGAAAATACCTCGAACAGTGACACAAAAATTTATGACAGAGAAGAGCTTTTGGCACGCTTGCAAGCGGAAGCGGAGGCTATAGCTGCTACTAGGAAGAAGAGCACTCTGAAGAAGAGCACTATTTCCAAGGGTGCTGACCAAGCAGCTAAACACGTAGTTGTAGGTTTTGTGGGTTACCCTAATGTTGGTAAGAGTTCAACAATTAATGCCTTGGTGGGTGAGAAGCGAACTGGTGTAACTTCAACTCCAGGAAAGACAAAACACTTCCAGACATTGATTATATCTGAAGAGCTGATGCTTTGCGATTGTCCTGGTTTAGTGTTTCCGTCATTTACCAGTTCTAGGTATGAGATGATTGCATCTGGGGTTCTCCCAATTGATCGGATGACTCAACATAGAGAAGCTATACAAGTTGTTGCAAATCGTGTTCCAAGGCACCTAATTGAGAAAGTCTACAATATTACCCTTCCAAAACCCAAAGTGTATGAACCACAAACTAGGCCTCCTCTTGCATCAGAATTACTTAGAGCTTATTGTGCATCTCGTGGATACGTTGGTTCAAGTGGACTTCCAGATGAAACTAAGGCTTCACGTATTATTTTGAAAGACTACCTCGATGGGAAGCTGCCCCACTTTGAGTTGCCCCCTGGGTTTGACGCTGAAGGTGATAAGGAGACTGATGTTGGTCCAAGTTCTTCACTTACTGATGATGACTCAGACTTATCTGACGATGAAGATTCTCCCGCTGTAGAAGGCGATTTAGAGCATGCACTGAAGGATCTCGATTCATACGAGAAAGAGAATGGCTTAGCTGCAAAAAAGGCTGGAAAGCAGGTCAGGAAGAAGACAGCAACAGCATCCTATAAACAACATAGGAAACCAATGAGGAAAAAAAGACCGATCATGGAGAGTTGGTAATGATGAAGGTGATGGTATGCCTGTTGTAAGAGTCATTCAGAAGCCGGCAAATTTGGGACCTATCAAGGCATAGGAACCAATTTTATGGTTCAGGGTTCAGCTTTATGGTTATGCTGGTGACCTGAGGAACTGCACTTCCAACTTAATATTTTCTTACATGCGTTATTATAGAATTTCTAAATACTTAGAAAACTGTCAGGTGGACTAATTAAGCTGTATTTGAAAACCTTTATTAGGCTTTATCATCATATATAAGAAAGAAATGTATTTATGTTTTTCCAGAGCATTTTGAGTTTGAATTGTTGTACTTTCCATAGACTTCAGGATCCAAGAATGGCACTACAGACTTACAGGCCATCATGCAATTTCGATACAGGAAGATAATATAGAATCCAGGCCACAGGCGGCATATATTGACAAGCCAACTCAGCGGTTCATAGTTGACCTGAATCGGACATTATCCCGAGTCTTCAATTTTGAATTTCAATGACTTTATCCACTTTGATCTCCATACTATCTTCTTCTTTTAGTTCATAACAGTCTCACTCTCTTCCAAATATGATAATTATCTGATCAAAATCAAAACCCTAATCTTCTTCCAATGGCAGCACCATTTATCTCTATGGCTGCTGCTACTACTTCTACTGCTATTTTTTCAGTTCGTCATGTTTCTCTCGATTTCTCACCCTTAACCTTAAAATCCAAATTTACAGAAATAAAACCCACATTTCTAAAATTCAAAACCCCAAATACCCGTTTGTCTACTCTCTCAAGTTCTATCCATTGCCATAATTCTCTCTCTGTTGTCGACAGAAAAGATTACGAAAATGAAGAAGAAGATGAAGATTATGAAGATGAATTTTCATATGATGATGAAGACGACGACGACGAACTGCCAATACAAGAAAGCAGTAGACTGTATGTTGGGAATTTGCCTTACTCAATGACTTCTGCCCAATTAACTGATATCTTCAATCAGGCTGGCCAAGTTTCTTCTGTGGAGGTTTTTTTTGGCGACTTCAAACCTTAATTACAGATTTTCTTTGGTCAGTTCTCATTTTTGTGATAATTAACAGCTTATATTTTCTTGAATTGTTAGATAGTTTATGATAGAGTAACAGACAGAAGTAGAGGGTTCGCTTTCGTGACAATGGGGACTGCTGAACAGGCCAAAGAAGCTATTAGGATGTTTGCAGGATCTGTGAGTATTTCAATAAAGCCACTTCAGGAAATTTTCAAGCTTTAAAGTTCCGAAATTGATGATATTTGGTTCCACTACATTAGACAAACATGAAGATGATAGGAGTTTTATTGTCTTTGAAATCCCTTACAGTTAAAACCTGATTTCAGAACACAAATTTTTACCAGGACTGTTACCTGACCACATTGAAGTGTTCATGCCACTCTATCTAGCTTGTCATGCAAGTTAGAACTAGCCCTTTAAATAATCATAATCCTGTGCCTATTATGTGGTTGGGTAATGTGGATTACTCCCAAAAAACCTTTAGATAAAATTTCATAATCCTGTGCCTATTATGTGGTTGGGTAATGTGGATTACTCTCAAAAAACAAAGATCAGTTAAGAGAATGCGCTGAGATGTCCCTCCATTAGGTTTAGATGTTTTCCTTGCAGTTGGAGATGTTAATGTTAAGGGTGGGTGATAGTGTTGTTCATGTTCAATATTTGCAGCAAATCGGAGGACGTACAGTTAAGGTTAACTTTCCAGAAGTTCCACGAGGAGGAGAGATGGAGATTATGGGGCCAAAGATTCATAGAAGCAACAGAGGTTTTGTTGAAAGCCCTTACAAGATCTATGCTGGCAACCTTGCATGGACTGTCAGTTCTGAAGGCTTGAAAGATGCCTTTGCGAATCAGCCTGGGCTATTGTCTGCCAAGGTCATCTATGATAGAGATTCTGGCAAGGCAAGGGGATTTGGGTTTGTCACGTTTTCTTCTGCACAAGATGCACAATCTGCGATTGATGCCTTGAACGGAGTGGTGAGATTCATTTTATAGTCAACCTTCATGTATTTAAATCCTTTCCTATGTGATGCCCACCTAAGCCTGACTTGCGTAACAGGAAGTTAAACATCGCCACATGTTGCATTACTCAAATATGCTTTTCAGTTCTAATCTCTCTTTTGTTTGTTGTTTCATGTGCCTGCTTCTGAATATGCATCTAATTAGGAGGTTGAAGGGCGGCCATTAAGGTTAAATCTGGCTGCAGAAAGGGCTAAAACCGTGGCTTCTCAAGTTGAAGAAACAAAATCAGAAAGTGATGCAGAGATCCCTGAAAACGCTATGCAACCTACCATCAGCATGAATTGAATGAGTAGGATAACATGAAGAACTGTCATGGTTCTCAACCTCTCTCTGAGATGTTTATATATTGTTGCTGAGGTCATAGTTTCAGATGGCAATCCAAACAAAGGATGGTGATTAGAATAGGGGGACATTCTTCTGCATCCTACTTGAAAGTGCTCGAGAGTAGTCTTGAGTTTTATGAGATGCACCAGCGTGTAATATTCTTGATTGCAACATTGGAGTCCCTTCCTCTTCATTTACATATCCTGTATATCATGTTGAAAATGGTGATTTCTTCTTTGTGTTTATCCTGAAACAGATGTACATTGTGTGTTTTCCAAAGACTGGTATCCAGACAGAAGCCCTTTTAAATGTAAGAGCTGTAGGAATTGCAGGAGTCAAAACATTTCCAGGTCTTGGATTTCGAAACAAGGCAGATTTAATTTCCTGGGAATTCCATTAGTTCCAGCTTTCAACACAGAAAAAAAGAAAAAAATTGTTCGCCAACACAAAAGAAACTTGAATTATGACAAAAACTTTATTTGGTTTCACTAAGATAGTAAATCAGTGCAGACGCAGTTATAAAGTATAAAGTGGGCCGTATCCCTTATGACATTTCCTTACAATCCAAGGTACAAAAGATTGTTCATCTAGATGTGGTATTATCTGTCACTAACTGGCTCTTTCCTTGGAATTGAATAACTTAACTCAATGCACACAAGGTACTGCTGCGGAAGCCAAACATCTTTTGCAAAAAAAAAAAAGAAAAAGTAGCGCGTCCTGAGATGGCACATCATGTTTGGCACTAGGTTGTTTACTGGATATCTTGGTTGCCATCCAGAAGAGCATCTGCCGTTGAGTCCAGATCTTGAGGAAAGAAGACCCTACAAAACCATCCGATGTATGACACTTCAATGAGGCATGCCCAAAAAGAGAGGGAGGTGACCACGGAACACAAGAAAATATCCAAGACAATCCAATTGGAGGGTTATCTCGGATACTGCATATTGCATAGATATCTACAAACATAAAACTCGCGGCCACCCAAACTTACCTGCAGGTATTCTGGTAAATGATTTTACTAAGCTGATCTGTGTCGGCAATACCTTTACAGCCAGCAACCACCTCAAGAACCTGCCTGGAAGGTCATCATGTTACTCATGTATCAGAGAGATCCAGAATTCATTCGGATAAACATAAAACCCCACAACAAAATCAAAAGGAACGTCACCAATGTGAATGGCCAAATAAGTAATCAAACAATTGGTGTAAGCTCAAGAGCTCAGGGGTCAGCTGATCGAAGATGGAGGTCAGGAACTCAGACTTGCGTAATGTACATTTTTTCTACTCATCCATAATATACCTCTAAAGATGAATAACAGCAAAGGGGATAAACTTAGATGGCACGCCACCAAGGAAAGTGCTGTACTTACTTTACTAGACAGGGCTCGTTTCGTCCTTTAACAATACATTCAGGATCATACTTCTCCTTTTTCTTAGAAGGCCATAGAGATTTTACGAACTTAACTCCTGCATGAGTGTTCTTAATTTCACAATATGGTGAATCTGTTTCTATCATCATTCTTTCAACAGGAATTCCTTTTACAACCTCAAGATTCTCAGCAGTCTTCAAAGAGCAGCCATTTATACCTGTGACCACGAAAATGGTGTATCAAAATATGGGTGATCCATATCATAAGTATTTTAACAGAAAGTTGTCTCGGCAAAAGGAAAGACAGGTGATAGAAAAAGAAACAAAATTGAAATTTTGTTCTTGTTCAAACAAGTTCATAAAAAGGATTAGTTTCAGCCCTCCACCACATGAATAAATTTCATCGGTGATGTTTCAGACACTACCACTGGTTATCAAATACACTCTATCTTCATCCATATATATAGCATGCATGCAGCCAGTCATAGCTCCCAACAAAATAATCGTAATTTTTCACTTGGATTGTCATTTGTCAGGAAAAACAATATGACAAATAAGAATACTTCCCTGAGGTTCTAATAAGTTAATGTTTAGGTTACATATACTGCTGGGGTCCTAATTACTCATGTTAAGGTTTACATATGTTGTAGAAGGTATCAAAACAAGTAATGATCTTGAAGTGGTCAGTGAATGACTTTTGTGTTAGATAGAATAATAACACACATATTCTTATTCAGACTAATCCCACCCCGTGCATTACATTACTAGTCCATATTAACAGCATATTTATATTTATGGGATAAAACGTTCAGCCTTGCTAATTTAAAATCGATTGAAAATGAATAGCTGAAGATCCACCTCAACTAAGTAATCACCTATATAGACATTACTGAAAGATAAGAGCTTATCACGATCATCAGCACTGTCAGTGAATGAATGGACAACCCCTGAAGTAAACCTGCCAAACAAAAATAAAACCAGGTTAATCCACATGAAAGTTAAAGCATGAGACTACACGTGCAAAGTGAGATGAAACTAATAGGGGGGAATCAACAAAAACTGATCCAGCTCTTCTTCCAGTTTCTTGTATACAGCCATGTTGAAATCAACCTCTCTAAAAATGTAACCTAGTGAGTTCAAGCTCAAACAAACTCACCTTTCCTTATTTCGGCCTAGAATGTCACAAAAATCTTCAGCTGCAGCGCGCATGTGCAGGAACATTGGTAGCTTCACAGCATTGGCTAATTCAAACTGCTTCGCAAAGTACCTAATTCAAACAGCTTCAGTAGGGTAGGGTGGAAATTTCGTATTTTGACGCCAAATTCAACTACATTTTAGAGTAATAAAGAAAACACACAAACATGAAATATATTCAGGGCCAAACCCACTAAACTGTCAACATACTTCTTTTGAATATCAGCTGGGCAGAATTGTAGCCTGTCATAATCCAACCCGCATTCACCAATTGCTACTACCTAGACAGGAGAAGGATGGAGAAGGATATATGAATAACACATGAATTCAATACAAGCTAAACCTCAAGTGGTGACCGATAGTTCAGGTTATCTAAAGCACTGAAACAGAGAATGTAACATACACACAAACATGAGCATCGAGAAAAACAACAACCTTCCCCTTCTCAATTCCTTCTTTAGCTAATGACTCAAGGGACTGAAAATGCTTCTCTGCGTCCCCACTATCCTCAAATTCCTTGCATCTGGTAGGATGCACCCCGACTGTACAAAAAAGGCGTCCTACATATGACAATTGAAAACAAATAATGACTAATGAGAAAGCAAACAAGGACAAATCCAAAAATGAAACTAAGAGAAGAAAAAGACCATCTGTTTCAGCTATTGCAAGAGCTTCCCTTGATTCTTCGAGAGACCCACCAGTGACCTAACATAAAAACAGTACCAGAGACATCAACATTGACTAAAAGAGGTAAATTTGGCAGAACAAAACAAAATGTTAGAATTCGCTCACGATAATTCGGTCGACTCCAGAATTCCAAGCCCTACCAAGAACAGCAGCTAAATCTCCAATATGACATTGTTTTCCATGGTAAAGACCCTTAAACATCCCATCTGAGTGATAAGTGACAATTAGTATTGGATTTTAACCCTCAGTACCATAAATTGTAACAAGAGAATGAGAAGTGTTTGTAAAAATGTCTCACCTGTGAAATTAACGGCTATATCTGTTCGATTTCAAGAGAGAGGGAGAGAGATGATTAGATAAATACTTGGTAATAATTGGAAATAGATGGAAAGCTTTGTGTATGAATGGGACAAGTTAGTTAGTCGCTTGCCTATCATCCGCACAGTCGCCATAGCTCAGACCTTACGAGAACGCTGACTCCCAAAAGAGAGAGAACTTGAGTGACTCTAACAGGCCTTCCGCATTCTCATAAAAGAGGAGTTTTCAATGGGTGAGGCCCAGAATCTGCAGATTTCATCGGACCAACCGTATTTTTTGCAGATGGGACCCAGGCCATTCGCAGGGTTGGATACATATGAAAACTTTGAAATACAACAAATTACGTATTGGGCCCGTAAATATCGTATAACATGCATGATTTAGCTACATACATTTGTGCTAGATATGAAAATCCAATTGAGGAAAACTTTGTGCGTAGCTTCAATAAATTAGCACGGTGCTCTATTGTTCATGATTATTACGAAGAGTTTGAGTCCGTCAAAGCATTAATGCTTTATATGAACCCATCTTTGACTGAAGCTTACTTTATCATGAGCTTTATCAGTGGATTGAAAAAAGAAATAGGTAAATCTGTAGCTATGTTCTACCCTATTACACTGTCACGAGCTTTTCCCCCAGCTAGATTACAAGAACAAAAATGCACTTTATATACTCAAGTCACTAAACCATTCACTTACTCTTTCAATACCAATTAACATTTTTTTTTCTTCCAACTTCCAACATATACCTATCATAACTTCAACCAAATATGCACCTCTCGCTCATAAATCTTTTTTCACTCCTCATTCAAAACTAACCCCAACAATCCCATCCAATAAAGACTCACTCAAGAAGAAATGAAGAAAAGATCAAGGTTATGTTATAATTGTGATGATGTCTAGGTCGGGTCACTTCTGTATAAGTAAACAAAAACTCTTCAGGTTACAAGTTGATCATAATGATCCACTGGACACTGAAAAAGAAGATATAGAATTATGCAAATGATTAGACAAACCTTGTATCGGATCCTCATCATCAATTAATTTCATTGAATTATTTGCCTCATGTGTAGCGTGGCTCTCTATAGAACTTTTAATTTCTGCTTCAACTAGAATCTCAGCATCGTTATATTCCTTGACAAGCTCAATTGGGTTTTCCAAAAAATCAATCAATTTGGTTTCATTCTCAATCTCCATCTCTTCAATACTTTTGTCATCAGAATCAGAATCCTAGTTCATTGGTGCAAATCGTAAAATCTTAGTTTGAGTACGTTATGTCATATCCATTCTTCTCCTTTTGAATAGGCGAGTGATTGTTATTATGATATGGATTTGGAATAACTTTATCATTATTGCAAGAACTTTCCAAAGGTTGCTTATCTTCATCAGAATCTTCAATATCCTAGCGACGTTGGAGTTTTGTTCGTATGACCTTGTTAATTTCTCCAGGAGTCTTTTATGATGCTCCAGCTTCTTCTAAGTGATCATATTGCTTACAGAGTTTTCTGATATTATTACGTTTTCCTCCATTACTCATGATAGAATCTCCTAACTATATCTCTTCTTTTGGAATAAGTGAAGAAAGAACATGATTAAGAGGAGTAGGTATTGGTTATGTATCATAAGTTTTGAGTTTCTAACTCTCTGACATCTGCACATTATTGGAAACAACTGATCATAAGTATAACTATCTCCTCATCCTCGTGATTGTTCACTTACATACCCTTCATAAGGTTGTTGATATGCATGAGAATAGCCAAAAGGTTCCATTGAGGATTTATCATGGCCAAAATTTTGGTTTTGATTATAGACTTGGTATAGTTGGTAATTATCGTAAGACTGAGATATAAAATCATTTGACTAGTGTTTAATTTATTACCACTGTGATATGATTGATTTTGTACACCGTACATGTTATTTCCAAATGGAAACATGACGATGATACAAAATAATAAAAAATTAAATTTAACAAAACCTAAACCTAAACCTAAAAATAAAAATTGTACACACAAATCTTTGATGGAATTTACCTCTCATTCTAGATGGGCTGTAAATACTATTAGTCCATTGTGAACACAAAACAAAAATTATAAAGAAAAGAATAATCACCTAAAAAGAAAATTAAAAACAAAAATCTAGAACCAAAAATTAAAAACAAACTAAGAAAAATAACAACTAAAAGCTACTGAATGCTCCCCGACAGCGACGCCAAAATATAATGCGCGCCGTTTATACAACAAATTAATTCACTTTTTCTTTTGATGATTCACCTAATAAAACAAATGAACTAGAAAACAAGCATTATACAAGATAATATGCAAGAAACATAGCTAGAACAAGTATGTATTTGATACTCTAAACATGTAAATTAAGCATTTATCACCAGCTCTTAGATCAATTTTGGAGATGACCTTAGACCCCTTTAGTAAAACTTGTCTTTGATAGTAATGCTATTCATCTTCCTATAATCAACACAGAATCTGCAATTTTTATCTTTCTTTTTAACCAAAAGTATGGGAGATGCAAATGGGCTATGGCTAGGTTGAATGATTCTAGAATGAAGCATTTATGTGACAATTTTCTCAACCATTCCTTTATGTATGTAAGGACATTTATATGCTCTATGATTAATAGGTGTAGAGTTAGGTTGCAAGGGAATAATATGGTCTAAGCTTCTTTTGGTGGTAACTGGGTAGGTTCTTGAAAAATGTCATTGAATTCTTGTAACAATGGTAGAAGTATCTCAGGAATGGTGGGCAGTGGATATAAAAAATACGTCACATACAATGCCATGAGAACTCTTAGAGAAAAATTTCTTGACTTCCTCACTACTCATCATTAACAAGGAAGGTTTTGGAGTTGTCCCTTTTAATGTAGTCTTCTTATTTTTATACTTTAAAGAAATACTCAGCTTAGAGAAGTTAAAGAGCATCACCTAATGTTCTGAGCCAATCTGCACCTAGTATTATATCACAGTCTCCCAATGGTAAAACTCTCAAATCTTCCACAAATTGATGTCCATGCATGCTCCATTGAAGTTTCGAACAAATACCAGTACTAATTATTCTATCTCCATTAGCAACTGTGACCATCATGTGAGCAGGTGGTTATATGTAACACTAAAGATTAGCAACTAGATTACTATCAATGAAGCTGGTGGTGCCACTTGTATCAATAAGAATGGTGACCTTTTGCTTTTAAGAATGCCAAAAATTTTAATGGTGCCTTCAGTTACATTGCCTGTGAGAGAATGTAGATATATCTCAATGTCAGACTGCACTGGAGATTCAACAACTTCTTCAAAAATTTCTCCTATTGATCCTTTTACTCTAATCGAAGTAGCTTCTCAAAAAGTTGTTGATGCGCGTCGTTTACACAACAAATTAATCAAGATATTTCCCACTAATTAACTGGTAATATAGCGGTAGTAAGAGATCGTTCCCACAGAGAGCTGTGTAATTGATAGGTTATTTGACCAGCAAAATAAAGTAAATAACGAATGGGGAATTGGTTTAAAGAAAAATAAAAAGAATAACAAATAAAAGAAAGATGATTAAGGAATCATTCGCCGTCACTGGAAAGAAACTTAATAGAAGTACTTGTTTATTTCTTGTTAATTTTCTATTATCACCAACCGTAGAATAGCAATAAGCTCTGCTATCCCCGGAATTCCTGTTGCCACTGGATACGGAAGCGCTCGACTACCAGATTCTATCCATCTGAGCCACCATGAATAAGCTCTCAAGATGTAACCCACCGGATGCATTACGTTTTGTGAATTAGGTTGATCCTAGCATCGACGCATAAGCTCGGCCCGCTTACTAGTGTCATCTCTATACACAATTGCTTAATGAATCCCTCCGTCAGCTTTTGCGATGTACTACTTGTGTATGGAACTGAGTGACTATTACACGTATCACCAACCCCAGTACTAGTAGAAGAATTATTATCAGGTTAATTCAAATGGCCAGTTGAACAACCCAGTAATAATCTTAGACAATAAAAATAATAGAGACAATCGACAAGAAAATTAAACTCAAAATAAATTTGTGAAAAGAATTAAAGTTTCATAAATCAGGACTTTGAAATCATACCTTAATCAGTGAAAATTTAGCTACACATGGATTTACTAAAACCCATGAAAAATATATATAGACAAGAAGAAAATAAATTGGTTTCCCCCCTAAAGGGGTAAACCCTAAAATAAAATATGGCCTCCTTTCTCTTCTTTTTTTCTCTCTATTTTTCTCTCCCAAAAAGTTATATTTTTCTCTGTACCAAGTTGTGTGTTCTTCTCTAGTTTGGGTTGCTTTATATAGGCATTAGTTAGCCTTTACGATCCACAAAACTCGTATTGGATTAACATTCATAGTCGGCTGAGAAGAATTTCTTGCGGGAGAAATTAAGTATTGTTGATCCGGTGTGAAGGGAAACATTCTAATACAGTACACCTGGCTTGCAATTGGCTGTAGACTTCTTGGGACCCCATGTGATACATTGAGTCTTCTTGAGAGCCGGTGGTATATCTTGCTCTAATGCTCCATGTTGCAGCAAACTCTTGTATTTTCATATGCGCGTAACAATCATTCCGTTCTGATCTTAGAAATCTTGTTTGCATATCTATCAGCAACTGGTTTCTCGGTAACAGAAACAGATTCCCAATTTCTTCCAAACTCAACGAAGTCGTACTCCGCTCAAACTCTTTGTCCACCGTCCGTGTTTTGTGAACCATGCATTCTCGTCTTCATCGTCACTACTAAGCTTGAGTACCTTCCATCGAGAACCAGAAGCAACCGTGATCAATCATGAGTAATGACAGCAACCAACTCGACTCCATTCCATCATCGTAAACAACCAATGACCACGGCATCCCTGTTTCTCGAGTTCTTATATCAGCTTTCATCGACCACAGCAGAAATCATACCCCGTTTTACTTTCGAGCTATTCTCCATCAACTTCCGAGCTCAATAGAACCATGATCATCAGACATCAATCTTCATCATTAACTGTCATCAATGGCAGCAAACATCTCCTCCATCACTACCCAGTAATAGCAGCAGCCTTCTTCTCTGTTCTTTTGATCAAAGCTTCATCACTGTAAAGCTCCATTAACACCAACTTTGCACAGAAATGACTCCATTCCAACTCGGTAATAGCAGCATCTCATCAACGTTACGAGCATCACTGCCATTGAGTTCTCGAGTTCACTCGTCATTCCCTGTTCAACTCCGTTTCTTCATCTTGTCAATGCCAACAGCTTCATCATCTAATCTCAGCACATAACACACTCATGACCCAACTCAACTCTGTCTCCCACGACGAGCTTCCTCTTCTTTCTGTTGCGTTCCTCCTTCATATCTCATTCGCAACATCATTATTTCTCTGTCTTTTTCATCATCGATGTTAACCTCCCATCATCACATCATCATCAGCAGCAGCGATCAACCATCATACCCTGTTTTCTCTCGAGTTCACGACAGCAGCAACAGTTCGAGCATAACCGGAAATAACTGGTCGTGAGAACCCGACCAAGTTCCGTTCTGTTTAGTTTAAATGTAGAAGATGGTGGCCCTGAGTCAATAGGTCGGGCGCCTTTAATAGCATTTGAATTATGGCTTCCCCCAGTAAATGAATCGACTGCCTTTAGCAGTTCCATTAAAACAGGTCACCCCTTAACAGAATGACTGCCCCTTAACGTACGGTGGGGTGGCAATAGCACTTGGCCTATAAAATGACCATTTTGCCCTTTTAATCTTCCGAGTTCTTCTTTTGCCCATAACTTCTTCATACGAGCTCTGAATGACTCCGTTCTTTCGCCATCGTCTTTATCTTCTCGTATTTGAACGAGTTCCAATTGGTCTTTGGCCCTTCTCCACTTGTAGCTAGCTTCTTTCCTTGCACAGTTAAGTGCAAATTCACTTCTTTTGGATGATTTTCCTAACAAAACACAAATAAAAGAAAACAAGCGTAATATACAATAATTTGCAAGAAAACCAACAAATACTAGCATGGAATTGACACTAAATATATGTGAAATATGCACTTATCAAATTCCCCCACACTTGCCTTTTGCTAGTCCTCGAGCAAACTAAACTAGACTACAACAACTCCATTTCGCCGAGGATGCGGTTACTTTTACCGGAATGTAACAAGCCTTTAAACCCCTAGGTGTCCCTAGTGGACGAGTTATAGTCTCGTGAGGGTTTACGAGAGATATACCCACAAAACCTACTCCAACTTCAAAGCGTTCCAGCTTCCCGAGCATCCAAAGAGCTATGAGGACATAGAGTTTCTGCATGCTAGTAATGGAAGTTAGAAATACCAAAGAACATATTCTCATTCTTAAATGTTGAGTGAGAAATAACCACACCATAATGAGAGAACGCGTGTTTGAGAGCGATCAATAAGCATTTCGCCTCGACTTCTGCCTCACTTAAAAGGATTTTATGATAATTACACTCAATAAGACAGCTTTTTTGTGGGTCTCACATGTGTGTAGGTAGGAATGAAGAGAGAAATCCTACACACGTTGAATGGTGGGAAGGAAACCTTCCGAAATATTTATGGAGACTCCACAAAATCGTGGAAAACAAAGATATTTTTCTGATGATCTCTAAGAAAGGAAATCAACCAGTATTATCGAGGATGGGAGTACTTACCACCTTCACATATGATTGCAATGATGAAAGCACCACTCTCACATCATCCAATAGAAACGTCTTCCTTCGGCTCGTCTTCTTCATCTTCTTGGTCTTCGGTCTTCAACTATTGATGATAAACTCTTGAACTTCGTAAATCCTGACAATTTGTAACTCTTTTCCTCAATTTCCTTGTTGCTTGAAGTTTCTTTATATATTTTTCTTCCCCGTGGCCTTATGGAACAAATAACAACCTAATGCAAATCTTTTTGTATTTTTTTTTTAATTTTTTTTTCTATTTTTTTTTTCTTTTTTGTTTGTTTTTTTTTTTTTTTTTTTTTTTTAAAAAAAAACAAAAAGATTGCAACTAAAAATAATAACGAAATTAAAATTAACATGGCCATAACAAGATCAGAACACGCAACTACAAAGAAATAGTTGGGTCTGGCTTCACAATCCCAATGAAGTCTTTCAAGTCATTAACCTACATGGTCTCGATAGAAACCTAAGGTTAAAGGAGAATCGACTCTAGTTTATGAAACTAGTAACACACAGGAGGTGTGGGGATTAGTTTTCCCAGTTGCTAGAGTTCTCCCTTATATAGTTTTCAAATCAGGGTTTGCAATCCAAGTTACCTTGGTAACAAAGCATTCAATATTCACCGTTAGATGAAAAACCTGATTCAACTAAGCTAATATATTTCAACCGTTAGATCTAACTTAGTTTGTTACACACAAATGAAATGTACCCTCATTTAGGTTTATGTAACCGTACCAAAACGTGTACACCATGTTGGTTCACAAATAGTTAACCGAGGTTAGCCATATGATTACTCACATATCAACCTTATTCATCCTAACCATAACTAGTTCAAATGACTCAAATGAAACTAGTTAAAGAGTTGTTCAATTGCTATATTCTCATAGAATTATACAAGAACACAATTGAAGCAAAATCGGTTTGATTCACTCGAATCAATCATGAACATTATAGCCACGGTTTGCAAAGATTGCATTCCTTGTTATATAAATGTTTATGTTCATGTTCATAACCGATTTTAGAACTTTAACCTTCAAGTATGCAAACGGATACGCATACTTGAAATACCCGGACCAAGATTGGGTTTCGCCAGTACGCAAACGGGTACGCGAACTTTCAATCCCAGCAGAATTTCTCGGACATGAACCTGTACGCCAGTACGCAAATGGGTACGCATACCTAGGTTCCCAGAATTCTCAAACCAACGGTACGCAAACGGGTGCGCACACTATGGTTCCCGGATACGTGCAAGAGTGCACAACATGACATATCCAATAATGGTTAAGTGTTCTAAACTCTTATTTCAATCATTGAAACTTTCTTAGAGGATGACAATAGCCGTTTTCACACACTATTAGCATCAAAGCAATTTTCAAGATATTGAAATGATCATTACGAAACATTCCAAGACTACACCAAATGATTGTATCACACAAACCATGTAAGATGTTACTCGGTAATTTTCACATGATATAAGATGAACTTGGTTGAAGCGAAAGCTTGCCAACACATATTTCGAGAAATATGTAAGCGAGATAAACTCAGCTCGAAATCTCAAATATGTATATAGAAAACTATATCGTAATACGACTTATGTCTCAATATAGGAGATAGAGTAGAAATAGACTTTCCAAGTGATAGATAAGTTTAAGTCTTCACATACCTTTTGTCGATGAAGTTCCACAAGCTCCCCTTAGTAGTTCTTCATCTTCAAATGATGAACGCCGTGAAATCTAAGATCAACTACAAAATCTATGTCCTAGTCCGAGACATCTATAAATAGGCTAGAAATCAAGACTTATAGTTTTGATCACTAACATTGACAAACATGCTTGAGATAGCAACGCATGCAAGTTCGACCGAGCAGTGCTCTAACAATCTCCCCCTTTGTAAATTTTAGTGACAAAACTATCAATACATATGGATTACAAAATAATAAAAAATTATAGCTTCTCATCCAAATGCTTGATCTCCTTGGCATCTTCAACACGACTCGAAAACTTCGTCACTTCCAAGTACTCCATGATCCTAAACGTGTTCAACTCAGAATCATAGTTGTTGAAGATCCGTAGCGATAACAATGAGAAAACAAATGCTCTCAATCATTGTTATACAGTGTCATAATATTATTACACAACATCAAAGTTCAATTGTATCACAACTTTGACAACAATACTATGGTGATATGTATCACTCCCCCTTAGTCAATACTTCATATCAACATGAAAATCACTCCCCCTTACATAATGATCCGTAAACCATATGTATTTGTAGTATGAAACTACACATTAATTCTCCCCCTTTTTGTCAATATAAATTGGCAAAGGTACGAAAACTAGTGGGATCCTCATGAAATATTCATAGAGATACTTCATGACCAAAAGAGAATAACATACCAACTTATTTAGATGCAATCATAAAGCCGAAGCTAAATGCATTCATCAAGGAGTTTATAAAGATACAAGATAACCCCTATAATATTCCACAGCCGCACTCCCCACAAAGATTTGGCAATTAAGCACAGGTTCAATTAAGAACTCTCCCCCATAAAATGTCATTCCCTAAAGAACAACAAAGGCGACCTTGCTTTTACAAGAAAAGAATGATTTCTTCGGATATAACCAAATCACATGAAAACATGAATTTGTATCCAAAAATCTCAATTGAATCAACCACAAAAATGATCAATTCAATTGGTCATGCTCGACATAAGAGAACTTACGGAGCAACACAATATATGCACAAGAATGTGGATCGGAGATCGACCAATACTGCAGAATACACAAGGATTCATTCTATTTTTCATCACTATTTGCACAATGACATATAATAGATATAATCCTTGTAAACAAAAGTGCATCCTTTCTTCCACCAAAATTTGCATAATGACATAAAAGGCTTTACTTTTGTTTGTGGTGCGCGTCGTTTACACAACAAATTAATTACTTCTTTCCACACAATTAACTGGTAATATAATGGCAAGGAGTTCGTTCCCACGAAGAGCAGGGAGTTTCTAGTTGTTTAAAAGTAACCAAAAGAGGGGTTTTTAGATTTTAAATCAAAGTAACTAATAAACTAAAATAATAATACTTTGTTGTAAATAATAATAATAAAGAAGATGATTAGGGAATCATTCGCTGTCACTGAACCGAAGCTTAATTAAATACAAATTTATTTCTTGTTTAACTTATAATGTTACCAACCGTAGAATAGCAATAAGCTCTATTCCCCCGGATTCCTACTGCCACTGGATACGGAAGCGCTCGACTACCAGATTATATCCAACCAACCCACCAAGAATAAGCTCTCAAGGTGTAAATTAGTCGAATGCTTTACACTCTGTGAATCAGGTTGATCCTAGCATCAGACGCATAAGCTCGGTCTGCTTACTAGTGTTATCTTTACACACAATTGCTTAACAAAATCCCTCTGTCAGCTCTTGCGATTTACTACTTGTGTAAAGAGTTGATGTGACAATTACACGTATCACACAACCCTAAACTAGTAGAAGAAATATTGATTGATTAATTTAATTGATCATTTTAAATAACCCCTCAATATTCTTAGGCAATAAAAATAATAAAGATAATCAACAATTAAATAAAACTTAAAATAAACGTGGTTAAAGAAAATAATGCTTCATTGTTCAGGACTTTGAAATCATCCCTAATCAATTAAAGGTTTAGCTACTCATAACTAAAAAGTACTGGAAAATAAATAAAGAAGGAGAACTTAAAATAAAAGCTCAGAGGAGAAACCAACTCTCTCTAATTCTATCTTTCTCACTGTAAAAAATGTAAAGGAAGAAGTAGTGAAGGAAGAAGTGTAAAAGCCGAAGTTTCACATTACTATTTATAGCCTCCAAACCGACCAAACCCTTCCACCATTTCACAAAACCCGTAATGTAAAAGGATTAAAAATCCTAACCGCCTCTCTCACTTCCTTACGCATGCAAACTTCACATGTGATAGAAAAATGCGGTCAAATAGAATTACGACACGTAGGTTGGAAGTTTTTACCTTCGCACAAAAGCATTCCCGTCTTCCGACTGCAGGAGAAAGGAGTCTAAAAATCGTTAGTAAAACCAAGTGATTACGCTACGGTGTTGCATGGAATAACTTAATGAGACGGACCAAAAGTTACGATTGGCTTAATCTTCAACGGACCCATGTATAGAAACGTGTCCTCTCCGATATTGGCTACACATCCACTTCGATAATATTTACTACACCAAATCGTCACTTTCAAAAGTCAGAATCGAGATAAGTCGGGACTTGTCTCTTACAATCGGCTCCACCACATTTCTTTTCACTCTGTGTACGCGCTTTAAGCCTGCTCTCGAAGAGTTTCTTCACTAACACTCCCATGTGATATGGGTCCCACCTACTCCAATTGCCATTTTTCTTACTCGATCTCTCTCGCCATCACAAAGAAACTCCAATCGTTGGAAGCAGTTCATTCTTCGTCTTCCTAACAACTTCGTAACATTCAACTCCATCTTGCCGAAAGCAACCACAGACCGTAAACCTCCTAGCCATCACCATTAACCACCTGCAGCAATGAATAGCAACAGGGCCGGCCCTGAGGCAAGGTCAACGAAGGTTGACTTTGGGGCAGCAGTGAAATGGGGCAACAAAAATAGGATTTCGTCTAGGGGGTTGATGACAAAAAAAAGAAAATGAAGGTTTAAAACGTGAGTACAGAAAGTAAAAAGGATGTCTTTGGAAGAGAAGTAGGGGCATATTGTGAATAAGAACTTACTTTAAAGGCTTTTTGTAAATATATAATAAATATCATATCCTACAGAGAGATTTTTTTCTCTCGATTTTTCTACCATAAACTCGTCTTCTTCCTTCGCGCTCTCGCTTCTTTATTTCCTTCCCCACTCCTCTCCCACTTGAGCATTTGTTGCGACACCCCATCTCCACGGTAAGTAGAATCAAACCCCAATTCAATCACGAAGCATAAGATAGATTGACATTTATATTAATTTATAATTGATTTTGCATCTAATCTTTGATTTTCAGTTAGTATAACTTAAGTGTATTTGTAGGGGAAAAAGTTTTAAACCCCCGATTCAATCATAAGAATAGATTATCATGTAAGTTCTATGATTGATTTTAAATATAATTTTTTGATTCTCAGTTAGTATTACTTAATTGTATATTTTAGGGCAAAAAATTTTAAACCCCAATTTTTAGTGAAATTTTTTTGTTTGTTGTTCTTGATTCTTTGAGCATTTTTCTTTGTTGGATCAATTGCAGGTGTGGTTCTGACTGTAGTTTGTTGAATGTAAGGGGGCAACATTTTTTGGGGATACTTTGGGGCAGCAAAATGCCAGGGCCGGCCCTGAATAGCAACAACACCTTGCTTGGTCATTATCACTGCCATGTTCTCTA
Source organism: Papaver armeniacum (assembly GCA_023531295.1). Classification (NCBI taxonomy): domain Eukaryota; kingdom Viridiplantae; phylum Streptophyta; class Magnoliopsida; order Ranunculales; family Papaveraceae; genus Papaver; species Papaver armeniacum. The sequence goes on from JAJJWW010008405.1 coordinate 133,741, forward strand.
CCATCTTTTTCCATCACTTCTATGTTCATCTAGCTTATCACATGACCTCATCGTCCATGGCAAAGCACCTTCCAGTTCATCATCACGACCATATCAAGACCGCCGAGCTCGTACCCAAGTTCAATAACAAACTCAACAAAGACAATACCCATTCGAACTCAAGACTTACTCCAACCAAATCATTACTTTCATGTCAAGCTCCTTAATGGTCATCAATGGTAGCAAAGAACATTAATTACGATATTGGCAACATCGGTTTTCCACTTCCATGATCATCAACCCGAGCTCCATTATCCTAAGCTTGTTCTTCCAACTCCAACGAGGCTCTGTTCCATATCTCTCTAATAACATCATGAGCATCACCATTCTTGAGCTCGTCACTCATCATTCCGGCAGACACGCCATCTTCACCATTGAGAAGCAATGACAACAAAGAACACCATCATTTCATCATCACAATCGTCGATAATGGCAAAGAAGCATCATCGATCCGTTGAACACCATTTCCAAGCATGACCCATTTCTTCTAACCGCTTCGCAGACCATTGATTCATTTGAATTCGAGAATTACCCCAAAACCGTCACATCATCATCATCACGATCATCATCTTCCCGAACTTGATAGAGACCATTGAATTGAAATCGGGCTCCTACCCAAGCTTTCCATCATCTCCAAACCCAAAGTGACGTATTCAAATTCGAATATCACTGCCGCCAAAATCCATCACCGTCGTGATCGTCATGATCATCAAGATTCGACCGCCATTGCATGTGTGCTATTAGGAATAGAGAAAGAATAAGTGCCCGTGTAATAAGCCGGGTGCCTTTAATGGTGTTTGAATCTTGGCAACCCCATTAAGTAAAGACCGGATGCCTTTAGCAAGTTCCCTTGAACTTGACTGCCCCTTAACAGGAAGGCGTCCCTTAACATTCGGTTGGGGTGCCGATAGCACTTCCCGTAGGAAATGGCCATTTTGCCCTTTTAGTCTTCTAAGTTCTTGTTTTGCTCATAACTTCTTCATACGAACTCCAAATGACTTCATTCTTTCGTCATTGCCTTTGTCTTCTCCTCTACAAAATGAAAAGTAGAAATCTTGTAATTGAACGAGTTTTACTTTGTCTTTGGCCCTTCTCCACTTGTAGCTAGCTTCTTTTATTGCACAATTAAGCGCAAATTCACTTCTTTTTGGATGATTCATCTACCGAAACACAAATAAGATAAAACAAGCGTAATATACAATAATTTGCAAGAAACCCAACAAATACTAGCATGGAATTGACACCAATTATGTGAAATATGCACTAATCAGTTTGTCAAAAGTTCATTTTATCTTTTATCAATACTTTCATACCGACATAATAGAGATAACTTTTGAACAGGTATGGGACAGTCACAGGTTCACTGACGTAAACAACATATCCCATAAAAATTTGCAATATATAAAATCATAAAGATTAAAATTGCAAACATCATCTTCCCAAAAGCTTAGAATTTAAATAAATAAATCTAAAAACATGAAGATGAAAACGTTGGGCATAGCTATGTGTACTCACAATAATGGCTATTCCAAACCCTAGTTATTCTTCTAAAAACACAAGAAATAAATTCTCATAAGAAGATTTACTAGACATGAGACCTCTGGAGAATTCTTTATCGTCCCCGAACTCCTTGTCGTCAACAGCCATAGGAAAGGAGTCAATTCCAACAAACCTTCTAGGCTGATGATGTCGAACCAGAGCCTTCTGAATTTCGAGAGTTCTCATAACAAAAGCCTTTATTTGCTGAATCTCCTTCCTTGTTTCCTTCAACTCTTCAAGAACATTAGAAAACTTCTGAGAATTTGAAGGAACAGCTCTTGGCTTCCTCACATTCCTTCTTTTTCTTTTCAAAGTTGGAGGTAACGGAGATTTATTTTTTTCCTTCATGATTGATGGCTTAACACTCATATTAACATCTTTTCCATCAGAAGACATTATGCTTGGAGTATCCATACGTGTATGGGTTTGTGAGAGGAAATCACAATTTAAGCTCAACATGCAGTCTTTAAGATGAAAAGAGTTTCAGAGAAGGAAAAGGAATGTAGGGTTACAGAACCTTTAACCACACAGGTTCATGCACGCACAATCACAACCCTAAAGGGAGTAGAATTGTCGAGAATAACCCTCTTTTATTGAATGAACAGGGAAGTCCCTTCCAATATGAAAGAATTACAATTTCGCAAAACACATGGCAAATCTAAGAAAACAAAAATAAATTTTTTTTTTCTTAAAGCCTGAGGTGTGCACAATCTTGTCTCTTTTAATCAGGCACATGAGACAAGATGTACCAAAACAACACAATTAATTTGTGCTGCGGTGAACAACAATTTTTCCACCATAACCTTTTTGAAAGGAATTCATAGAACACTGTCTATCAAAATGTTTAGACCATACTATCTTTTCTAGTGGTCTTGTCTTCTCTTTGGAAACTAACTTCTTTGAAGAGGATAAAATCTTACATACCTCAGCGGTTTTTTGAACAAGTTTGAGCTTGTTTGCTAGCCGATTTGCTCTTCGTTGAAGTTTATTGACATATCTCATCTTGTGTATGTACTTGAAACACTTTGAGAGTTCATGACCTTTGAGTGAACAATAAGAGCATGTCATTGGATAAGATGATTCAGACGCCCGAGATGTGCAAGCTGCTAGACACATAGTGGAACCTGAAAAATCAGACAGAGAGTTTCCAACAGAAAGGTCAATTTTTTCTTCCAGGTTGATTGTGTCTCCTTCTGAAAGAATATCAAGATTGATGTATATATTGCTACAATTATCAAAATCAATATCTTCACAAAGGAGCGCAACATTTGATTTTTCGTCTTCATTGGAATCATAGTGATCAGACATTTCATCAAGAGTTGCAGCAAGACCTTTGTTCCCAGTGTATTTTCTACAGTTTGGACACTCATTTGCAAAATGACCAAAACCTTTACACTTAAAACACTGTGGCATATCCTCGTCATCAACCTCGTCAGCATCCCTATTTTTAGGAGGAATGCGATTGTGAGGTTTAACTGATGACCTAGGTTTGTCTCTAGAAAACCGTTTGCTTTTCTTCAATAAGAGATCTCTAAACTGTCTTGTGATCAAAGAGACTAACTTGTCAAGATCTTCATCTGATGAATCAGCCTCAGAAATATCATCCTCAGAGACAAACACTTTTACTTTTATCAAGTAATTTAGTGTTCTTTTTTGCTTTGAAGGAAACATCCTTTCCGATTTTGGATGTATGCTCATGATCAAAGATCTTTAGCTTTCCAACCAGTGTATTTCTGGAGAGAGCATCAAGGTTATTTCCTTCAACGATGTCATGCTTCTTAGAATTGTATCTAGATGGCAGCGACCTGAGAATTTTCATCGCAATGTCGTTTTCAGGAATAGTCTTACCCAATGCAAAAGATGCATTAACAATTTTAGACACTTTGTGATTAAACTCATCAAATGAATCTTCATCTGCCATACGAAGGTTTTTCCAATCGGAATTTAGGTTTTGAAGCCTAGCTTCCTTTTCACTGGTATTGCCTTCGAATACGGTTTCTAAGATATCCCAAGCATCTTTAGACCGAGTGCACGTAGTCACATGGTGCTAAAGATCTGGGGTAATGGCATGTATGATGGCATTCAAACCGTCGGAGTTTTGCTTTGCAGCAAGTATCTCGGCAGCGTCATATGCACCAATATCCTTTAGAACGGTCACATTTCCTATTGCCACAACGGGAGCATCATAGCCATTAACTACATAAACCCATGATTGAAAATCACGCGCTCGAAGAAAGGCACGCATAGAAATTTTCCACCACAAGTAATTTGAGCCATCGAAGACTGGTGGTACGTTTATAGAGATAGCACTTCTGTCCATATCAGATCACTACAAACACAGACTTTTAAGGTCTTTAATGTGCTTGCCTGCTCTGATACCAATTGAAAATGCGGGGGTCTAACAACCACACCCAACAATTCGTTTGGAAATCTGAGAGGACTTACTCCAATATACTTTCTAGACTAGACAGTCAGACATAATTTAGAGAAAAGTATATCAAAGAGTTTAATATCTCTAACTCTTAATTCAATCCGCAATTAGCAAATAGAAATCTGCGAGCCTGATTGAATATAAGAGGAGTAACTTGAACGGTACCAAAGATCAATATTCAAGTGTCAATCAATTTAAATCAACAACCCAAGGTCGGATATTCTAATTGATTGAACTTAACGCACAACCTGTGATATTTCAATTATATAACAAAATATAATGCGGAAAAGAAATAACACGACATTTAATTTTGTTAACGAGGAAAACCGCAAATGCGAAAAACCTAGGGACCTAGTTCAGTTTGAACACCACACTGTATTAAGCCGCTACAAACTCTAGCCTACTACCAATTAACTTCGGATTGGACTGTAGTTGAACCCTAATCAGTCTCACACTGATTCAAGGTACAGTTGTGTTCCTTACGTCTCTGATCCTAGCAGGATAATACACACTTGATTCCCTTAGTTGATCTCACCCACAACCAAGAGTTGCTACGACCCAAAGTCGAAGACTTGATAAACAAATCTGTCTCACACAGAAAAGTCTATAGATTGAATAAATATGTCTCCCACAGAAATACCCAAGAGTTTTTGTTCCGTCTTTTGATAAATCAAGGTGAACAGGAACCAATTGATAAACCGGACTTATATTCCCGAAGAACAGCCTAGTATTATCAATCACCTCACAATAATGTTAATCGACTAGTGAAACAAGATATTGTGGAATCACAAACGATGAGACGAAGATTGTTTATGATTACTTTTATCTTGCCTATCGGAGAAATTAATCTCGGGTCAATTATTTCAATTGTACTCAATACGATAGGATCGGGCAATATCAAAACATGCAACTACAAAGAAATAGTTGGGTCTGGCTTCACAATCCCAATGAAGTCTTTCAAGTCGTTAACCTACAGGGTCTCGATAGAAACCTAAGGTGTTAGAGCATAGCTCGGTTGAACCCACCAAGCGTTGGTATGTCAAGTTTGGTTGTCATATTTTAGTGAATCAAAACTCATTTAAAGAGTCACTTGATTATGTACTAGAGTCAACTTCGTATAAGTTAGCTTGAATGTATTAGTATATGAGACATTACAAGTATTGCGAAGACTTGAAGAAGTGAAGAAGTAAGAAGCTACAACGACAACATCATCCTTCCACTTGAGGTTAGTGATATTTGACTTGAACTGTTTCATTCCCTAACGTATCTTTCAAGTCGCGCATATTGAAAACAAAACTGTGAAGCATGAACACTCTAGATAGACATAGTATTAAGGAATACAATACGAGGTTTATTGCTTAACCATTAAAATTTGTAGATAAGACATCGACATAATCGTTTAAATGCTATTGTGATTATGTATGGGTATGAGATGAGGATTTCATCCTAGGAAACAATGTTTTACATGTGTTTTAAGGAAGTAAATTCATGAAATTGTTTTGTGAATCGAAAAGGAAATCGCCAGGCGTTATTGGTATTGTTATTCATTGCATATCTTGTGAACAACTAATATGTGTGATTAGTATAACCACTCATGACTTGTTTGTGTTCTTGGTAAAACTATTCACAAAGGCCTGACTTATGTATTGGTATGACTTTTATTAGTGAAACCGATCTTAAGTAATCACCTGAGATGGTACGATCGAGTTTGTGATTTTGTAAGACCGACTCTGGGTAAAGGGGAACCGATCCTAGTAAGAGGTGCAACACATCACAAAGGGGAATCGATCCTTGTATGAGGTGCAACATGTTTTAGCAGAAGGGGAACCGATCCTATGGACATGTGCAACACGTTTTTCGGCAAAGGGGAACCGATCATATGGACATGTGCAACACATTCAAGTTAGATACCATATATATGTGGGGAACCGATCATAGTACCTAGTCAACCGAATTTTGCGAAGCTAGTGTGACTATACATAGTACTCACATGGAGGTAGAATCGAAATTTGTTTTGGTAGAACCGTTAAACCCATGATTGGTGATTGAGTGTTCTTGATCAATCACATAGTTCTTGAAAGTCAGATGAACCAATTCTAAACTTGTTTGGAAGTGTGGCAAATGGTTTCAAGATTGTAAGTATGAAAGAGGACTTACAGAGTAAGGATGTCGACATACTTTGAACATGTGCAGTAACGCTTATCTTTAATTGTTCAAAGTTATTCCTTAATAGCTAAAGGAAGAAAATCCCAGGATCGAAAAATAAATAAGTTAAGAAACTTTTATTTAAGTTTTTTAATTTTATTTTAGGAAAATGAGAATTAGTAATGTGAATTTACTAGTTGGAGATTTTCCAAAGAGATTTTCGATCAATATTTTGGACAAAGCATTTCCAGGAATTATGGAAACCGAATTTGGAATATATTGCATATCATGAGAATATTTTCGGTTTTGGAAATTCCTTGGTGTCCAAACTTCCTTGTCTATAAATACTTGAAGTTTGCATTTTTAGCAAAAACTAATCATTCGTGACAGCAAACTTCCTCGGTTGTGTTGTTACTGGTGAAGCCGCCTATTCGGAGAGGAGAGTAACCTAATTAGGCGAAATCTCTTACGGCCGCTAAATTTAAAGTCTTCTTTGGGATTGAGAAGCTCTATTAGTACCGTTGGTGGGAAACTAGATAATTGCGGTTTATCTGGTGTTTTCGATTGATTTGATTGACTAACGGTGGTTGAACTTTGATTGCACCTAGTTTGTTTATGCTTGAGAATCTTCTCTTCTGATGTAAGTGAAAAAGCGGGGGTACAACAACCACACCCAATATTTCGCTTAGCAATCTGTATGGACAAACTCCAATATATTTTCAAGAGAATCAACTAGACTCAATCTTAATAAAGTATATCAAAGAGTTTTATCTCTCTTTCTTGATTCAATTCTTTCTCAAGCAAATAGAAATCTGCGAGTCTAATTAAATACAAGAGAAATCACTTGAACGGTACCAAAGACCAATGTTCAAGGATCAATCAATTTCAATCAATAACCAAAGGTCGGATTTCTAATTGATTGATTCAAACGCACAACCTGTGATATTTCAATTATATAACAAAATATAATGCAGAATAGAAATAACACAGACACCAGAATTTTGTTAACGAGGAAACCGCAAATGCAAAAAAACCCCGGGACCTAGTCCAGATTGAACACCACACTGTATTAAGCCGCTACAGACACTAGCCTACTACAAACTAACTTCGGTCTGGACTGTAGTTGAACCCCAATCAATCTCACACTAATTCAAGGTACATTTGCGCTCCTTACGTCTCTGATCCCAGCAGGATACTACGCACTTGATTCCCTTACCTGATCTCACCCACAACTAAGAGTTTCTACGACCCAAAGTCGAAGACTTTAATAAACAAATTTATATCACACAGAAAAGTCTACAGAATAGATAAATCCGTCTCTCACAGAAATACCTACAAGTTTTGTTCTGTCTTTTGATAAATCAAGGTGAACATGAACCAATTGATAACCCGGACTTATATTCCTGAAGAACAACCTAGTATTATCAATCACCTCACAATAATCTTAATCAACGCGGCGAAAGAAGATATTTTGGAATCACAAACGATGAGACGAAGATGTTTGTGACTACTTTTCTATCTTGCCTATCGGAGATATAAATCTCAAGCCAATCGTTATGATTGTACTCAAAACGATAGAATCAGCAAGATCAGATCACACAACTACGAGAAAGTAGTATCGGTCGGGCTTCACAATCCCAATGAAGTCTTTAAGTCGTTAACCCGGTTTTCAAGAAGAAACCTAAGGTTAAAGGAGAATCGACTCTAGCTAATACAACTAGTATCACACAGAAGGTGTGGGGATTAGGTTTCCCAGTTGCTAGAGTTCTCCCTTATATAGTCTTTCAAATCAGGGTTTGAAATCAATGTTAGCTTGGTAACAAAGCATTCAATAATCACCGTTAGATGAAAACCTGATTAGATTCAAGCTAATATCTTTCAACCGTTAGATCAAAAACTTAGATTGTTACACATAAATGAAATGTACTATTTTGGGTTTATGTAACCGTACCCAAACATGGACATTTGTTGGTTCAACAATAGTTAACCAAATGGTTAGTCATATGAGCACTTTCATATCAACCATGTTCTTCTTCACCATAACTAGTTAAAATGACTCAAATGAACTAGTTAGAGAGTTGTTCAATTGCAAGGAAATCTTATGTAACTACACAAGACACAATCGAAGCAAAAACGATTTGATTCACACGAATCGGTTCATAAACTATATAGACACGGTTTGCATTTTGCATTCCTTAGTTAATATAAATAAGTTCACAAACAATCGTCTTTAGATATAACCAACTTAAGTTCGCAGACTTAGTTCGCGGACTTAAGTACCCGGAAGGAGTTCTTAAACTCCAGCAGATTTTCTCGGGTCGAGAACTTCCGCCAGTTTCCAGACTGAGTTCGCGGACTGAGTTCACGGCTCTTGTTCCGGTTCTCTTGATCAACAAAGTTCGCAAACTTCGGTTCAAGGAAAAAAGACTTATACATGTATGTGTTGCCACACAATGCTTATATCCATCATTGGTTATATGATCTAAACTCTCATTTCAATAATTGAAACATTCTTAGAGGACATTTCGTAAAAGTAAGCAATTTTCAAAGTGATTGAAACATGTCATGACTTTCGTCACTAGGTAAAGATGAACTTGACCAAAGCAAAATCTTACCAACACATATTTCGAGAAATAGATAGGCGAGTTAAAACTCGGCTTGAAATAGCGAATGTGTATAATCAAAGTCTATATAGCAAAACGGCTTTTGTCTCAAAATAGGAGATAGAGTAGATAGACTTTTGAGTGATAGATAAGTTCAAGTCTCCACATACCTTTTAGTCGATGAAGATCCACCAGTTCCTTGAGTAGTCCTTCGTCTTGTATGATGATTGCTGATCGGTTGTCACCCGGTCAAAAATAATTTCACTTTCTTGCTTCACTAAAATAAAGTAGTATGCAATAAGAAAGAGTTCGTATCCACAGAGAGGCTTATGTTGTTATGCAAATTTTCAGTTTCTTAGTAACCAAGGGGGGATGTTGATGTTTCAAAGCAATAAAAATAAATTGAAAGCAAAGTAATAATAAAATTTATCAATAAGGAGAAAGTATTGGTCACGGGATAGTTTCATTCACAAACTCGAATTATCAACAATGACTAGAATTGAAATTTTAATCTCTCATTTACTAAAAGTCCTAGGATATCTTGATCGCAAGAGTATCCCGCTAATTCCCTGATTTCATCACAACCACATTAAAAGATGCATATGTGAATTCTTTCTAGAAAGCAACCTAAAGTGTAAAAGCACAATTAAGTTTAACTCCCTAAAAGCAATAAGTTCTATGGAATAAGACTAATCAAGGCAACCAAAATGTGTAAAAGCACTAAATCGATTTAACCTAAGTTATGATTCTTATGTGACTAGTAGGATATATCACTACAAGCACTACCCACATTTATGCTACTCAAAATCGTGGGATACACAACGTTTTCAGATTGAAAACCCTAATATAGCTCTAGATATGAAAGTAGATCGGATTGATTCCGGACTCAACCAAACAAACTATCAAATCATATATCAATATTAACAATGAATCATATACAATAAACTTGAGACAAAACTAATTCATTGAATCAAAACTTATTTGTGAAATCCACTTATTATCCCATAACCAATAATAGGTATTTAGTTAATCATAGTATTTTTATTCAACATAATTATTATCAAAAATAAGATGAAGAACATGTAAAATAAAATGGAAGCAAACCCTAGTAGAATCGCTCTCCTCCAAAACTTCAGTAGAAAATACGTGATCCAGTCCTCCCAAAAGAATAGAAACTCCTTCTTCTTATAGCCTTCACACTTTCCAAAATTAGGTCTTCAAAGTCCATCACCAAAAAGTCCACCAAGCCCATGAACCATGTGTGAGAAACCCGTGTAGAAAATACGCCCCAAAATCGGTCGCCGGAATCCTGGTATTGTGGCCGGAATCCTGCCGGAAAGTTGCCGGAAATCGGCTCCGGTGACCGGCTAAGTCCGCCCGGTCACCGGGTCAACGGGTCAGACCGGGTTGGATCGGTCGGTCAATGCTGAGTCATAACACTGAGTCGATGTGAGTCGGAAAATCAAGTACCGACTAGGCTAATCGGGCCGATCGGGTCCTAGCTGTGCTACTTGCCTGTGCCAAATTTGTTCTTCATTGTGCACGGCCAAGATGGCTGCCTTCTGTTGCACTTTCTGTCACGGCCATGAGGGCTATATCCTGTTGCACTTTCTGTCACTGCTCAGGCCACCCTATCACCAGCTCTAGCTCATTCCCAGGTTTCCACCCACATCAATCCTTCCACTCCCCGCCAAGCCCGTAATTCATTCTTTTCCATTACAACTCCTTCCCCGTAAAGGGCCAACCCCGTAACCATCACACCACTGCACTCCGCTTCTTCTACTATAGCTGTTTGCAATTGCAGCTGCTTCCAGGCCTTCACAGCTTCAACCACAGTCCTCAACTGCTACTGCACTGCAATTCTTATCACTCCCTTCTCTATCGAGCCAAGCACCAACACAATGTCATTTACTAGCCTGAGCTACAGCTCAGTTCACAGGCCATTCACTCCACCATATGCATTGCAAATTGTTGCTTCAAAGACTTGAGTTTTCTGCAACAATCAATCCCGTTGAGCTTCATCATCTCAGCTCACAAAACCAACCACGAGACCCTCGTAATGCAAGCACCATCACCAAGAAGTCCTACTCTTGCTCGCAAAGCAACAAATGTGACTCCATTCTCCGGCAACCACTTCACAAAAATCATCTAACCCATCTCTTCTAGCACAGCTGCACTTCCACCAGTTCAGCATTTCAATTCATGAACCACCATTCTTCTATAAGCATCAATGCCATTTCAACACCAAGTCTGGTATCAAAGATCATCTCGCCTTCCACCAACCGCCACCGCACACAAGACCTCCTACAGCTTCCTTGGCAAACATACCCATGAACCTTGGTTGGCTGACTGCAGCAACACCAACTTACCTTCCCTGCAAATTGAGACAACTTCATTCTCATCCTCAGTTCTGGGTTTTACCAGCTGCAACTGCAGCAGCTCCTCAAACACAAATCAGCTTACCCTGCAGCTGCAAAACCATTCACAATATCAGGCCAGCACATTCTGTCATCAAAGTCTCCCCTGACCTGATTCCCTGCAGTGCAACAATAACCACCAGCTAACTCCACATTACCAGAGCAGCTCATTTGAGCACAACAACCAGTTCTAAGTAGCTTCCCTGCTTCCATTCTCCATTGTATTGCAGCATCTCACCATCTCAGCATCATACATCCAAATTGAGCACCACCCCTGCCAACACTCACTCTTCTCAACTAGACTCACAACCATTAGCCACTGTACCACCATTCTCCCAGCTCAATCTCATCACCAGAAATTCTTCAGCAGCCACAACCTATCATTCCCACCTTGACAACTCAATTGCACCAGCTGCAATGTTAGTGCATTCCCTGATTAACTCTTGCACTTGGCCCAACTCGACACTCGCCTTGAGCTCAATTCCCATTGCCACCGCTTCAGCTCACTACACTCCCTGCAACTCAATCACCACCCCTCGCTTCCATCTGAGCCACGAGAGCTCATCAACAAGCTGCAACTGTAATTCTTTGCTCTGTACAAAACAGTGATTTCCTCAAGCAGCTACTGTCCTTAACTCCACTTCATACCCATATCTTCATCTCGAAAACCCATCTTCATTCTCTTGAAATCGAGCTCAAATTCTTCGATTCAAATCCACAACAATTTTGTTCTTCATCTGATTTCTTCCCAGCAAGAACCCTAGCCTAAATTCCATTGATCTATTCTCAGTAGCTCAGTTTCTCACTAAACCACGAGCTCACTCTCTTAATCCACCAGCGAAACTTCTCGATCTGTTAGTGAAGTAGCAGCGGCTCCATCTCCTTCGTCTTCCCAATCTCTCCTCGAAGCTCTCTCTGGCACCGCCTCCTCTCATCTTTAATTCAGTGAAAGAAATAAAATCGAGAGAGAAAACTCTCTTCTCTCGATTTCTAGAGCGTGTAAGAAATGAGGCTGGATATAACCACCCAGGCAAAGTGGATAGGGGGTAGCCAGAAATGACTATAAACATCCACTCATTGTTAAGGGCCACCTCCAACTGCTTTGGCCTGTCGGTTCCAGGTGGCCGACAGCCTAATTCTCTTCCGCTCCCTTGCCGCGTTTCAGCCTGCTCCACATATAGCTCGCCTGTGAGATGACAATTTCGCCCTTTGGCCCAATTTGGATAATTTCTTCTTCTTTTCCTCCATGCGACTCCATTGCACCTGATAACTCAAAAGCAAACATAAGATACATAATTCACACGAAAAATAGCAAAGAAACCATAAACTCTATATAGTAAATACGGTGTATTCTACACCTATCAGATTCCCCCACACTTAGACTTTGCTTGTCCTCGAGCAAATCGAACAAAACAATAAAATACAACAACTCCGTGTCGTCGAGGCTACGGTTACTTTTAGCGTAAATAACAAGCCTTTAAACCACTAAGTGTCCCTAGTGGACGAGTTATAGTCTCGTGAAGGTTTACTAGAGATATACCTACAAAACCTATATTTCAAACTCCGTCTATTCGTGACAAATCAATTAATGAATCCAAATTGACTACAGGAGGAGGTACCTTGCAAATTCAATTCAATTATTAGTAAATAAACTCTAATTAGATAGTTGAACAAGCCACAATACTCTCTAAAGCGACAAACCACAATCACAATGAAAAGATTAAGAAGATGGATAAAGATGTAGATGTTGGCGGATATTCACAAGTGTTCGATGTTTCCCATATCTGTCTGAAGGTCACTGCTAAGATGAACCTAATCCTATTGGATTGAGCTACTTAGTGCTGAATGCTACATCAACTCAATTGGCATATACAAGGGAACCAAGTGACTTTATTCAACACAATAATTTTTTTTTTTTTTTTTTTTTTTTTTTTTTTTTTTTGATTGGATCAAACTGGATCCAATTTTTAGACTCAACATGATTAGATCTTTTGGATCCAAGCGCATGCTTCTTGTAACAAGTACATGATAGTTGCCTTGGATCCCGCATTCCACGCTTGTTTAGGCGACTGGGAGACAGGGGACTACGTTTCACACATACTCGCTATTCCCAAGTGTCTTTTTATTCCGTTTTGGTCTAATAGGCCTGCCTTTTTTTTTTTTTTTTTTTTTTTTTTTTTTTTTTTTTTTTTTTTTTTTTTTTTTTTAGTAACTCAACCACTCTATTTCATCCTAGCAAAGAATAACAACTCGATTTTTAGTGACCCACCAAAGCACTTAGAGAACAATAGAAAAATATGGAAAAATAAAAATAGCATGTGATATGGTGATATTCCGAGATATGGTAACAACTATCATATAATTTATGATTTCTGAGCTATATTCGTCCTTTTAGTTAATTGGTTCCTCAACTCCTGCATTCAAAATGGTTCCATCCACTAATGGTGTCATCCTAAAGGCACAAGTTTCTAGATTTCGGAGTTCAAAACGCACAAATTTTTTTCTTGGCTTTTCTATTTTTCTGATTTTTTTTTTTTTTTTTTTTTTTTTTATAGCAACTAAACGCATAAAACAAACTATACAAACATATAAATGCTCCCCCACACTTAAACTTTACATTGTCCTCAATGTAAAATTGAATCATCCAAAGAAGGTTCAAGGTGGGAAATTCCGCAAATGATATGCAAAAACAAGAAAATAAAGATAAAATGCTTAAAAATACAAAGATAAAGGGAAAGATACAAAACCGGTGGGTTGCCTCCCACTTAGCGCTTGGTTTAAAGTCGTCAGCCCGACTATCTCCTTGCTTTCTATGACTCCTCCAGAGGGAGTGCATCCACAAAATTAGCTCCTTCCACCACTTCGGAAGTGAAATTCTCATAATATGGTTTCAAACGGTGCCCGTTAACTTTAAGTTCCTTTCCTGTAGCAATGCTACGAATTTCTACTGCACCATGAGAAAACACATTAGTAACAATAAAAGGTCCGATCCATCGTGACCTTAATTTACCCGGAAATAAATGCAAGCGAGAATTAAACAAAAGCACTTTCTCGCCCAACACAAAATTGTTTTCTAGAAATCATAGTATCATGAAAGGCCTTGTTTTTTCCTTATAAATGCGAGAGCTTTCAAATGCATCATTGCGAAGCTCTTCTAGCTCTTGGAGTTGCAACTTCCTTTGCTTTCCAGCCCCATCCATCTCCATGTTGCATTGTTTAATCGCCCAAAACGCCTTATGCTCAATCTCCACGGGTAAGTGACAAGGTTTACCATACACAAGCCTAAAGGGAGACATCCCAATAGGTGTCTTGTATGCGGTTCTATATGCCCACAAAGCATCATTTAGCCGCATGCTCCAATCTTTCCTTGTTGGATTCACCGTCTTCTCAAGTATGGATTTCACCTCTCGGTTAGACACCTCGGCTTGTCCATTTGTTTGAGGATGATAAGGTGTTGCAACCTTGTGCGACACATTGTACTTCTTCAACAAGCTTTGTAAAAACCTGTTGTTGAAGTGAGAACCTCCATCGCTAATTATGGCTCTTGGAATTCCAAACCTTGCAAAAATATTAGTTTGCACAAAATCTGAAACAACCTTGGAATCATTAGTAGGGGTGGCCTTAGCCTCCACCCATTTAGAGACATAATCAACAAGCAAGTAAGATGTAATAATTCCCATGCGAGTTGACAAAAGGACCCATAAAATCTATACCCCATACATCAAAAACTTCAATAAATTGAATAAAAGTTTGTGGCATTTGATTTCGGGCACCTAGATTGCCTCGTTCTTTGGCACCTATCACAAGTTGTACAAAATGTATATGCATCCTTAAACAAGGTTGGCCAATAGAAACCGCTTTCAAGTACCTTGTAAGCGGTTCTTTTACTTCCAAAATGTCCTCCGCAAGCATAGGAGTGACAAAATGACAAGATAGAATTAAACTCGGATTCGGGAACGCACCTTCTTATTACTTGGTCGCTGCCATGTTTCCATAAGTATGGATCATCCCATATGTATCGGTTCCCTAACCTCTTAAGTTTGTCCCTCTCAAAGACGAGACAAGTTCGTCGGGATTTGTTTAGTTACCAAGTAATTCACAATATCAGCGTACCATGGTTCTCCAAAGGCAATTGAGAATAGTTGCTCATCAGGGAAGCTTTCACGCAATGGGATAGCTTCCTTGTCCACAAAGAAGACGGCTCAAGTGATCCGCAACGGTGTTCTCAATTCCTTTCTTGTCCTTGATCTCAATATCAAACTCTTGCAAGAGTAGAATCCATCGTATGAGCCTTGGTTTCGCTTCTTTCTTCATTAGTAAGTACCTAAGAGCTGCATGGTCAGAAAAGACAACAACTTTTGTACCAATTAAATAAGAGCGAAATTTCTCCAATGCAAATACAATAGCTAAAAACTCTTTTTCAGTGGTTGTGTAGTTTTGTTGGGCTTCATTTAATGTTCTAGAAGCATAGTAAATAGCATGAGGTATCTTCCCCTCACGTTGCCCAAGCACCGCACCAACCGCGTAGTCACTAGCATCACACATTAGCTCAAACGGCTTGCTCCAATCCGGTGGTTTAATGATAGGGGCTGAAATCAAAAGTTCTTTCAAACGATTGAATGCCGCCATACACTTCTCATCGAAGTTAAAAACCACATCTTTTTGCAATAAATTGCAAAGTGGTGATGCTATCTTGGAAAAATCCTTGATAAATCTACGATAGAAACCTGCATGACCAAGAAAAGAACGTATCTCCCTCACCGTAGTGGGAGGGGTTAGAGCACGAATAAGGTCTATCTTAGCTTTATCAACTTCCAAGCCCTTAGAAGATATTATATGGCCTAAAACTATGCCATGAGTTACCATGAAATGGCACTTCTCCCAATTTAGCACAAGATTTGTTTCAACACATCTTTCAAGGATTAATGACAAGTTGTTCAAACATAGATCAAATGAATCACCAAAGACACTAAAGTCATCCATAAACACTTCAATGATGTTTTCAACATACTCGGAGAAAATACTTACCATACACCTTTGAAAGGTAGCTGAGCATTGCACAAGCCAAAAGGCATCCTTCTATAAGCAAAAGTGCCGAAAGGACAAGTGAAAGTAGTTTTCTCTTGGTCCTCCGGGTGCTATCACAACTGATTGTACCGAATAACCATCAAGGAAGCAATAATAAGCATGTCCGGCTAAACGTTCAAGCATTTGATCAATAAAGGGTAAAGGAAAATGATCCTTCCTAGTAGTGGCATTCAACTTTCTATAATCAATACAAACCCTCCAACCGGTTTGCACACGAGTTGGGACAAGTTCATTTTCATCATTCTCTACCACCGTTACCCCCGATTTCTTTGGTACAACTTGTACCGGCTCACCCATTTGCTATCGGATATGGGGTAGATAACACCCACTTCCAAGAGCTTGAGTATCTCCTTTTTCACAACTTCCATCATGGGAGGGTTCAAACGACGTTGCGCGTCCCTTGTAGGCTTTGCATCGTCCTCCAAACGAATCTTATGCATACAAACGGCGGCGGGGCTTATACCCTTGATGTCGGCGATTGTCCATCCTATGGCCGTCTTGTGCTTCCTTAACACCCGTAGAAGTTTTTGCTCCGTAATTCACTAAGCTCGTTAGAAACAATCACAGGTAACTCTTCATTATCACCCAAGTACAAGTACTTTAAGTGACTTGGAAGAGGTTTCAATTCCAACTTTGGAGATTTAACAATAGAAGGTAAAAGTTGTTCATCACTGCGTGGTAAAGAAATAAAAGAGATATTGTGAGTTTCCGGACATCCTTGTAGTGAGTTGAGATCACCAAGGGCTTCCTTAACTTCGTTACCACACTCAACACCGTCATCCATGGTTGTAGTTAAAACAGTTTCCAAAGCATCATCATGATTCAATTCAAACACTTGTTGAGCCAATGTATCCAAAACATCAACGGAGAAACAAGAGTGGACATCACTAGGATATCTCATCGTCTCGAAAATGTTGAAACGTATTATTTCTCCATCGAACTCCATAGTCAACGTTCCCTTGTCCACATCAATAATGGTTTTCGTTTTCATGAAGGGACGCCCAAGTAGCAATGGAAGAGACGAGTCCGGTGAACCTTCATCCATCTCTAACACACAAAAGTCACCTGGGAATACAAGTTGATTAACTCCGCACAAGAACATCTCGACAATACCCATTGGGTAGACATTAGAACGATCGGCTAATTGCAACACAATTCCAAATTTTTCAAAGGACCTAGATTAAGTGAATTGTACATAGATGCAGGCATAACATTAACGGATGCACCTAAATCCAACATTGCTTTATTAAAAGTGGTGTTACCAATTGTGACGGGAATGTCAAAGCTACCCGGGTCTTTGCATTTCAATGGGAGTTTGTGTTGTAAGATTGCCGAAGCATTCTCCCCCACACTCAACACTTCATTACCTTTGAGCCTTTGCTTATTGGTACACAAGTCCTTCAACACTTTTGCATACTTGGGAACTTGCTTGATAGCATCAAGGAGTGGTATATTCACATGAATCTTCCTAAGAACGTCCAAAATCTCCTTTTCTAGTTCCGCCTTCTTTGAACTTGCAAATCTGCGAGGAAAAGGTATAGGAGGAACATAAGTAGAAACCGGAGTTTTAGAGTTAGGAATTGGTACCTCGAGTGTTTGGGGAATTTCATCCCTCTTTTCTTCCAAAACCGGCTCCTTTGGAGCTTCCTCTTCACCCAAATCAACAACTTCGGGTTGCACAAGTTGTGTACCACTTCTCAATGTAATTGCATTAACACCCTCTTTTGGGTTGATAGGTTGAGAAGGAAGTCTCCCACTATTTTGTGCCTTCAAATTGTTGATTTCAACCGCCATGGAGCCTACTTGAGTCTCAAGCAAATCCTTGATAGCACTCTTAGTTTCTTGTTGGCTCTCTTTGAACATGGTAGAAATACCTTGCATCATTGTATGTAACTTTGCATCGATATCGGAACCTTGAACCGATTGTTGTGGTTGCTGAAATTGTTGTTGTTGCGGTTGAAATTGTTGCTGTTGTTGTTGGAATTGTTGTTGTTGTGGTTGAAATCCACTCGAACGATTGAAATTTGGTTGTTGGACCGCACCTTGCTTGTTGGCATAGCTGAAATTTGGATGATCTCTCCATCCCGGATTGTAGGTGTTGGAGTAGGGATCATACCTTCTTTGTTGGTTTGGAAAAACCGCACTAGCTTGCTCCATCTCTTCACCATGTGAAGGTAAAATAACCGCAGCCATCCTTTGTATTATTTGCTCCATATCGTCCATCCTTTGATCACGGTGTGATGATGATGAATCACTAACTTCATGCACTTGCCTTACCATTGGTTCACCTCTTGTGTAGAATTGTTGCGAGTTCGCAGCCATGCTTTCAATCAACTCGGCAGCCTTGGGCCACCGTCTTGTTCACTAGTGCACCACCACCGCAGCTGCCTAGAAGATATCTATCACTTGATTGGAGACCTTCGTAGAAGTACTTTGGATTATCATAGCATCACTAACTTGATGGTGTGGACACTTGCCACCAATCTCTTGTACCTCTCCCAACATTCATACAATGATTCTCCAACATGTTGCTTTATTCCACAAATCTCTTTGCGAATTTGAGTGGCCTTAGACGCAGGAAAATACCTCTCTAGAAAGATTTTCTTCAAACCGTTCCATGTAGTGACACTCCTGTGTGGCAAACAATACAACCAATCCTTAGCGCCGTCCACCATAGAAAATGGAAAACTTTCATCATTGCACCATTGACTTGAGTCTCGCTGGAAGCATAGCCTTGACAATGGTATAGAACTCCATGAGATGCTTGTTTGGGTCCTCATTCGCCATACCATGAAACTTTGGCAACTCTCTAAGCAACCCCGGCTTGATCTCGAAAGTTGAGTTTGTTTGGATACACCATTGTTGTGCATCAAGCCTATGTGAAGCCAAATCCTTGAGTGTACGGTTCGCATTGTCACCCATTGCTTCTTCCTCTTCAATTAGTGGTTCTCCTACGAATGGAACCTCTTCTTCCTCTTCTCGATGAAGAGCTTCGTGTTCTACTTCCAAGACTTGTTCTTCCGTTGTGTCTTGCCTTGGTTGGAGTATTGTGCCTCTTCGAGTAGCTATCCCGCACCTTTGATAATTCCAATCTTTGGAAGCCAGGATTAGTACGAAGAAAACAATTCTCGCAAACAAGTGAGAAACAAGACAATAAACGAAAAGCAAGTATAAAAGCGAAATTGTAAAAAGAAACTAAAAACTTAATAACAAGCCGTATGCCTCCCCAAGCGGCGCTAAAATTTGATCGGTTGTCACCCGGTCAAAAATAATTTCACTTTCTTGCTTCACTAAAATAAAGTAGTATGCAATAAGAAAGAGTTCGTATCCACAGAGAGGCTTATGTTGTTATGCAAATTTTCAGTTTCTTAGTAACCAAGGGGGGGATGTTGATGTTTCAAAGCAATAAAAATAAATTGAAAGCAAAGTAATAATAAAATTTATCAATAAGGAGAAAGTATTGGTCACGGGATAGTTTCATTCACAAACTCGAATTATCAACAATGACTAGAATTGAAATTTTAATCTCTCATTTACTAAAAGTCCTAGGATATCTTGATCGCAAGAGTATCCCGCTAATTCCCTGATTTCATCACAACCACATTAAAAGATGCATATGTGAATTCTTTCTAGAAAGCAACCTAAAGTGTAAAAGCACAATTAAGTTTAACTCCCTAAAAGCAATAAGTTCTATGGAATAAGACTAATCAAGGCAACCAAAATGTGTAAAAGCACTAAATCGATTTAACCCAAGTTATGATTCTTATGTGACTAGTAGGATATATCACTACAAGCACTACCCACATTTATGCTACTCAAAATCAGGGATACACAACGTTTTCGTATTGAAAACCCTAATATAGCTCTAGATATGAAAGTAGATCGGATTGATTCCGGACTCAACCAAACAAACTATCAAATCATATATCAATATTAACAATGAATCATATACAATAAACTTGAGACAAAACTAATTCATTGAATCAAAACTTATTTGTGAAATCCACTTATTATCCCATAACCAATAATAGGTATTTAGTTACTCATAGTATTTTTATTCAACATAATTATTATCAAAAATAAGATGAAGAACATGTAAAATAAAATGGAAGCAAACCCTAGTAGAATCGCTCTCCTCCAAAACTTCAGTAGAAAATACGTGATCCAGTCCTCCCAAAAGAATAGAAACTCCTTCTTCTTATAGCCTTCACACTTTCCAAAATTAGGTCTTCAAAGTCCATCACCAAAAAGTCCACCAAGCCCATGAACCATGTGTGAGAAACCAATGTAGAAAATACGCCCCAAAATCGGTCGCCGGAATCCTGGTATTGTGGCCGGAATCTCGCCGGAAAGTTCTCGAAATCGGCCCGGTGGCCGAAGCTAAGTCCGCCTTGGCCACCGGGGTCAACGTGGGTCGTCGACCGGGTTGGATCGGTCGGTCAATGCTGAGTCATAACACTGAGTCAGATGTGAGTCAGAAAATCAAGTACCTGACTAGGCTAACTGGGGCCGATCGGGTCCTAGCCAGGCTACTTGCCCAGGCCAAATTTGTTGCTGTTGTGCACGGCCAAGATGGCTGCCTTCTGTTGCACTTTCTGTCACGGCCATGAGGGCTATATCCTGTTGCACTTTCTGTCACTGCTCAGGCCACCCTATCACCAGCTCTAGCTCATTCCCAGGTTTCCACCCACATCAATCCTTCCACTCCTGCCAAGCCTGTAATTCATTCTTTTCCATTACAACTCCTTCCCTGTAAAGGGCCAACCCCAGAACCATCACACCACCAGACCTGCTTCTTCTACTATAGCTGTTTGCAATTGCAGCTGCTTCCAGGCCTTCACAGCTTCAACCACAGTCCTCAATCAACTCTTCGCACCGCAATTTTATCACTCCCTTCTCTATCGAGCCAAGCACCAACACAATGTCATTTACTAGCCTGAGCTACAGCTCAGTTCACAGGCCATTCACTCCACCATATGCATTGCAAATTGTTGCTTCAGCACTTGAGTTTTCTGCAACAATCAATCCTGTTGAGCTTCATCATCTCAGCTCACAAAACCAACCACAGACCCCTGTAATGCAAGCACCATCACCAGCAAGTCCTACTCTTGCTCTGCAAAGCAACAGCTCCATTCTCTGGCAACCACTTCACAAAAAATCATCTAACCCATCTCTTCTAGCACAGCTGCACTTCCACCAGTTCAGCATTTCAATTCATGAACCACCATTCTTCTATAAGCATCAATGCCATTTCAACACCAAGTCTGGTACCAGCATCATCTCAGCTTCCAGCTCAACCGCCACTGCACACAGCACCTCCTACGCCTTCCTTGGCAAACATACCCATGAACCTTGGTTGGCTGACCGCAAAGAACACCAACTTACCTTCCCCCGCAAATTGAGACAACTTCATTCTCATCCTCGTTCTGGTTTTACCAGCTGCAACTGCAGCAGCTCCTCAAACACAAATCAGCTTACCCTGCAGCTGCAAAACCATTCACAATATCAAAGCCAAGCACATTTGTCATCAAACGATTCCTCGCAGCAACAATAACCACCAGCTAACTCCACATTACCAGAGCAGCTCATTTGAGCACAACAACCAGTTCTAAGTAGCTTCCCTGCTTCCATTCTCCATTGTATTGCAGCATCTCACCATCTCAGCATCATACATCCAAATTGAGCACCACCCCTGCCAACACTCACTCTTCTCAACTAGACTCACAACCATTAGCCACTGTACCACCATTCTCCCAGCTCAATCTCATCACCAGAAATTCTTCAGCAGCCACAACCTATCATTCCCACCTTGACAACTCAATTGCACCAGCTGCAATGTTAGTGCATTCCCTGCTTAACTCTTGCACTTGGCCCAACTCAGACCCTGCCTTGAGCTCAATTCCCATTGCCACCTGCTCAGCTCACTACACTCCTGCAACTCAATCACCACCCCTCGCTTCCATCTGAGCCACGAGAGCTCATCAACAAGCTGCAACTGTAATTCTTTGCTCTGTACAAAACAGTGATTTCCTCAAGCAGCTACTGTCCTTAACTCCACTTCATACCCATATCTTCATCTCGAAAACCCATCTTCATTCTCTTGAAATCGAGCTCAAATTCTTCGATTCAAATCCACAACAATTTTGTTCTTCATCTGATTTCTTCCCAGCAAGAACCCTAGCCTAAATTCCATTGATCTATTCTCAGTAGCTCAGTTTCTCACTAAACCACGAGCTCGGCTCTTTAATCCACCAAATAAACTTCTCGATCTGTTAGTGAAGTAGCAGCGGCTCCATCTCCTTCGTCTTCCCAATCTCTCCCTGAAGCTCTCTGGTACCGCCTCCTCTCATCTTTAATTCAGGTGAAAGAAATAAAATCGAGAGAGAAAACTCTCTTCTCTGATTTCTAGAGCGTGTAAGAAATGAGGCTGGATATAACCACCCAGGCAAAGTGGATAGGGGGTAGCCGTAAATGACTATAAACATCCACTCATTGTTAAGGGCCACCTCCAATCGCTTTGGCCTGTCGGTTCCTGTGGCCGACAAACCTCAATTCTCTTCCGCTCCCTTGCCGCGTTTCAGCCTGCTCCACATATAGCTCGCCTGTGAGATGACAATTTCGCCCTTTGGCCCAATTTGGATAATTTCTTCTTCTTTTCCTCCATGCGACTCCATTGCACCTGATAACTCAAAAGCAAACATAAGATACATAATTCACACGAAAAATAGCAAAGAAACCATAAACTCTATATAGTAAATACGGTGTATTCTACACCTATCAATTGCCATGGTGTTCTTGAGCTCAACTACACTTTCTATCCTAGTCCGAGACTTAGCTATAGTAGACTAGAAATCAAGACTTATAGTTTTGATCACTAACATTGACAAACACGCTTGAGATATCAACGCATGCGAGTTCGACCAAGCAATGCTCTAACAATCTCCCCCTTTGTCAATTTTAGTGACAAAACTATCAATACATATGGAATACAAAAAATAAATGAATTAACTTTTGTATCTCCTATTCCACATGCCTAATCTTCAACATTACTCGAAATCTTCGTCACTTCCAAGTACTCCAATGATCCCAAAGGTTGTAAGTTCAGCATCATCGTTGTTGAAAATCCGTAGCTATAACAACGAGAAAACAAGAGTTCTCGATCATTGTTATACAGTGTCATAGTATCATTATATAGTATCAAAGCTCAATTGCATCACAACTTCGACAAAAATACTATGGTGATATGTATCACTCCCCCTTAGTCAATACTCCATCTCACATGGAAACCACTCCCCCTTACATAATGATCCGAAAACCATATGTATTTGTAGTGTGAACTACATATTAATTCTCCCCCTTTTTGTCAATAAAATTGGCAAAGGTACGAAAACGAGATCCTAATGAAATTTCCGAAAGAGACATTTCATGACCAAAAGAAAGAACATATCATCTTATTTAGATGCAATCATATAGCCGAAGCTAAATGCATTCATCAAGGAGTTTATAAAGATACAAGATAACCCCTATAATATTCCACAGCCGCACTCCCCACAAAGATTTGGCAATTAAGCACAAGTTCAATTAAGAACTCTCCCCCATAATATGTCATTCCCGAAAGAAAAACAAGAGCGACCTTAATTTCAAAAGAAAATAAGGATTTCTTTGGACACAACACACTAAAATAGAACCTGACAGAAAATCAACCTATGGAAACAATGCAGAATTGAAGTAAACACTCAGTGGAGTTCCAAACTCAATTGCCCAAAAGATAGAGATAAGCATTGGGAAAGAGTTATTGAAACAACTAATGAACCAAAACAACACCAATAGACTGCCATAAGTGTTGAAATGTAGCAGAGTCTAATGGTTTGGTGAGAATGTCAGCCAACTGTTGTTCGGAAGGCACAAATTCCATATTGATGATACCATTTTCATAGAGATCTCGAATATAAGGGTACCTTATATCAATGTGCATTGTTCTTGAGTGCTCAACAGGATTCTCAGTGATTCAAATCGCGCTAGAGTTATCACAAAAGATCTTCATTATTCCAGTATCAATTCCATAATCATCCAGCATTTGTTTCATCCATAGAAGTTGAGTACAACATGACCCAGCAGCAATATACTCTGCCTCGCATGTAGACAGGGATTGTGAATTTTGTTTTTTGCTATGCCAAGCCACAAGATTCAGTCCTACATAGTAGAATCCCCCTGACGTACTTTTTCTGTCTTCTACATATCCTGCCCAATCAGCATCTGAATAAGCAGAAAGGTCAGTGTTAGTATCAAAAGTGTAGGATAGACCATACCCGACTGTGTGATTGACATATCGTATGATCCTTTTTGCAGCTGCAAGATGAGATTCATTTGGATTAGCCTAAAAGCTAGCACAACAACCAACACTAAAAGAAATATCAGGTCTAGTGGTTGTAAGATATAAAAGGCTACCAATAATAGATCGATATAACTTTTGATCCACTTTTACTCCTTTCTCATCTCTGTGTAGTTTACCAGTAGTGGGCATAATTGTCAGTTTTGGAGTTGACTTATCCAGACCGAATCTTGAAACAAGATCCTTTGCATATTTTTCTTGAGATAAGTAAATTCCATCCTTACGTTGTTGAATTTGTAATCCTAAAAAGAACTTTAATTCACTAACATTGCTCATTTCAAATTCTTTAGCAAGTAAAACTTGGAAATCCTTTGCAAGTTTCTCAAAAGTTGAACCATAGATGATATCATCTACATAGACTTGAGCAATGACAACATCTTTCCCACTCCATTTGGTAAACAAGGTTTTATCAGCTCCGCCTATTGAAAAACCTTTCCTAATAAGAGAAGTGGTAAGTTTTTCAAACCAGGCTCTAGGTGCTTGTTTTAACCCATATAATGCCTTTTTGAGCTTAAGAACATGATCTGGGAAATCAAGGTTTTCAAATCCTTTAGGTTGAGCAACATAGACTTCCTCCTTTAGAATTCCGTTTAGGAATGCGGATTTTATATCCATTTGGAAAAGCTTAACCTTGAGAAAACAAACATGAGATAATAAAAGTCTAATGGACTCAAGGCGTGCCACAGGAGCAAAGGTTTCATCAAAGTTGATACCTTTAATTTGTGAATATCCTTGAGCGACAAGTATGGCTTTATTTCTGACAATTGTGCCAAATTCATGAGACTTGTTCTTGAATATCCATTTTGTACCAACAATATTAATATTGGAGGTACAAGGTACAAGTTCCCATACATCTTGTCTTTGAAATTGATTTAACTCTTCATTCACTGCATTCACCCAAAAGGGATCGCTAAGAGCTTCATCAATATTTCTTGGTTCTACTTGTGACAGATAACAACCAAAATTGCAGATATTTTGAAGTTGTCCTCTAGTCTTAGCTGTAGAGTCTCTTCCCCCAATAATACTATTGGGATCATGATTCCTTTGAACCCAGATGTGTCGTGGAGGGACACGTTCTGGTTCGTCAGGAGTAGCCTGATCAGTGCTTTTCTCCTCCTCACTAGAAATATCAGGATCAACAACAGTTGGGATGACTTCAACTGATTTTGGTATTTCTTTGACTTTCTCAATTGTCTCAGTTGGAGGCAATTCAGCAGGAGGATTATCATGATGAAAATTACTAATATCATTAATGATAACATTGGCAGATTCCATCATGACCTGGCTTCTGAGATTAAACACTCGAAAACCACGACTATCAGAAGCATAGCCAAGAAAGATACCTTCATCGCTTTTGGTATCAAATTTCCCTCTCTGTTCTAGATCTTTTAGAATGTAGCACTTACTACCAAACACTCTGAGATAGTGCAAGTTGGGTTTTCTACCGTACCACAACTCATAAGGAATGTTTAGGGTTTTAGACCGTAGGTAGACACGGTTGATCAAATAACATGCTGTAAAGACAGCTTCTCCCCAAAACCTTAGAGGTAAGTTTTTGTTATGGAGCATTACCCTGGCCATTTCCTGAATGTTCATGTTTTTTCTTTCTGCAACTCCATTAGCTTGAGGAGTAATGGGTGGAGTGAATTGTTGAATAATTCCCAGTTCGTCACAAAATTCAAACACCTTAGTGTCCTTAAATTCAGTTCCACGGTCACTCCTAATTTTCTTTAGTTTGCGACCTTGTTCGTTCTGGATTCTATTAACAATAATGTTGAATTCATCAAGGGTTTCATTCTTATGAGATAGAAATGCAACCCAAGTGAACCCGGTGTAATCATCTACCATAACCAAAGCATACTTCTTACCAGCAACGCTGGGTTATTGAATTGGTCCGAAGAGATCCATATGAATTAAATCAAGTGGAGCTTTAGTAAGAATATCTCGAGATGATTTATGGTAAACTTTCGTTTGTTTACCTTTTTGACAGAAACCACATACACCTTCAATCTTTGCATTGATTTTGGGAACGCCTCTAATCTTAGTTAGAAAACGATAGTTGATGTGACCAAAACGCTCATGCCAAAGATGTGTAGATTCCACCTTAGTCAAATTGCAACAATTGTTGAACTGGGTATCCAGAAGATAACAGTTATTTTTACCACGAATTCCCTGAAAAATTACTTTCCCAGTTTTTTCTACTATGTCACATCCATTTGCATTGAAGACAACTCGATGGCCTTTGTCACAAATTTGACTAATAGAGAGAAGATTTGCAGTCATACCTTTTACGTATACTACATCATGGATTTCAGGAACGCCGAGTAGTTTGATTGTCCCCTTCTTGCTTATGTAGCAACAACTCCCATCTCCAAATGTTACTGGTCCTCCTTCATAGTCGTTTGAAGAAACAAACCAAGTGAGATCACCTGTCATATGTATGCTACATCCATTGTCAAGAAACCATTGAAAGGGTGATGTTCATTTTAAAGCAAAAGCTCCCATACTATTAGTACTTTCCAGTTTAGGGTTTCTTGATAGTTTTATACGTCCTTTTAGAGAAGCACTAAGTTGTTTAGTTTTTGTGTGAAGATTACTTGCAACTTTCAGCCTCTTTTGGAAGGACATACAAGTATGTTGAAAGTGATTGGAGGAATCACAAAACAAACATGGGCTAACACCTTTAAATTTTTCAGAGAAGTTCGGAGTCATATCAGTTTCCACATCACTTGAACGTTGTTTATTATCCGACTTATGACTGTTCTTCAGAGAGGAACAACTGGAGTTATTCAGATCCATCAAAGGGATTTTGACAGATTTCAAATCCTTAAGCATTGCGATTTCTGCTATGAGATCAGAGTTGATCCGGATTTTTTCATCCAACTTTTTCTGGAGAATAACCAGTTTATTAGAACTTCTTCTACGATTGGTTTTTAATCCTGGTGAAGCGTTTCTAGAGACTTTATTGTCCATAGAGTCAGATCGCTACAAACACAAACTTATAAGGTCTTGAACGTGTTTGCCTGCTCTGATACCAATTGAAAAAGCGGGGGTACAACAACCACACCCAATATTTCGCTTAGCAATCTGTATGGACAAACTCCAATATACTTTCAAGAGAATCAACTAAACTCAATCTAAATAAAGTATATCAAAGAGTTTTATCTCTCTTTATTAATTCAATTCTTTCTCAAGCAAATAGAAATCTGCGAGTCTCATTGAATACAAGAGAAATCACTTGAACGGTACCAAAGACCAATGTTCAAGGATCAATCAATTTTAATCAACAACCAAAGGTCGGATTTCCAATTGATTGATTCAAACACACAACCTGTGACATTTCAATTATATAACAAAATATAATGTGGAATAGAAATAACAAAGACACCAGAATTTTGTTAACGAGGAAACCGCAAATGCAGAAAAACCCCGGACCTAGTCCAGATTGAACACCACAGTTTGTATTGCGGCTCATGCAAAAATGGAGACACTAGCCTACTACAAACTAACTTCTTGGTCCTGAGGGGATTTGTAGTTGAACCCCAATCAAAATCACACCGATTCAAGGTACGCTTATTTGTGCTCCTTACGCCTCTCGATCCCAACGTTCGGTGGTTGGCGTGGGAACAGGATACTACGCACTTGACTTTGGGTAGGCAGTAGTACTTTACCCGTCATCCATTATTTATACTGCAGCGGAACTTGTTTACTTGATAGCGAAGAGATAGTTGCTTCCATTATGAGTAGTTCATACTATCGACCAAAATGACGAACTACGGCCGTTGCTTGATCCCTTCGAGCAACGGAGAGGGTGCGTCGCTATGCGGTTCAAGACAACTTACAAGGGTGTTCATATCCTCAAAGATTGCTGTCGTCTTGGCAGTCATTCACACCTATTCGGAGATGATTGCAACCTTGTCACCGGCAACTGGCCATGAGAGTTATTAGTAGTGGCAATTGGCCATGGAAATCTTAGTGGTGGCAACTGGCCATGAGAATTTAGTGGTGGCAACTGGCCATGGAAATCTTAGTAGTGGCAACCGCCGTGGAAATCAAATCGCCATGAGAATTATTAGTGGTTCCCTTAGATGATCTCACCCACAACTAAGAGTTGCTACAACCCAAAGTCGAAGACTTTAATAAACAAATCTGCATCACACAGAAAAGTCTACAGAATAGATAAATCTGTCTCCCACAGAAATACCTACAAGTTTTGTTCCGTCTTTTGATAAATCAAGGTGAATAGGAACCAATTGATAAACCGGACTTATATTCCCGAAGAACAGCCTAGTATTACCAATCACCTCACAATAATCTTAATCAACGCGGCGAAAGAAGATATTGTGGAATCACAAACGATGAGACGAAGATGTTTGTGAATACTTTTCTATCTTGCCTATCGGATATATAAATCTCAAGCCAATCGTTACGATTGTACTCAAAATGATAGAATCAACAAGATCAGATCACACAACTAAGAGAAAGTAGTATCGATCTGGCTTCACAATCCCAATGAAGTCTGTAAGTCGTTAACCTGGTTTTCAAGAAGAAACCTAAGGTTAAAGGAGAATCGACTCTAGCCAATACAACTAGTATCACGCGGAAGGTGTGGGGATTAGGTTTCCCAGTTGCTAGAGTTCTCCCTTATATAGTCTTTCTAATTAGGTTTGCAATCAATGTTAGCTTGGTAACAAAGCATTCAATATTCACCGTTAGATGAAAACCTGATTAGATTCAAGCTAATATCTTTCAACCGTTAGATCGAAAACTTAGCTTGTTACACACAAATGAAATGTACTATTTTGGGTTTATGTAACCGTACCCAAACATGAACATTTGTTGGTTCAACAATAGTTAACCAAATGGTTAGCCATATGAGCACTTTCATATCAACCATGTTCTTCTTCACCATACCTAGTTCAAATGACTCAAATGAACTAGTTAGAGATTTGTTCAATTGTAAGGAAATATTATGTAACTACACAAGACACAATCGAAGCAAAAACGATTTGATTCACTCGAATTGGTTTATGAACTATATAGCCACGGTTTGCATTTTGCATTCCTTAGTTAATATAAATAAGTTCACAAACAATCGTCTTTAGATATAACCAACTTAAGTTTGCAAACTTAGTTCGCGGACTTAAGTTCCCGGAAGGAGTTCTCAAACTCCAGCAGATTTTCTCGGGTCGAGAACTTCCGCCAGTTCGCGGACTGAGTTCACGGCTCTTGTTCCAGTTCTCTTGATAAACAAAGTTCGCAATTCGATTCAATGAAAAAAGACTTATACATGCATGTGTTGCCACACAATGCATATATCCATCATTGGTTATATGATTTAACTTTCATTTCAATCATTGAAACATTCTTAGAGGACATTTCGTCAAAGTAATCAATTTTCAAAGTGATTGAAACGTGTCATGACTTTCGTCACTAGGTAAAGATGAACTTGGCCAAAGCAAAAGCTTACCAACACATATTTCGAGAAATAGATAGGCGAGTTAAAACTCGGCTCGAAATAGCAAATGTGTATAATCAAAGTCTATATAGCAAAACGACTTTTGTCTCAAAATAGGAGATAAAGTAGATAGACTTTTGAGTGATAGATAAGTTCAAGTCTCCACATACCTTTTAGTCGATGAAGATCCACCAGTTCCTTGAGTAGTCCTTCGTCTTGTATGATGATTGCCATAGAGTTCTTGAGCTCAACTACACTTTCTATCCTAGTCCGAGACTTAGCTATAGTAGACTAAAAATCAAGACTTATAGTTTTGATCACTAACATTGACAAACATGCTTGAGATAGCAACGAATGCGAGTTCGACCGAGCAATGCTCTAACAATAAGATTCACTCAAACTAGATCGAAGTTTCGACAGGGATCTTTAGATTGTTTGTAGATCTAAAGACGTCTTGTGATAATCCATTGCTAATAGACTCCGTTCTGTGCGTGATTGATCACAAGAGATTCAAGTTGTTGTGTGCAGGCGATTATTGAAGACCTAAGAAGATTTGAAGACAAAGAAGATATTGAAGATTTCTGATTTGGGGTTCATAATCTTTGGTGTGCACAATACTTGTTTCGGTATAGAGGATCCAACTATAATCGGTTTATCCTTGTGGTAGATTAAATTGATTAGTTATGTAGATCGGCATCAATACAATTCTTTGTGATTAAAAGTATTGATTGCAAAATCTTAACAATTACCTTTGGTAGTTGAGAATAAGATAGATCTAAGAACCCGACGAAGGAGTTTATTGAGATAAACAAAAGAGCCTTTGTCGAATTCACATCACTTGGTTAAAGAGAGTTGCTACCAAACAGATTTGTTGTTCCAAGTACGTGACTTATTCATAAGTTGGAGGCGTGGGAATACAGACGGAACTAGGTGAACTATAGGTTTAGTTGCTTGGTCTCAACTATACGAAGTTGGTTTAATTTTGTATAGCGGCTTAATCCTGAGAGTATTCAATTATGGACAAGGTCCCGGGGTTTTTCTGCATCTGCGGTTTCCTCGTTAACAAAATCTTGTTGTGTCATTTACTTTTATTTTCCGCATTATAATTGTTTTATTATAATTAAAGTAAATTACACAAACGTTAATTCCTATTTTACTTGATAAGAAATCCTATTTTGTTTGGTTAAGTCCGAACCTTTTTATCAACTAAACATACTTCGTTGTTGTATTGTCTCGATCTTGTATCCATAGACGATCACACGAAGTGTGAACCGATTAGTTGCATTGTCTCGACGCTGTCCATAGACAATCACTTTTGGAGAAAGGACTTATAGGTAGGAAAAGTTTTAGCTTGAGGTATATTTGGGTACCCTCGCCTTTTCAATTAGTATCAGAGCAAGCAAACACGAAAAGATCTAACAATATGTGTTTGATGCGATCCAACCTATAAGACATGAGTCAAAGTTAAGGTAAGCGAGAGCAAAAACTAAAGAAAGACTCAGTTAACGTATCGCAAGATGTTGAAAGTTTTGATTTTAAGAAATGTTTAAAAGGGGCTTCTTCGTCATGTTCTACTTGCTCTTCTGAGAATAAGTCTGAATGTTCTCAAGACGAGATTAAGTTAAGTTATGTATTCTTAATCAATGATTCAGACTCTGAAAGAAATCTTCTTGATGACGAGAAAAACATTGATTCATCTAAAATAGAAATATTTCTTCAAAACGAATTAAGCGAAAAATTTCTCTCATGTTCAACTGAACTAATTCTTGCATTAGAAAGAGAAAGAAAGCATCTAGACGATATAAATTTTCTGCAAGCTATGATTGATCAACTCGACATTGGTCTTGACTCCTCAAAGTCTGAATCTGTTTCTCTAAAAAGAGAAGCTTCATTAGAGATTCATTCTCTGGAAGAAAGGCTTAACAATTGCCTTGAGGAAGCAAAGAAAACTGATTCTAAATATATACAGAATCTTGAGGAAAACGCAAGTGCTAGTCTTTCTCGAGCGGAACTTTTAGAGAAAGATCGTGATGCTACTCTTGAAAAAGTACATTTGTTGGAAGAGAAACTTGCTGATTATGATGCAAGGATTAAATCTCAACAAAAGAGTTTTGAAGAGAAAGAAGGTGAATATCTCTCCCGAGAAAAACACCTTGAGGCTGATCTAGCTAGTGCTCTTGATAAAATCAAGATGTTGGAAGAAGAAAATTTGGACCTGAAAAAGTTCAATGCTATCTCAACCAATTTAACCTCAATGTTAGAAGCAAGTAGAAATCATCGTGATACACGAGGATTGGGCTGTAAGGGAATAGATGCTTCAAATATTAACAAAGAGGTAAAATTTGTTAAAGCTACTAATTCTTCTCAACCAGAGGCTTCCACTGATGTCAAAAATGATATTATTTCTTGTAAAGAAGTAAAACTAGTCAAGCCTAAGAATCATGTTCAACCATTCTCTTCAAGTACAACAATCAAAGAGAGCACTTCTGATAATGTCAAGAAAGCAACAACGTTGAACAAGGATAAGAAGAAGAAGAAGAAAACCCGTCGAGCTCCAAAGCAAGAGGATCCACAAAAGGTAACATTAAAACTCATACTTCGTATATTTATACTAAGCATTGTTATTATTGTGGTAATAAAGGACACTTTCAATGGGGATACAAAGTTCGTAAGTGATCGGTTGTCACCCGGTCAAAAATAATTTCACTTTCTTACTTCCTAAAATAAAAGTAGTATGCAATAAGAAAGAGTTCGTATCCACAGAGAGGCTTATGTTGTTATGCAAATTTTCAGTTTCTTAGTAACCAAAGGGGGGATGTTTTGATTTTTAAAGCAATACAAATAAATTGAAAGCAAAGTAATAATAAAATTTATCAATAAGGAGAAAGTATTGGTCACGGGATAGTTTCATTCACAAATATGTATTCTCAACAATGACTAGAATTGAAATTTTAATCTCTCATTTACTAAAAGTCCTAGAATACCTTGATCGCAAGAGTATCCCGCTAATTCCCTGATTTCATCACACCACATTAAAAGATGCATATGTGAATTCTTTCTAGAAAGCAACCTAAAGTGTAAAAGCACAATTAAGTTTAACTCCCTAAAAGCAATAAGTTTTTACGGAATAAGACTAATCAAGGCAACCAAAATGTGTAAAAGCACTAATTCGATTTAACCTAAGTTACGATTCATATGTGACTAGTAGGATATATCACTACAAGCACTACCCACATTTATGCTACTCAAAATCGGGGATAGACAACGTTTTCAGATTGAAAACCCTAATATAGCTCTAGATATGAAAGTAGATCGGATTGATTCCGGACTCAACCAAACAAACTATCAAATCATATATCAATATTAACAATGAATCATAAACAATAAACTTGAGACAAAACTAATTCATTGAATCAAAACTTATTTGTGAAATCCACTTATTATCCCATAACCAATAATAGGTATTTAGTTACTCATAGTATTTTTATTCAACATAATTATTATCAAAAATAAGATGAAGAACATGTAAAATAAAATGGAAGCAAACCCTAGTAGAATCGCTCTCCTCCAAAACTCCAAAGAGAAAAATACGTGATCCTAAAAGAATAGAAACTCCTTCTTCTTATAGCCTTCACACTTTCCAAAATTAGGTCTTCAAAGTCCATCACCAAAAGTCCACCAAGCCCATGAACCATGTGTGAGAAACCCATGTGAAAATATATGCCCCAAAATCGGTCGCGGAAGTCCGGGATTGTGGCGGAAATCGGCTCCGTGGCCGAAGCAAAGTCCGCCCTCTTGGCCACCGGCCAACGGTTGGATTGGTCGGAGTCAAACCGGGTTGGTTCGGGTCAACGGTCGGGTCACTGGATCGGGTCACTGGATCGGGTCAGACCGAGTTGGTGGGCTGACCAGTCTTGGCTCGAACCATTGCAGCCTTTGCACGGGCTGCACTCGTGGTGCAAGATCCTTTAGCTTGACACTTCTTTGGCCAGCCATAATGGCCCCCGCTCCCTTGCATAATCCGGTCTATATTGCTCCTAAGGCATCCGTAGCTTCCATCTCCATTCTCAAAGATTTCCACTTTGAATCCCGTTTACCCAGGTTACGCGCGATTGTGAGCTCCGTAACTCTCTCTTCTCATAGTTTTTGCTCCAACTCGAGCCAACTCCCAATGCAACACAATAATAATCGCATCTTATTCATGTCATCACTCGCTAACACATTGCAAAGACAAGTTCAGTGCAACATTTCCATTCACCTTAACCAGCTACTGCATCAGCTCTCCCCTGCACTGCAATTTCCTACTGCCTCACTTGCATCTCAAACAACTCCTCTTGCAGCATTCTTTACTGATTCAGCTCAACCGTTCTCACGTAAGCTCCATTCTAACTCGCAATTCCATTATCTTCTCTAGTTCACTTCCATTTCAACACGGCATCCTTATCGGATGCCACAATATCAATCCTCGATTCAGCTCGCACTCCATCTCGTTGGGTGGCTTAACCACCATATCGACACTTGCATCTCTCTCGCATTTGGTTCCCCCGGCCTTGGTCTGTCTTAACTCGTAAGCCCCGCCTCACCTGGCCTTGGCTGCAACTCAGCTTCAAATCTGCCAACAGCTCACTCAAATCTTGCAATGCCACCTGCTCTTCTAATTCAGTCCTGCAGCACCAGCAGCCAATTCCTAACATAGCTATGACAATAGCTCACTTGCCAGCATTCAACAACTCCATTATCCCTGATCTGTAATTTTAACAACACCAGCACAGCCACCCTTTTACCTGTATTGCCATCCTGCAGTTCCAACCTGAAAGCTCCAATATCTCTCAAAGATATTGCAGACCCATTCAGCAACAACACCAAAGCAAATTCAGTGCAAACCAATTTCTTCAACAAAGACCAAAGATCTCGGCTCACTCAACCTCTCCCAGCCATGATGGCTATCACCCTGCAATCAAAGCATCACAAGCCCCAGCTTGCAAGCCATTGCCTGGATGCCTTGGCTTCACCACCTTCATCTCAGGCCACTCAGGACCACCACCTGACACTTCACTATAGCTCCATTACTGCCACCAGATCCAGATTCAACCATTGATACCACCACGTTCAACTCACCTAACCCATCCACAAGGCCAACGTAAGCATCGGGTTCCATCTCAAAGGCAACAACTCACAATCTCATTTCCCAATCGATCTTGAGCAAAACCACAACAAACCCATACCTGATTTCATCTTCTCATCTTCACTGCCTTTCCCCAACGCCTTTAACACCACCTCAATCACTGGAATCTCACCCCAAAACCATCATCGATTCCTCACGTCAGCGAGACATGGCTGCTTTTCTTTCTCACTGGATCGAAAACAGATCCTCTTCAACCGATTTCCCCATCGATCTCCTCCATTTCTAGCCGCAACGTTCTTCTAATTCATCACCCATTTGCATCAATTTCAAAAGCATCGAACCCTTACCTCTCTTTACCGATTTATCGAGATCGATATCGACATTTCCTTGCTTATCGTTGCGTTAAACAAACCTCATCTCGATTTCTCTCATCCTCTCGTCGATTTTGACAGCCATGGCTTCCTCCTCAGCTTTCTTCGGGTGAAAAGCATTGAATGAAAAAATGATTGGGAAGAAAAGAATCGGTCTAGGGTTGTAATAACAATGTGAGATAACGCCACCCTCTCGCTCGAGATAAGGGTACCCTAATGGACGCCCATAACACGTTGTAGCTGTCATTTAAAACCTCTCCAACAGAAAGTTGTCCCTTAACCTCGGGTCAGCTCCGGATAACAATTGCCTGTAAGATGACTATTTCGCCCTTTTGCTCAAATTGGGTAATTTCTCCTTCTTTTCCTCCGCGCGACTCCATTGCATCTATACAACCCAAAAGCACGCGTAAAGTACATAATTCGCAAGAAAAATAGCAAAGAAAGCATAAACTCTAAATAGTAAATACGGTGTATTCTACACCTATCAGATTCCCCCACACTTAGACTTTGCTTGTCCTCGAGCAAATCAAACAAAACAATAAAATACAACAACTCCGTGTCGTCGAGGCTACGGTCACTTTTAGCATAAATAACAAGCCTTTAAACCCCTAGGTGTCCCTAGTGGACGAGTTATAGTCTCGTGAAGGTTTACTAGAGATATACCCACAAAACCTATTTTACCAACTTACTAGTTCTCCGTAATGATAGTATCCAACGCGCTAAGAAGACATAGAGATTCTCGCACACTAGTCATAAGAAGTTAGACACATAAATGAACACAATCTCATTCTTAAAAGTTGAGAGAGAAGTAACCATCCCTTCTCGACTAAAATTCGGGTTCGGAGTGATCAAAAGTCTCGACTCGCCTCACAAGAAAGGGTTTTATGATATTGCTCTCAATAATAAACAGCTCTTTATGGGTCACACATGTGTCCAGGTTGGAATGAAGAGAGAATCCTGAGACACGTTGAATGGTAGGAAGGCAAAACCCTCCGAATGTTTTGAAAACCCACATCTTTTATATATTTTTGAAAACCCATTTTCTGACGATCTCTTCGAAAGGAAATCAACCATTTAACGAAGGTGGGAATATGCTTACTTACCTCGTTATCCGTTCAACGTGCGCCTAGCACCACTCACAAAGATCCATAGAAACGTCTTCGGTCTTCTATCGGTGTCTTCATCTTCGTCTTCGGTCTTCAACTCTTGATGATAACTCTCGAACTTCATAGAATCTCGACAATATGATTATTTCCTCTAATTTCTTGTCGCTTGAAACTTCATTATAGATATTCCTTCTTTCCATAGGCTTTATTGAAAGAATACAAAAATAAAACAAACTATACAAACCCAAATTTTTTCTTTTCTTTTTTTTTTTTTTTGAATAACAAATAAAAATAAAAACAAAGTAAAAACATTTTTCTCTTGTCTCTTTTTTTTTTTTTTTTTTTTTTTTTTTTTTTTTTTACTTTTGAGACAAGAGAAAGTAAAATACAAATAAAATAAAAAATAAATAAAAATGTAAGTACATTGCCATGGTGTAAGTACTTTACCGCTTGAATCTTCACAACTTATATGTCTTGATATCATAACTTCTCGAACTCTCATCCTTAATAATTTCCGCTCTTGTATATTAGTCTCCAACTTATAAGAATTATGCTCCCTGTTTTGTTGCTTTACTCAAATATGAAATCTGCCCATTACTGTAGTGTTGCTTGTAAACCTCGAACATGTTCAACTTTCCTTCGAATTTGTGATGCTCCTCTTGTTGATGATGATGGTGTTTCTATGGACCTGTTGGTGTAGGGAGAGATAAGGTGGATGGTGCTAACTGCGAACAAGATCACAAGTGGAATGTAAGTTAGCAATTCGATGTCACCAACATGGTTGATAAAAATAGCACTCAAGAGATCAAAATAATGCTTCTATGGTGGGAAATTGGACAGCTCACCATTCTGCCCGGAATTTACGTACGGTGACACACACTCAAAAAGCACAATTTTAGACAGGTACAAAGAATTGAAGGTTGGTGCCTCACATTATGTAACATGGGTAGTCTCCACTATAGGGGATCACTGTTCTAATACCGAATTCAGCCTGCACCTTATTTGCCACTGGCATGGTTAAATCCAACTTTAACTCTCATACAATTGAGAAACCCGATCATGTTCTCTGTCATCTCTAAGTTCAGTCACTATTGTGAGATTCTCGATGTAATCTTAGCGACATGTATACTATGTGACTCTAAAGAACTACAAGTTGGAGTTTTCTTATTCACTAGTTCACAAAAAAGTTGAAAAATTGCAAAAACTTACAACATAAACCACTCCCCCACACTTAAACCTTACATTGTCCTCAATGTAAATTGAATCGTCCAAAGTAAGTCAAGGTGGGAAATCCTAATAAGAAATCAAGAAAAAAAGAAAGTAAAAACAAAACAAGAAAAACTAAAAACAAGAAAAGAAATAAACACAAGACAAGAAATACTCATCCATTGGGTTGCCTCCCAAGTAGCGCTTGGTTTAAAGTCGTCAGCCCGACTATCTCCTTGCTTCCTATGACTCCTCCAGAGGGAGCACATCCACAAAGTTAACTCCTTCCACCACTTCGGAAGTGAAGTTCTCATAATATGGTTTCAACCGGTGCCCATTAACTTTAAGTTCTTTGCCTGTAGCAATGCTACGAATTTCTACTGCACCATGAGAAAACACATTAGTAACAATAAAAGGTCCGATCCATCGTGACCTTAATTTACCCGGAAACAAATGCAAGCGAGTATTAAACAAAAGCACTTTCGCCCAACACAAAATTGTTTTCTCGAAATCATAGTATCATGAAAGGCCTTCGTTTTTTCCTTATAAATGCGAGAGCTTTCAAATGCATCATTGCGAAGCTCTTCTAGCTCTTGGAGTTGCAACTTCCTTTGCTTTCCAGCCCCATCCATCTCCATGTTGCATTGTTTAATCGCCCAAAACGCCTTATGCTCAATCTCCACGGGTAAGTGACAAGGTTTGCCATACACAAGCCTAAAGGGAGACATCCCAATAGGTGTCTTGTATGCGGTTCTATATGCCCACAAAGCATCATTTAGCCGCATGCTCCAATCTTTCCTTGTTGGATTCACCGTCTTCTCAAGTATGGATTTCACCTCCTGTTAGACACCTCGGCTTGTCCATTTGTTTGAGGATGATAAGGTGTTGCAACCTTGTGCGACACATTGTACTTCTTCAACAAGCTTTGTAAAAACCTCGTTGTTGAAGTGAGAACCTCCATCGCTAATTATGGCTCTTGGAATTCCAAACCTTGCAAAAATATTAGTTTGCACAAAATCAAAACAACCTTGGAATCATTAGTAGGGGTGGCCTTAGCCTCCACCCATTTAGAGACATAATCAACAAGCAAGTAAGATGTAATAATTCCCATGCGAGTTGACAAAAGGACCCATAAAATCTATACCCCATACATCAAAAACTTCAATAAATTGAATAAAAGTTTGTGGCATTTGATTTCGGGCACCTAGATTGCCTGTTCTTTGGCACCTATCACAAGTTGTACAAAATGTATATGCATCCTTAAACAAGGTTGGCCAATAGAAACCGCTTTCAAGTACCTTGTAAGCGGTTCTTTTACTTCCAAAATGTCCTCCGCAAGCATAGAGTGACAAAATGACAAGATAGAATTAAACTCGGATTCGGGAACGCACCTTCTTATTACTTGGTCGCTGCCATGTTTCCATAAGTATGGATCATCCCATATGTATCGGTTCCCTAACCTCTTAAGTTTGTCCCTCTCAAAGACGAGACAAGTTCTTCGGGATTTGTTTAGTTACCAAGTAATTCACAATATCAGCGATACCATGGTTCTCCAAAGGCAATTGAGAATAGTTGCTCATCCGGGGAAGCTTTCACGCAATGGGATAGCTTCCTTGTCCACAAGACAAGACGGCTCAAGTGATCCGCAACGGTGTTCTCAATGCCTTTCTTGTCCTTGATTTCAATATCAAACTCTTGTAGAAGTAGAATCCATCGTATGAGCCTTGGTTTCGCTTCTTTCTTCATTAGTAAGTACCTAAGAGCCGCATGGTCGAAAAGACAACAACTTTGTACCAATTAGATAAGAGCGAAATTTCTCCAATGCAAATACAATAGCTAAAAACTCTTTTTCAGTGGTTGTGTAGTTTTGTTGGGCTTCATTTAACGTTCTAGAAGCATAGTAAATAGCATGAGGTATCTTCCCTCACGTTGCCCAAGCACCGCACCAACCGCGTAGTCACTAGCATCACACATTAGCTCAAACGGCTTGCTCCAATCCGGTGGTTTAATGATAGGGCTGAAATCAAAAGTTCTTTCAAACGATTGAATGCCGCCATACACTTCTCATCGAAGTTAAAACCACATCTTTTTGCAATAAATTGCAAAGTGGTGATGCTATCTTGAAAAATCCTTGATAAATCTACGATAGAAACCTCGCATGACCAAGAAAAGAACGTATCTCGCTCACCGTAGTGGGAGGGGTTAGAGCACGAATAAGGTCTATCTTAGCTTTATCAACTTCCAAGCCCTTAGAAGATATTATATGGCCTAAAACTATGCCATGAGTTACCATGAAATGGCACTTCTCCCAATTTAGCACAAGATTTGTTTCAACACATCTTTCAAGGATTAATGACAAGTTGTTCAAACATAGATCAAATGAATCACCAAAGACACTAAAGTCATCCATAAACACTTCAATGATGTTTTCAACATACTCGGCGAAAATACTTACCATACACCTTTGAAAGGTAGTCGGAGCATTGCACAAGCCAAAAGGCATCCTTCTATAAGCAAAAGTGCCGAAAGGACAAGTGAAAGTAGTTTTCTCTTGGTCCTCCTAAGGTGCTATCACAATCTGATTGTACCCCGAATAACCATCAAGGAAGCAATAATAAGCATGTCCAGCTAAACGTTCAAGCATTTGATCAATAAAGGGTAAAGGAAAATGATCCTTCCTAGTAGTGGCATTCAACTTTCTATAATCAATACAAACCCTCCAACCGGTTTGCACACGAGTTGGGACAAGTTCATTTTCATCATTTTCTACCACCGTTACCCTGATTTCTTTGGTACAACTTGTACCGGGCTCACCCACTTGCTATCGGATATGGGGTAGATAACACCCACTTCCAAGAGCTTGAGTATCTCCTTTTTCACAACTTCCATCATGGGAGGGTTCAAACGACGTTGCGCGTCCCTTGTAGGCTTTGCATCGTCCTCCAAACGAATCTTATGCATACAAACGGCAGGCTTATACCCTTGATGTCGGCGATTGTCCATCCTATGGCCGTCTTGTGCTTCCTTAACACCCGTAGAAGTTTTTGCTCCTGTAATTCACTAAGCTCGTTAGAAACAATCATGTAACTCTTCATTATCACCCAAGTACAAGTACTTTAAGTGACTTGGAAGATGTTTCAATTCCAACTTTGGAGATTTAACAATAGAAGGTAAAAGTTGTTCATCACTGCGTGGTAAAGAAATAAAAGAGATATTATGAGTTTCCGGACATCCTTGTAGTGAGTTGAGATCACCAAGGGCTTCCTTAACTTCGTTACCACACTCAATACCGTCATCCATGGTTGTAGTTAAAACAGTTTCCAAAGCATCATCACGATTCAATTCAAACACTTGTTGAGCCAATGTGTCCAAAACATCAACGGAGAAACAAGAGTGGACATCACTAGGATATCTCATCGTCTCGAAAATGTTGAAACGTATTATTTCTCCATCGAACTCCATAGTCAACGTTCCCTTGTCCACATCAATAATGGTTTTCGCCGTCTTCATGAAGGGACGCCCAAGTAGCAATGGAAGAGACGAGTCCGGTGAACCTTCATCCATCTCTAACACACAAAAGTCAGCTGGGAATACAAGTTGATTAACCGCACAAGAACATCCTCGACAATACCCATTGGGTAGACATTAGAACGATCGGCTAATTGCAACACAATTCCAGCCTTTTTCAAAGGACCTAGATTAAGTGAATTGTACATAGATGCAGGCATAACATTAACGGATGCACCTAAATCCAACATTGCTTTATTAAAAGTGGTGTTACCAATTGTGACGGGAATGTCAAAGCTACCCGGGTCTTTGCATTTCGGTGGGAGTTTGTGTTGTAAGATTGCCGAAGCATTCTCCCCACACTCAACACTTCATTACCTTTGAGCCTTTGCTTATTGGTACACAAGTCCTTCAACACTTTTGCATACTTGGGAACTTGCTTGATAGCATCAAGGAGTGGTATATTCACATGAATCTTCCTAAGAACGTCCAAAATCTCCTTTTCTAGTTCCGCCTTCTTTGAACTTGCAAATCTGCGAGGAAAAGGTATAGGAGGAACATAAGTAGAAACTGGAGTTTTAGAGTTAGGAATTGGTATTGAGTGTTTGGGGAATTTCATCCCTCTTTTCTTCCAAAACCGGCTCCTTTGGAGCTTCCTCTTCACCCAAATCAGCAACTTCGGGTTGCACAAGTTGTGTACCACTTCTCAATGTAATTGCATTAACACCTCTTTTGGGTTGATAGGTTGAGAAGGAAGTCTCCCACTATTTTGTGCCTTCAAATTGTTGATATCAACCGCCATGGAGCCTACTTGAGTCTGCAAATCCTTGATAGCACTCTTAGTTTCTTGTTGGCTCTCTTTGAACATGGTAGAAATACCTTGCATCATTGTATGTAACTTTGCATCGATATCGGAACCTTGAACCGATTGTTGTGGTTGCTGAAATTGTTGTTGTTGCGGTTGAAATTGTTGCTGTTGTTGTTGGAATTGTTGTTGTTGTGGTTGAAATCCACTCGAACGATTGAAATTTGGTTGTTGGACCGCACCTTGCTTGTTGGCATAGCTGAAATTTGGGTGATCTCTCCATCCCGGATTGTAGGTGTTGGAGTAGGGATCATACCTTCTTTGTTGGTTTGGAAAAACCGCACTAGCTTGCTCCATCTCTTCACCATGTGAAGGTAAAATAACCGCAGCCATCCTTTGTATCATTTGCTCCATATTGTCCATCCTTTGATCACGGTGTGATGATGATGAATCACTAACTTCATGCACTTGCCTTACCATTGGTTCACCTCTTGTGTAGAATTGTTGCGAGTTCGCAGCCATGCTTTCAATCAACTCGGCACTTGGGCCACCGTCTTGTTCACTAGTGCACCACCACCCGCAGCGGCCTAGAAGATATCTATCACTTGATTGGAGACCTTCGTAGAAGTACTCGGATTATCATAGCATCACTAACTTGATGGTGTGGACAGCTTGCCACCAATCTCTTGTACCTCTCCCAACATTCATACAATGATTCTCCAACATGTTGCTTTATTCCACAAATCTCTTTGCGAATTTGAGTGGCCTTAGACGCAGGAAAATACCTCTCTAGAAAGATTTTCTTCAAACCGTTCCATGTAGTGACACTCCCGTGTGGCAAACAATACAACCAATCCTTAGCGCTATCCACCATAGAAAATGGAAAACTTTCATCATTGCACCATTGACTTTGGCTCTCCGCTGGAAGCATAGCCTTGACAATGGTATAGAACTCCATGAGATGCTTGTTTGGGTCCTCATTCGCCATACCATGAAACTTTGGCAACTCCCTAAGCAGCCCCGGCTTGATCTCAAAAGTGGAGTTTGTTTGGATACACCATTGTTGTGCATCAAGCCTATGAGAAGCCAAATCCTTGAGTGTACGGTTTGCATTGTCACCCATTGTTTCTTCCTCTTCAATTAGTGGTTCTCCTACGAATGGAACCTCTTCTTCTTCTAGTTGTAACTCTTCTTCCTCTTCTCGATGAAGAGCTTCGTGCTCTACTTCCGAGACTTGTTCTTCCGTTGTGTCTTGCCTTGGTTGGAGTATTGTGCCTCTACGAGTAGCTATCCCGCACCTTTGATAATTCCAATCTTTGGAAGCCAGGGATTAGTACTGAAAAACAATTCTCGCAAACAAGTGAGAAACAAGACAATAAACGAAAAGCAAGTATAAAAGCAA
Organism: Papaver armeniacum; assembly: GCA_023531295.1. Lineage (NCBI taxonomy): Eukaryota > Viridiplantae > Streptophyta > Magnoliopsida > Ranunculales > Papaveraceae > Papaver > Papaver armeniacum. The sequence continues at coordinate 177,375 of JAJJWW010008405.1, forward strand.
AATTGTAAAAAGAAACTAAAAACTTAATAACAAGCCGTATGCCTCCCCCGGAAGCGCGCTAAAATTTGATCGGTTGTCACCCGGTCAAAAATAATTTCACTTTCTTACTTCCTAAAATAAAAGTAGTATGCAATAAGAAAGAGTTCGTATCCACAGAGAGGCTTATGTTGTTATGCAAATTTTCAGTTTCTTAGTAACCAAAGGGGGGATGTTTTGATTTTTAAAGCAATACAAATAAATTGAAAGCAAAGTAATAATAAAATTTATCAATAAGGAGAAAGTATTGGTCACGGGATAGTTTCATTCACAAATATGTATTCTCAACAATGACTAGAATTGAAATTTTAATCTCTCATTTACTAAAAGTCCTAGAATACCTTGATCGCAAGAGTATCCCGCTAATTCCCTGATTTCATCACACCACATTAAAAGATGCATATGTGAATTCTTTCTAGAAAGCAACCTAAAGTGTAAAAGCACAATTAAGTTTAACTCCCTAAAAGCAATAAGTTTTCTGGAATAAGACTAATCAAGGCAACCAAAATGTGTAAAAGCACTAATTCGATTTAACCCAAGTTACGATTCATATGTGACTAGTAGGATATATCACTACAAGCACTACCCACATTTATGCTACTCAAAATCAGGGATAGACAACGTTTTCGTATTGAAAACCCTAATATATCTCTAGATATGAAAGTAGATCGGATTGATTCCGGACTCAACCAAACAAACTATCAAATCATATATCATTATTAACAATGAATCATAAACAATAAACTTGAGACAAAACTAATTCATTGAATCAAAACTTATTTGTGAAATCCACTTATTATCCCATAACCAATAATAGGTATTTAGTTACTCATAGTATTTTTATTCAACATAATTATTATCAAAAATAAGATGAAGAACATGTAAAATAAAATGGAAGCAAACCCTAGTAGAATCGCTCTCCTCCAAAACTCCAGTAGAAAAATACGTGATCCTAAAAGAATAGAAACTCCTTCTTCTTATAGCCTTCACACTTTCCAAAATTAGGTCTTCAAAGTCCATCACCAAAAGTCCACCAAGCCCATGAACCATGTGTGAGAAACCCATGTGAAAATATATGCCCCAAAATCGGTCGCCGGAAGTCTGGGATTGTGGCCGGAAATCGGCTCCGGTGACCGGCAAAGTCCGCCCGGTCACCGGTCAACGGTTCGGATTGGTCAGGTCAAACCGGGTTGGTTCGGGTCAACGGGTCGGGTCACTGGATCGGGTCACTGGATCGGGTCAGACCGAGTTGGTGGGCTGACCAGTCTTGGCCTGAACCATTGCGGCCTTGCACAGCCGGACTGCGTGGTGCAAGATCCTTTAGCTTCAAGCACTTCTTTGGCCAGCCATAATGGCCCCGCTCCCTTGCATAATCCGTCTATATTGCTCCTAAGGCATCTGTAGCTTCCATCTCCATTCTCAGCATTTCCACTTTGAATCCCAGTTGCACCAGTTCGCTGCCGCGATTGTGAGCCTGTAACTTCTCTTCTCATAGTTTTTGCTCCAACTCTGAGCCAACTCCCAATGCAACACAATAATAACTGCAGCTTATTCATGTCATCACTCTGCCAACACATTGCAGCACAAGTTCAGGTGCAACATTTCCATTCACCTTAACCAGCTACTGCATCAGCTCTCCCCTGCACTGCAATTTCCTACTGCCTCACTTGCATCTCAAACAACTCCTCTTGCAAATTTGCTACTCGGTTCAGCTCAAACACGTTCTCTCACGTAAGATCCATTCTAACTCGCAATTCCATTATCTTCTCTAGTTCACTTCCATTTCAACACAAAGATCCTTATCGGATGCCACAATATCAATCCTCGATTCAGCCTGCACTCCATCTGTTGCGGCTTAACCACCATATCAAGAAGCACTTGCATCTCTCTCGCACCGGTTCCCCGGCCTTGGCTGTCTTAACTGTAAGCCCCGCCCTCACACCGGCCTTGGCCGCAACTCGCCTTCAAATCGCCAACAGGCTCACTCAAATCTTGCAATGCCACCGCTCTTCTAATTCATCCCCGCAAAGACCAAAGTGACCAATTCCTAACATAGCTATGACAATAGCTCACTTGCCAAAGCATTCAACAACTCCATTATCCCCGATCCGTAATTTTAACAACACCAAAGACAGCCACCCTTTTACTCAGATGCCATCCTGCAGTTCCAACCCTGAGCGGCTCCAGCTATCTTCTCAAAGATATTGCAGACCCATTCGAGCAACAACACCAAAGAAATTCGGGCAAACCAATTTCTTCAATAAAGACCAAGATCTCAGCTCACTCAACCTCTCCCACCATGATGGCTATCACCCCGCATCGCATCACAAGCCCCAGCTTGCAAGCCATTGCCTGGATGCCTTGGCTTCACCACCTTCATCTCAGGCCACTCAGGACCACCACCTGACACTTCACTATAGCTCCATTACTGCCACCAGATCCAGATTCAACCATTGATACCACCACAGTTCAACTCAGCTAACCCATCCACAAGGCCAACAGAAGCATCAGTTCCATCTCAGTGCAACAACTCACAATCTCATTTCCCGATCGATCTTGAGCAAAACCACAACAAACCCATACCTGATTTCATCTTCTCATCTTCACTGCCTTTCCCCAACGCCTTTAACACCACCTCAATCACTGGAATCTCACCCCAAAACCATCATCGATTCCTCACAGTAAAGCAGACATGGCTGCTTTTCTTTTCTCACAGATCGAAAACAGATCCTCTTCAACTGATTTCCCCCATCGATCTCCTCCATTTCTAGCCGCAACGTTCTTCTAATTCATCACCCATTTGCATCAATTTCAAAAGCATCGAACCCTTACCTCTCTTTACCGATTTACTGAGATCGATATCGACATTTCCTTGCTTATCGATTGCGTAAACAAACCCTCATCTCGATTTCTCTCATCCTCTGTCGATTTTGACAAAGCCATGGTCGCTTCCTCCTCGATTTCTTCAGGTGAAAAGCATTGAATGAAAAAATGATTGGGAAGAAAAGAATCGGTCTAGGGTTGTAATAACAATGTGAGATAACGCCACCCCTCTGGCTCAGATAAGGGGTACCCTAATGGACGCCCCATAACACGTTGTAGCTGTCATTTAAAACCTCTCCAACAGAAAGTTGTCCCTTAACCTCGGTCGACTCAGGATAACAATTACTCGTAAGATGACTATTTCGCCCTTTTGCTCAAATTGGGTAATTTCTCCTTCTTTTCCTCCGCGCGACTCCATTGCATCTATACAACCCAAAAGCACGCGTAAAGTACATAATTCGCAAGAAAAATAGCAAAGAAAGCATAAACTCTAAATAGTAAATACGGTGTATTCTACACCTATCGTAAGATGCAAGATGCACTTTCTATTGTATCAAACGAATTGGCTAAGTTTTCTCCTCATAAGAACTCAGATCCGTATTGTCCTAAGTTTAGGCAAAAGAATTATTATAATGATAGTTCAAATTTTTCACATCACTCGACAAGGTTGTAGTTGCAGGATTTCCCACACTACACCCCTCACTCAAATTTGTTTAATCAATCCATTTGGAGATGAACAATGATGTGTTTTATTAATTGTTTCTTGAAAGGTTTACAAAGAAATGTAGAGTAAATCTAAAGAAATTACAATCTCTCTTTCCTTTCTCTCTCCTAATGACTTGTTTCACAATTCAAAAGGACCTTTTTACAACAGACTTACTCGACCCTTTATATAGGGTATTACATAGTGGGTGACAGCTTGATTATCTTTGTCCCTTATTTTGAAGCGTTTCGCGAATGCTCGCGGATGTATAATTGTTTGTCTTCGCGACACTCTTAAATCTCGCCAAGTTTTCACACTTTCCTCATGTTCTAACCGTCGTCATTTATTACGTCGTTTATTTACCTCCATGCGACTCCTTCGCGATGCGATTTGTTTATTAATCTCGCGAAGTATTAGTGTTGCGATATTCAGTCCTACATCTTGCCTCTTCTCATGTCTTCTCTGCGAAGAAGAGAATGTCATGAGAACCAATGTCTTAAAGTGCCATGAATCGCTTATCTTTATCTTGCGATTGTTCATTTTCGCTTGTTTTGTTTATGTACGGAATTTATTACGGTGTGTTTCTACTTCCATTCTTTTCTTGACACGTCTCTTTCAACCGATTATTCTTAACCATTCACGTCCCATCTCACATTAAATGCATTTGTTTTCTCGAGAACTCTCTTCTCTATATATAGTTTTCTCCTGTTTCTCTTCTTCTCTTTTATTTTCCCTCTGTAACTTTTCTTCACCTTTCTCCTTCCGCAATTTGCGCTTCACACATCGCTTCTTTTTCAATTCTTCACTTCTCCTTTCATTCCCTATATTCTCGATAATGGCTTCACTTGGTCGTACATACGATCCTCATTTTATCGATGTTCAAAAGAAATTACAGAAAAGGGTTTCACTTTATCTACCATTCCACATCAAGAATCCTCATCTATGCTTTCAGAAATCGTTTTATGATCATCAATGTGATGATCAGAAAATTATAGTCTCGCTAGGTCAACTCCTCGCAGGGCTCCCCATTCCTTTGTATAATCCCGAAATACCATTATTTTATGAGATTCTTGCTCACGAGAAATTCTCGCGGGCTATTTATCAATTGAACGGCGATTGTATTCGCCTGATGCTTGAATTCGCCTCTCGTGGTGCCGGTAAAGGATCTTTATATCCTGACAATGTTAGAAATCCCCAATTTGCGAATATACCAATAGTTGCCGAGAAGTATACTGTGGATAATTTCTTTGCAAATTATTCAGTCATAACTATGAGAAACGATAAATCTTTACGGGGTGTTCGATTGAAGAAAAATGATAACGTTGATGCTGACAAATTGCTTATGCAGGACATTGACTGGCATTCGGGTAAAAATAATATCCCTCGCTACTCCAAAGATGAAAAGTGGTGGGTTGTACCTCTCCTTCTGAGTGGACCTTATATCGCAGGCTCACATGCACTCCCAGCCAATCTCGCGAATTATCATCCTTGGGAGTTTAAGTGGCCTGAGAAGACAAAAGAGGTATATACATATCATTCAGTTTAGATTTGCTTTGCTATGTCTTCCATTTCTTTCCTTCATTAACTTTTTAGAAAATTTTTAGATCACCAGAATGAGAAAGAAATACAAAGAGAATCCTCAGCCAAATATCCTGGCGATACTTCGATCGCTCACGGATGAAGTAAGAAACATTTTCTTTTGTTATTTTAAACAATATTGTTGCCTCTGTTTCTTATCTTTATTCGTGTGTGAAGATTGGTGTTGAAGAAGTTGAAACTGAAAAAATTAATGATGGAGAAGCTGAAGCTGCGAAGGCTAAAGGCAAAAATAAGGCCATTTCTCGCAAGGACAAATCTTCTGGCCCATCCTCCAAAAGACGAAGACTCCAACCTCCTTCACATTCTAACTCCCAATCTAGCGAGAATTCGGAAGATGAAAATGATATTGGCACCTCTTCTGCTAAGGGAAGTCATTCAGATACTTCTGCTATGACGCTTTTATCTAATGTCTTTACCGATTCTATGCAAGGTTTTGGCGATAGCAACTTGTCTGCTACTTGCGAAACTATCGCTAAGATTTGTGATGCCCCATTGTTGGAGGATATCGAGTCTTTTCGCGGAGTTTCTCGAACAATAACACCCAGCCTTTTAAATGCTCTCAATGCTTTGGTATGTTCATACCTCTTTACCTCTTTGTAACTCGCTCTTATCTTTAATTATTTCTCTATTTTCTTTTTACATCTGGGAGAGAAGTTTGCTTTTGTTGTTCTTTGCCTCGACCTTGAGAGAAGACGCAACAACCTTGAAAAGAAGAACTTGCAATTGAACAAGAGGATTCGAGAACTAGAAATTGGGGTTGCGTCATCTCGCGAGAAGGATGAACGGATTAAACAACTGGAGGCTGAGCTTACTTCTCAACAAAATAGAGTATCTACTCTTGAAAGTGCAAATCAGCAGCTTTATGGTATAGCGATCTTTATTCCTCAGATTTCTTTTATTTTATCATTTACTTTTCTTTGCCTGACTTACTATTTTCGCAGACATATATAATCTCTCTGAAGAGTCCATTCTTCTTCATTCATTTCCCGAGCCCATGGATGATGATGTACTCCTTGTTCGCCTCAATGAATCTCTAAGTAGTTCATCAAATGATGCTAACCTTCTTTCATTAAAGGATCTACTATCCAAACATCATCTCTTAAAAATCGAGCATAGATCTAGTTTAAGTTTGGCTAATCTTTTTAAAAGAAAGTACGTTGATTCCAAGAAGAAAACCAAAACTTTAAGGAAGAAATTTAGTGATCTCATAGATGAGAAAGATCGTATTACTAACAGAGGTGCACAGGCATTAGCAAAATTTCAAAAATCTCTCCTTGATGTGCAAGTTGAGCGAGATGAACTCCTTCGTCAGAATACCATGCTTAGCGAGCGAGAAGACCAAATTCGTTCACTTTTTGTCATAAATAATGATGATGAATTTGCCTGGGCTGCGAAGGTTTTAGATAACGCTAGAAATAACTTAGGTGTTGATGTTAGTCTTCGCACCGAGCAAACTACCTTAATCAAGGATATGATCTTTGAAAGAGAAGGTTGTTTGTTATACTTCTTTACTTTTCTGTTATTTTTCCTTTTGTATTATTAAAATTAATTCATTTCCTCATGCTTTCAGAATCTGAAAAGAGATTTCAGACAAGGATTGGAGAGCTTGAAATCGAAAAAGAGCGTCTCGCAAAGGATCTCTCTCTTCGCGAGAATAGATATTCTAAATTGAAGCATCAATTCCAAACTACAGTGGCGAATTTTAATAATGATGCTGTTCGTTTTCGCAATCAAGCTATGGAAATAGTTTGTAAGGATCACAACATCCTCTTCATTCATATCCCTTTTCTTGAAGAAGTTCCCGAGAACTTGCTGTCTCAAATGTTTCTGATAGTGAAGCTAATGAAGAAGAAGAATCTGACGACGAGAGTGATGGAACCAAAGAATCAGATGAAGAAGAAGAAACCCAAGAATCGGATGAAGAAGAAGAACCAGCAAAGAAATAACTTCTCTTTCTTCTTTGATTTCTTGTAATATCTGTATACATATATCTTTGACTATTGAATGTAAATTTCAACTTTTGCTCCCCTTCTTTATAATTATAACTTCACACTTGCCTCTGTCCATAAGATATAATCAACTTCGCGAGTTAAATATAATCATTCTTGCCTCTGTCCATAAGACGCGAGTTAAATATAATCATTCTCGCGAGATATAAATATATTTATCTTTTTTTTTTTTTCTTTTTTTTTTTTTTTTGAAAATTAAATATTATCACTGCGACAAGATCGTTAGATATCTTCATGGATTTAGAAATCTATTGATCTTGCCTTAACATTATTTGTGTGGTCTTATTATGCCTTCCTAAGTAAAGGTCTTATTTTGCCACCCCTCATTGCGACAAGATCGCAGGCCGTCTTTACATTTTCATATAATGACCCATTGACCTTGTCTTATCATTTCTTTAGTATTTTTGCCTCTGCAGGACATTATATTTGCGATAGTATGGCAGGTTTAAATGTTCTTGCGACCATAAAATCCTGGCATATTGTCGTCTTTGCGACGAAATCGCAGGACGTTCTTACATTTTCATGTAAAAACCCATTGATCTCGTCTTACCCTCGCGTTAGTATTATTGCCTCTGCAGAATCATTGCACAAATATGACAAGCCTAAATTCTCTTGCGAGAATAAAACCTCATGACATTTGCGTCTTTTGACACTTATCAGCTCCCTAATGGAGGGTGCCACCCTTATCTTCTCCCTGGTTGCCCCTTCAAGGAGGCGTACATCGGCCATACAAGACTAGCTCCTCCCATCCGGTCTTAACAACAACCGGTTGTTTTCGCGGCACCTCTTATCCCTTATACCTATATGGTTTATGGTTACGAGACTGCACCCTAAGTGGAGTTTTCTTCGGGCCGAGTGCAGCAAGTGCCAAGACTTGTCAAGAGTGGTAAGGAAGTTCCATGCTCCCCGCACTCTTGACTCAACCGTGTACCTCGGCGCCTTGGTCATACACTGACTCCTTGGAAGAGACCCTCGGGCGTCCAACCAGGGTATAACCTTATATATATAGTTGGAAATCCAAGGTATCTCCCCGGATAGGCTTTCATGGGCCCCAAATCTCCATGACCCAGGTTTCGGGAGCGGTGTAACCTTCCACCTGAGCCATGTTAAGAGATACCCCCTTATATGACGTACTTTAGGTCTTACATTTGCCTCTTGCGAAATATCATTCGCGAACTAGGGTGTACGCCATAAAGGTTTGTCCCATTCATTCACTCATTCATTTTATCAATTTATTCAATCATTTGTCTGCGAAATTATCGCATAATCTCAGTTCCATTATTCAATAGATTTGTATACATTCTTCATAGCGAGATTCTCGCACAATTTTTCCGCAACCATCATCTCTGCCTCTTTCATCACTAAGTTGTTACCTTTTCTCGCAATTATTCATTTTTTACACCTTTTATTCTTACTTCCTTCTGCCTCCGCATCAGTCCACCATTTCAATGTCTCCTTTGCATCATGATACTCAGTTGCTTTTGTGCATTCACTTCGCAGCATCTCTTCTTCTCTTATTTCTATGATATCTACCATTAGTCTTTCTTTTCTTTGTTCATCCTGTACATTCTTCCTCCAACCTTTCTTTTTGTCGTTTCTCTTCGCAGCCTTTCTACATCCACTTCATAACATTTTTGCCCCTCTATCCAATCTCCTTTTATAATTCCGACACCGCTAGGATGTGGAAACTTTATGCACCGATGGTATGTCGATGCTATCCCAATTTGATGAAGCCATGGTCTTCCAATCAATGCATTGTAGGGAGATTCTACATCAACTACACAAAACAAAATATCGTCGATAACCCCGCAAGGGTGTCCTCATGTGCACTTCTCCTTTGGGCTTGTTCGCGGCACCGTTGAAACCATATATTTTGTATGTTGAAGGGATCAAGTCTTCATCTCTTCCTCCCATAGTTTTGTAAGTATGGTAGAAAAGAATGTTGATCGAATCGCAAAAGATCAATCAATATTCTATTGATTGCCCAACAATTTTCCGCTTCATCATCTTCGCCATCAATGGGTTTTGGATTAATTTCCAGCTTCACAACCAGTGGGCTATCATGTATTTCTCTTCCTTTGGGTACTTCTTCAGCCGAGAAAGAAATAATCTGCAGTTGCCACTCTTTTAGCTGCGATGTCTTCGCAACATTCATCACTTCTTTATCATCAGCATCTCTCGCGAAAACTCTACTAAGTACATTGTCATGAAAATCTTCAATAGTGCGGTATGAGTGGACAATGGAGTTGCAAAACAAATTTTTAGCCTTTGCCCCAACTTCTATAACAAATGTTTCTTTTCCCTTTGCCGGTGGGGGTGGCAAATGTTGAACTTTCTCTTCTTCTTTTAAAAAGTGATTTAGCTTTCCTTGATCAATCATTCTTAGGATGATTCTCTTGATGTTTCTGCAGTCATTTGTTAGGTGCCCATGAAAGCGGTGGTAAGAACATAACTCGTGACTTCTATCTCCGGTGGTGGTTCACTTCCCATGTTCCATGGTGCAGGTATGTTTTCCATCAAAAGTATTGCTTCCCATATTTTTTCCACACTGGCATTCAATGGCGGCATTTTAATTTCCTCCCACACTACTCTGCGACTTCGCTGTCCTCTATGATAATTCTGCCTCTGGCCTCCATAAGTCTCTTGCGAATTATACCTTTGACCTCCATACGTTTCTTGTGGTTGATCAAGTCTTTGAATTTTATTGTTTCCGCCACGGTTGTAGAAATATCTTTCTCTTTCGAACTCTTCCTGATCGCGACTTCCCATAGCTACTAACTTTGGTTCTATATCAACTGCTTTTCTTTCTTGTTGACCTTGCGATGTGCTCGCCACTGTGTGTATTAGTTGAGGTAATAAACTTCCATTCGCAATACTAGAATTTGTGTTCGCCACTGGGTAAGATTCCATCTCGTTCTGTCTTTCTTCTAAAGCAATATATTCCTCCTGGAGCTCTCGTAATTCAGTCATTGTGATTGTATTCTTAACTCTGAAAACCTGAACATATAATAGATTGGTTGCGAACATAGCATTTATGAATGACAAGATGAGGTATCTTTCATCTACCCCGCCGGCCATCTCGCCGCACATCGTCTTCCATCCGACGAGTTAAATGTCTCAAACTCTCGCCAACTCTTTGTTTCGGTCCAAATACATCTTCAATGCCGTGTCGCGAAGAATTGTTACTTATATACGCCCCAAGAATATAGCCTCGTAAATGATTGAATGATGTGATCGTATTCCTTGGTAAACCCTCAAACCATTTTAAAGCTTCTCTGTTAAACTTGACGTGAAGTATTTGCATAATATAGCGTCATGGTTTTCCCATTGTAGCATACATCTCACATAAGCCTTGATGTGTTGTACTTGCACAAGTTGATTCATCAAAAATGCTAGTTAGCGGTAAATTGCATTTTGGGGGTATTCCTCCTAATCGCACTTCTAATGTAAAAGGATTTTTCGCAGCTCTCCGCGATAGCTTCATCTAATCGCCTTCTCCTCCTCCTTCTCTTCTCTTGTTCATCATTCCTCTCATCTCGCCAATTCTCGCAGAATTTGTTCATTTGCCTCTTAATCCGAATTGATCGGTCTCTTTAATTTCGCTTCTCTCCTTCTTCGTTCGTGTCTACTTTTTTGTATTCTTTCGTATTTTTCGTTAATGTCTCCATCGTTGCGATTTCGCTCACGCCTCCTCTCTCGATTATCATGGTTATTCTCCGGATCGCTTCTTCTAATTCCCGATTTTCCATTTCTGCTCTCAATCTCTCTCTCTCGCGGACTAGACGTGCTTGCTCAATGTAATGCTTTTCAATATCATCTTCAATTTCCTTTTGTTTCCTTTGTGTTTCTCTCCCATGTAATGCTCTTCTTCTTTCCTCCTGATTTTCTTCATTAATTGGGTTATTCTGTCCTCGAGGTTGTCTATCTTCTTGATTTCCATCATCGTGATTGTTTACCAAAATATAACGATTTTCTATTAGTTCTCTCTCTTCGCGACCTTCTTCGCCATGATTTAACTCTCTTTCCAAATTTTCTTCATTAATGTTCTCCGCAGGTAATGTTCTTCTCCCATTTTCTCTAGTCGATCTTGATCTCGATCTGTTATTACTTCTTGATCTTCTATTTTGCAGCCTCCTATTTTCCATCCTCAATTCGTGGTTTTGCCTTGTTAGATTCGCGCGTTCTTCTGCTTCTAACCGCCTTTCTTCGTGTATTGTCTGTCTCAGCGCTTCTAATGCCGCGATTTCTTCGTGGTTTTGCCTTGTTTCTCCCATCTCTTCTCGATTTCTCTCTTCCTATCTATTATCCATCAATTGTTATACTTCTTCTCTTTCTTCCGTAAAATCTGATCTCCATGTATGCACGCTCACTCTATCATAATCGATTACTCTGTTTAGTGCTAGTTGAATTGGTGGTTGAGTTGATGGTTGAATTTGAGTTGATGGTTGAATTGATGGTTGAATTGGTGGTTGAATTGGATCTTCTTCTCCATTTCTTGCATATATCCTTGATGGTTCACCTACTTCATTTCTTCTTTCTCCCACTAATCTTCCACTTCTCCTTATGATTGTTGGTTGTTCTGATGCATTCTTTCTCCTTGCCATTTCTCAATTTTAGTAACTTGTTAAAAATTATCCAAGATTTCTTTCTTGTTATCCCTAATTCTTCCAATTCACAAGGTTGATCTTCTTCAATCCCTGTTTCTAGCGCATATGTAGTTGCAGGATTTCCCACACTACACCCCTCACTCAAATCTGTTTAATCAATCCATTTGGAGATGAACAATGATGTGTTTTATTAATTGTTTCTTGAAAGGTTTACAAAGAAATGTAGAGTAAATCTAAAGAAATTACAATCTCTCTTTCCTTTCTCTCTCCTAATGACTTGTTTCACAATTCAAAAGGACCTTTTTTACAACAGACTTACTCGACCCTTTATATAGGGTATTACATAGTGGGTGACAGCTATACTGTCCCTTATTTTCGGAAGCGTTTCGCGAATGCTCGCGGATGTATAACTGTTTGTCTTCGCGACACTCTTAAATCTCGCCAAGTTTTCACACTTTCCTCATGTTCTAACTGTCGTCATTTATTACGTCGTTTATTTACCTCCATGCGACTCCTTCGCGATGCAGTTGTTTATTAATCTCGCGAAGTATTAGTGTTGCGATATTCTGGTCCTACAAAGGTCATTTCATAAAAGACCCAATTATAAAAATAGAGATGACTTTTTAAATGCAAAAACAAGATCTGATGTTCCAAATTGGAGAAAGGGTGTTTCGCAAAATATTCAACAGGACAATGATCCTAATGGTATAAAGGAGAAAGTTGCTCTTGCGAAACCCAACTCTAAATGGGTCCCGAAGTCCTCCATAGCCAAGAAGGGACCAAAAGTTAGTCACAAGAATGACTCTCGGCTGTTAATTATTGGTGACAATAATTACAAGAGTCTTCTTGAAAGACTAAAGAAAGACATCATGTCTGAAATCTCTTGTACTAGTAAAGGTTGTGATAATGACACTCTTCATCACAAGTCAAAGAAGAAAAACAAGATATGGAACAAGAGAAAACAAACCAAGCAAGAGGTCAAGAATGATGAGTCTATCTTAGTCACTCGTGACGAACAAGACAAGGCTCAACTTAACACAACCTAGTTGTGTTAGAATGTGCATGCTCACCTTAGTGCTCAATCTTTTTAAAGGTGAGGAAGCACATGAAAAATTGAGCACATGATCTCTCGATTATTTTATGACTAATTAACATCTTTAGGGAGATTTATTTTCTATACTCATACCTTCTCTATCTATTTTTGAGTTTTTGATAGAAACGGTAATTTTGAGTTTATGATATTGATATCTACTAATCATATATGTGTAGCTCTTGTTTTTACGGTTAAAACGAGCCAAAAATCACTGAATTCGGACATCGTATGCAAAAGTTATGATAAAAACAGTTTAGTATTGTGATCCTTCACTAGCAACACATGGGTACCGATCCTAGTGAGAGGTGCAACACAAGGGTACCGATCCTAGTGAGAGGTGCAATACGAAGGAGTGTAAATCTGTTTTGCCTATAACTTCTTCGTCCGAACTCGGAATGACCTCATTCTTTTTGCGTTGGTTTCGTAATTCAATTTCCTACAAGATTGAGGTAATTGCAATACTTGATTTTATGTTGAATTTTTATGGTGTATTGCAAATAGATTTATGGTATGTATGATTTCGGTTTTCATGACCTTAATATTTGATCTCATATGTTGTGAACCCATATGGTTTGGGTGACTTTTTAACTTAGAAGGATTAAGTTCTATCCCATGATGGTAGGCTTTATAAAAGGATCATGAGGGGTTATGATAGAAACAATATGTGAAAAAGTCACAATATGTTGAATCGGTTTTGGTTTAGCATACAAGCATATGTGTTTCGAGGGTTTTCAACTTTTGCTTGCAATAGTTAAAAACCGGTTTTCAACCTTTCTCTGGTAAAGGTTGGTTGTTGTTATTCTTTTGTTTTGCATAAGGATGACAACATAATGATATTTCGATATCAATTCTCCCTGGAAGGAGATGCAAACATATTGGAAAATAGGATGCGAAATTTGAGGTAACAATGTTGTTAGTTAATTGTTTTCCTGCTTAAGAAAAGCCTGATTTTATTGCGTATATTTATTGCTTTTGCTTAACAAAATTTCGGTACAATTGATGTTTTATTCCATTATGTGTGTGTGATTCAATTGGTTCCGGTTAAGAAAAACTATTGTTATCTTACTTTATTGTGTGGCATCAATTGTTTAGGCTTAAAAAATTTCGGTGCAATTGCGGTGCTTTAATGTCTATGTTGTTTCAATTGCTTCCTGTTGAGGTGAATAATTATGCAAGTTGATTTATTTTGGTTTGTATGAATTGTTTATGGCTTAACGAAACAAAAGGTTTACGGGATGAATTGTTTAGTCCAATTCGATTCCGGATAAGAGAAACTAAGTTAATTCTGATCTTAGTTAGACTTACCAAAGTGGAGGTTTCGGTTATTCAAGTCTAATCGAATGCCTAGTTAACTAACCTAGTTTAAATGCTAGTTAACTTGTCTTGTTTAAAACTGAAAGGTCTAAGTTATATGGATAATTAGAACCTGATGAGAAAAATAGAGTTATCTTTATTTTGGTCTTATCGAACAAGCGATTATATTTGTACAATCGGTTTAGCAAAGGAACTAAGGTGTTTAGTTGATTTTTGGTTTGCTAAACTATTAGGTAAAATTGCTTCGGGCAATTGTTTCCTTAATAACATATCAAAACAAAATTACTTTGTAGTTTCGGTTTTGATATTGGTTATCAAAAATGGTGTGTGGAACCCTCGTGCTTAACTCTATAGGTTGCAAGTCTATTTTGAGATTTGTAAGATTCTTTTCGGTTTGTCCTTTATTTTTTTCGTTTCTTTGTCATTTTGTGACAAAAAGGGGGAGAAATATATGGAGTAAACAAGTGATACTGGCATTGATTTTATATTGATTGGTATCACTAAGAAAAAGAACATTGGTGCTTAAATGTTTATCTAACGAAAGAGTGAAAGCATAAACTAAGGGGGAGTAACATATCATTACAAAGGAATAACAAAGACGTGCGGATTGATAAGATCTACCTATCTTACCTTTAGGGGGAGTAATATTCTTTGTTATCATAATGTCAACAACGGCATTTAAGGATTGAATGTATACAGGTTATTGTGTTGTTGAATTCGGAAATCAAGCGTATGTGTAATGAATTCTTGTAATTTGTTTATCCATATGATGTAAGAGTTTTGTCACTAAAATTGACAAAGGGGGAGATTGTTAGAGCATAGCTCGGTTGAACCCACCAAGCGTTGGTATGTCAAGTTTGGTTGTCATATTTTAGTGAATCAAAACTCCTTTAAAGAGTCGCTTGATTATGTACCAGAGTCAACTTCGTATAGGTTAGCTTGAATGTATTAGGATATGAGACATTACAAGTATTGCGAAGACTTGAAGAAGTGAAGAAGTAAGAAGCTACAACGACACATCCTTCCACTCGAGGTTAGTGATATTTGACTTGAACTGTTTGATTCCCTAATGCATCTTTCAAGTCGTGGATATTGAAAACAAAACAGTGAAGCATGAACACTCTAGATAGACATAGTATTAAGGAATACAATACGAGGTTTATTGCTTAACCATTAAACTTTGTAGATAAGACATCGACATAATCGTTTAAATGCTATTGTGATTATGTATGGGTATGAGGTGAGGATTTAATCCTAGGAAACAATGTTTTACATGTGTTTTAAGGAAGTAAATTCATGAACTTGTTTTGTGAATCGAAAAGGAAATCGCCAGGCGTTATTGGTATTGTTATTCATTGCATATCTTGTGAACAACCAATATGTGTGATTGGCATAACCGCTCATAACTTGTTTGTGTTCTTGATAAAACTATTCACAAAGGCCTGTCTTATGTATTGGTATGACTTTTATTAGTGAAACCGATCTTAAGTAATCACCTGAGATGGTATGATCGAGTTTGTGATTTTGTAAGACCGACTCTGGGTAAAGGGGAACAGATCCTAGTAAGAGGTGCAACACATCACAAAGGGGAATCGATCCTTGTATGAGGTGCAGCATGTTTTAGCAGAAAGGGGAACCGATCCTATGGACATGTGCAACACGTTTTTAGGCAAAGGGGGACCGATCCTATGGACATGTGCAACACATTCAAGTTAGATACCATATATATGTGGGGAACCGATCCTAGTACCTAGTTAACCGAATTTTGGGAAGCTAGTGTGACTATGCACATTATTCACATGGAGGTAGAACTAAACTTGTTTTAAACCCATGATTGGTGATTGAGTGTTCTTGATCAATCACATAGTTCTTGAAAGTCAGATGAACCAATTCTAAACTTGTTTGGAAGTGTGGCAAATCTGTTTCAAGATTGTAAGTATGAAAGAGGACTAACAGAGTAAGGATGTCGACATACTTTGAACATGTGCAATAACGCTTATCTTTAATTGTTCAAAGTTATTCCTTAATAGCTAAAGGAAGAAAATCCCAGGATCGAAACATAAATAAGTTAAGAATCTTTTATTTAAGTTTTTTAATTTTATTTTAGGAAAATGAGAATTAGTAATGTGCATTTACTAGTTGGAGATTTTTCAAAGAGATTTTCGGTCAATATTTTGGACAGAGCATTTCCAGGAATCATGGAAACCTAATTTGGAATATATTGCATATCTTGAGAATATTTTCGGTTTTGGAAATTCCTTGGTGTCCAAACTTCCTTGTCTATAAATACTTGAAGTTTGCATTTCTAGCAAACTAATCCTTAGTGACAGCAAACTTCCTCGGTTGTGTTGTTACTGGTGAAGCCGCCTATTCGGAGAGGAGAGTAACCTAATTAGGCAAAATCTCTTACGGCCGCTCAGTATAAAGTCTTCTTTGGGATTGAGAATCTCTATTAGTACCGTTGGTAGGAAACTATATAATTACGGTTTATCTTGTGTTTTCGATAGATTTGATTGACTAACGGTGGTTGAACTTTGATTGCACCTAGTTTGTTTATGCTTGAGAATCTTCTCTTCTGATATAAGATTCACTCAAACTAGATTGAAGTTTCGACAAGGATCTTTAGACTGTTTGTAGATCTAAAGAGGTCTTGTAATAATCTATTGTTAACAGACTCCGTTCTGTGCGTGATTGATCACAAGAGATTCAAGTTGTTGTGTGCAGACGTTTATTGAAGATCTAAGAAGATTTGAAGACAAAGAAGATATTGAAGATTTCTGATTTGGGTTTCATAATCTTTGGTGTGCACAATACTTGTTTCGGTATAGAAGATCCAACTATAATCGGTTTATCCTTGTGGTAGATTAGATTGATTAGTTGTGTAGATCGGCATCAATACAATTCTTTGTGATTAAAAGTATTGATTGCAAAATCTTAACAATTACCTTTGGTAGTTGAGAATAAGATAGATCTAAGAACCTGACGAAGGAGTTTATTGAGATAAACAGAAGTGCCTTTGTCGAACTCACATCACTTGGTTGAAGAGAGTTGCTACCAAACAAATTTTTTGTTCCTTTACTGTTTAGAATACGAACCAAAGGAATTGTTCCAAGTACGTGACTTATTCATAAGTTGGAGGCGTGAGAATACAGACGGAACTAGGTGAACTATAGGTTTAGTTGCTTGGTCTCAACTATACGAAGTTGGTTTAATTTTGTATAGCGGCTTAATCCTGAGAGTATTCAATTATGGACAAGGTCCCGGAGTTTTTCTACATTTGCGGTTTCCTCGTTGACAAAATCTTGTTGTGTCATTTACTTTTATTTTCTGCATTATAATTGTTTTATTATAATTAAAGTAAATTACACAAATGTTAATTCCTATTTTACTTGATAAGCAATCCTATTGTGTTTGGTTAAGTCCGAATCTTTTTATCAAGTAAACATACTTCGTTGTTGTATTGTCTCGATCTTGTATCCATAGACGATCACACGAAGTGTGAACCGATTAGTTGCATTGTCTCGACTATGTCCATAGACAATCAGTTTCGGAGAAAGGACTTATAGGTAGGAAAAGTTTTAGCTTGAGGTATATTTGGGTACCCTCGCCTTTTCATAAGGTTAAAGGAGAATCGACTCTAGTTTATGCAACTAGTAACACACATGAGGTGTGAGGATTAGTTTTCCTAGTTGCTAGAGTTCTCCTTTATATAGTTTTCAAATCAAGGTTTGTAATCCAAGTTACCTTGGTAACAAAGCATTCAATATTCACCGTTAGATGAAAACCTGTTTCAACCAAGCTAATATCTTTCAACCGTTAGATCGAACTTAGCTTGTTACACACAAATGAAATGTACCCTCATTTAGGTTTATGTAATCGTACCCAAACGTGTACACCATGTTGGTTCACAAATAGTTAACAGAGGTTAGCCATATGATTACTCTCATATCAACCTTATTCATCTTAACCATAACTAGTTCAAATGACTCAAATGAAACTAGTTAAAGAGTTGTTCAATTGCTGTATTCTCATAGAATTATACAAGAACACAATTGAAGAGAAATCGGTTTGATTCACTCGAATCAATCATGAACATTATAGCCATGGTTTGCAAATATTGCATTCCTTATTATATAAATGTTTATGTTCATGTTCATAACCAAGTTTAGAACTTTAACCTTCAAGTATGCAAACGGGTATGCATGCTTGAAATATCTAATAATGGTTAAGTGTTTTAAACTCTTATTTCAATCATTGAAACTTTCTTAGAGTATGACAATAGCCATTTTCACACACTATTAGCATCAAAGAAATTTTCAAGATATTGAAATAATCATTACGAAACATTCCAAGACTACACCAAATGATTGTATCACACAAACCATGTAAGATGTTACTCAGTAATTTTCACATGATATAAGATGAACTTGGTTGAAGCGAAAGCTTGCCAACACATATTTCGAGAAATATGTAAGCGAGATAAACTCATCTCGAAATCTCAAATGTGTATATAGAAAACTATATCGTAATACGACTTATGTCTCAATATAGGAAATAGAGTAGAAATAGACTTTCCAAGTGATAAATGAGTTTAAGTCTTCACATACCTTTTGTCGATGAAGTTCCCCAAGCTCCCCTTAGTAGTTCTTCGTCTTCAAATGATGAACGCCGTGAAATCTAAGCTCAACTACACAATCTATGTCCTAGTCCGAGACATCTATAAATAGGCTAGAAATCAAGACTTATAGTTTTGATCACTAACATTGACAAACATGCTTGAGATAGCAACGCATGCGAGTTCGACTGAGTAGTGCTCTAACAAGTGTTATTTATCATTGAGAGAAGTCATTTACTGTTTGTGGCTCAACTTAACCATGCCCGGTAGCGAATTAGGTGCAGAGGGAAATGCATTATTAGAGAGTGATCAACCTTAGTGGAGACTACCTATTTTGTACATCAACAGAGGGGTCGGGAGATTGTTAGAGCATTACTCGGTCGAACTCACAAGTGTTGCTATCTCAAGCTTGTTGTCAAATTTAGTTGATCAAAATTATATCTTGATTTCTGGTCTACATTTAGTCACGTCTCGTATTAGGATAGAAGAGTGTAGTTGAGTACCAGACATCACTGCGTTCTATCGTTTGAAGGCAAAGATCAACCAAAGCTTTTGGATAACTTCATCAACAAAAGGTAAGTGAAGATTGAACCAACTATTACTCAAGTTTTCACCTTTCTATCCATGAGACTAAGTCACATGACTAAAGTGGACTTTACATGCACAACAGAAATTTTGAGTCAAGTTTATCTTGTTAATTATTCTCGAAATATGTATGACTAAGCTTAAGAACAATTGTTTATACTTGATGAATTGCTTATACTCGAAATTTTGTTTATACTTTATGACCTAAATCGTGATTCAAGTTACTCATTTGAAAATGTCCTGGAACAGTGATTTGTGTCATTGATGTTATTCGAGAATGTTTCAAATGGATTATTAGAGAGAGATAAAACTATTGTAAATTTTGATACAAGATACTACACGTACCAGCTTACGTACTGGCGCAACTGTTATAGGTCCAGAGCCAAAGTACATGTACCCAGTACACATACCGACGTAGCTATAGTTCGACAACGATTTTTGGTACACATACCGAGTATGCAAACCCAAAATAGTTTGTTGACTCCCGAACTCAGGATGGTACACATACCTAGTATGCATACTAAAAAAGTTCTATAAACTCCTGAACTTGTTTTGTATTAAGGGTATACAAACCCGGTACACGTACCATGACAAAATAACTCACGAACTGGAAAGTAAGTACACGTACTTGCTCAGTCGAATATTTTCAGATGCATCAGAATTATTTCTATGAGATAATCGACATTTGAACAACTCTCAAAAAAATACATCTAGACATATTTGATCACACTATAACCTATGGTTGTGACTCAAGATTAAAGTCTTAGAGTGTTATATGAAAATGGTTAAGCTTATAGTTTGACTGGCTAGCTTCGACCAACATTTCATGAACAAGTCAATATACACGGTTTGGTTATGGTTCATCCTAACCAGGGTGTATATTTTGTTGTGTTTATCTCAAATCAAAGATTCATCTAACGATGGATATTGATTGCTCGATTCCAAAGCGACCTTAGCTTAAATCTAAAGCAACCTTTGATTTTGAAAGTCTATATAAGGAGAACCTCGAGCAATTGGGATCTTTGAATCCCCGAAACTTTTCTTGTGTGTCCAACTTATAAACTAGAGTCGTCCTCTCCTTTAAACCCTTTTAGGTTTAATGACTAAAAATACTTCACTTAGGAATTCATGAAGCCAGGCCCGACTATCTTTATCTTGATAATTCGTGTATCATGATATTACTACTGATTGTTGAGTCTCACTCTGATCAGGCGACATAGATAGAAATCACAATGTTTCTTCGTCTCAGACTTTGTCATTCCACAAGTATATTCCTCTATAACTATTCTTCGTTGAAATCGGTGCAGGTGAGGTGAATAATAATCTAGGCTGCTCTTTAGAGTTGTAAGTTCTGTATTTTGAAGTTTTCTAAACTTTGTTTATTGCAAACAATTTCCTATCTCACCTTGATCTTTTGATCAAAACGAAAATCACATATAGGATTATTTGTGGGGTGTGTGGGGTGGGTGGGTGGGTGGGGTGGGGGGGCGAGGGGGAGGATTGGTTTGAAGTCTTCAATTGAGTTGAAATAACTCTTGGGCTGTAAAAGACGTCAGCTAAGGGAATCAATTGCGAAGAGTCTTGTGATATTCAAGAGGCGTAAGGAACGTGACTGTAACTGAATTACTGTAACGTTGGCTTCGGTCTCAACTACATTCCAGTCCAAAGTATTGCTAGTGGGCTATAGTGGAGAATGAGAATTTTAAGTCTGATTGGGCTTTATAAAAAAGACTTCCGCAAGCTTTCTTTGTATATTGGGCTTTCAAAAGCAGACCTTTCCATAATAAACAAAAGGAATAGTAAATTTATTTCTCGTAACAGACTTAATGCAATGTAATAGCTTAGGGATTAGACTGGGTATTATGGGCATTCCCAACCCCTTCCCAACCAAGAAAATCGTGGCCATATGTGGCTCTTCCCGCAAGGCTTCCCTAGTGTGCGGGAATCCCAGCGGGAAGACTCCGGATATGGCTAATACTTGACCGTTCTAAAAAAGTGAAAAACGGATAATGATTGACCGTTTTTTCCTTAAAACCCTTGCAACTTAGTGGGGCCAGGAAATATTTTAGCTTAAAAATCGTTTAACTTATATAAAACGGTTAACAATCATCCATTTTGGGTAAAACTATAGGGATCAATAGAGAATTAAGTCGGGTTTCAAGATTTGGTGGACCAAACAAATTAAATAACGGATAATCATCGTCCGTTTTTTTCTTAAAACCGGGAACAACCACAAGAGCTAGGCTCTTCCCAGGCTGATGTGTAAAGGCATTTGGGAAGAGTATGGGAACCTCCACAAGACCCAGTCTTAAAATGCTTTCCACGTGGACTTCAGATAAGTCTGCCAAAAGAAATTGTTTTTATAGTCCTAGTGTTAGGCGGGAGTTGCCCTGATTTTTCCCTCCAGAAACAAGGGTCAGATGTAATCCTCGAATAACGTGGACAGTGATGATAAGATTTCATCGGTTTTGACGAAATATCTTTTTTTTATTACCCTATATCTTCTCCATTTCTCTTTTTCTTTTTTATCAGTTTCACTAAACACTCGTCTTCTCTATTTTAGAGTTCCAGAGAAAAAAATCAAATGCAAAAAATGATTGCAGGATCTGATTAGAGTAAACCATAAAGCTTCACAACCCTAAAAGTTCTCTTCATATCTAAAAGCCCTTTTTTTTCCCCGAAAACCCTATTTCTCTGTATAACTTCATTACCCATTTCTAGAACCCTATTTTAGTTTTAAATCTTTATCAGGTAAAGTTTTGGTTCTTCAATTTTGTTGTTTTCTTCTTCAATCTTATGGTGTTGGGATTTTATTTTTTTTTATTTTATTTTTAGTAGAAGACCTTCAGGCCGGTGCAGTTAGGTTTATCTTCAGGTATACCATATGCATCCTTTGATTCGATTTGAATTGAAGTTCTACAAGTTAATTTTAGATTTGGTTCTTCAATTTTAGTTTTGGTTCTCCAATTTTGTTGTGTTCTTCTTCAATCTTATGATGTTGGGGTTTTAATCAAATTTTTTTTTAAGTAAAAGATCTCCAGGCCAGTGTAGTTGGGTTTATCTTCAGGTATACCATATACATCCTTTGATTCGATTTGAATTGAAATTCTACAAGTTAATTTTAGATTTTCCAGTTTCCTCTTTCAATTGGTTTGTCAAGGTTTTAATTATTTTTGTTATGTTTTTAATGCAGAAGACTTTCAGATCAATTGGATTTCTCAAAGAACTACAGGTATAACATCTGATCTGATTCGATATGATATGAATTTCAATTACTTTGCTCCTATGAAGTTCTTAGATGATTTTGTTTTTGTTTTTCTTTTTTTATTTTATGTAATAGGATTTATATTTAGATGCCAACTGATAAACAAGTTTGTATTTGTTTGATGTTTGTTATATGGTTTGAGAATCTTGAGATATAGCTTTTGAAATTTGGCTTTGATTTGTATATTGTCTGTTATCTTGATGTTCTTAGAATTAGGATCTTTTATTCTCACAGTTGAATCTGGATTTTGAGATTGTAATGAAACATATTGAGGTCGTTAATGTTAGGTTATGGAATTGTGTTTGTATTATTATCAGTCTTTGACACTCGTGTTCATGTTTAAGACATATCTAGAAAGATAGTGTCTAAATTTTATTATGGACTTTGCATATGTAGCTATCTGATTCTATGTAATAGGGTTTCTCTTTAGATGCTAACTGATAAACAAGTTTGTATTTGTTTGTATTTGTTATATGGTTTCTCTTTAGCTTTTCGAATTTTGCTTTGATTTGTGTATTGTTTGTTATCTCGATGTTCTTAGAGTTAGGATCATTTATTCTTACAATTGTATATGGCTTTTGAGATTGTAATAAAACTTTATGTCCTATCTTGAGGTCGTCAATGTTAGGTTATGGAATTGTGTTTGTACGTATTATTATCAGTCTTTGATACTTGTGTTCATGTTTAAGATATATCTAGAAGGATAGTGTCTTAGTTTTATTATGGACCAGTTTTAGCATCTATATGCATATGTAGCTATCAGATTCCCTTTAAGCTTGTGTATTGCATATGATTTCTGATATGGGTGTATGTGGCTTAAGAGATACTTATTATGGGTTTTTTGATTTGATTAGTGTAGGATCATAATATCGCAATGCATAGGGCTCGCGAGATCAATAAACGACAGTACCGCGAGGGAGACGCAGGAAACTAAAATAGACGACGCAATGGAAAACGACACACAAAACAACTGAAAGACATGGAACTTGGCGAGGGCAAAGAAGTGTCGCGAGATTGAATAGTTGTACATCGCGACACTTCGCGAGACATTCCCGAAAATAAAGGATAGCTTAGCTGTCATCCACTATGTATTACCCTATATAAAGGGTCGAGTGAGTCTGTTGTAAGGAAGATCTTTTTGGAATTGTTGCGCAAGTCATTAGGAGAGAGAAAGTTTAAGAGTGTTTTACTTGCTAAGTGTAATTCCATTTTTCCCTGTGTAGATAACTCATGAAATCAATCAATAAACATTCTCAATTATGCATCTTTCAATGGACTAATTAACCAAAATATAGTGAGGGGTGTAGTGTGGGAAAACCTGCTACTACATATGCGCTAGAAACAGGGACGAGCAGTGATTGACGAAGAAATTGGAAAGAATTTGGATTAACAGAAAAGAGATTTGGAAAAGATATTCAAGAATTCATTGAAAAGAAAGATGGCTAGAAGAAGAAATGTACAAGAGCAACCAACGATTGTAAGAAGAAGTGGGAGACTTATTTGGAGAAAGGAGGAATGAAACAGGAGAATCATCAAGGATGAACATGAGAAATGATGAAGAAGGTCAAAACCAGCCACCAACCTCCCCAGTAGCAAAACGCGGCTGTGGATTATGATAGAGTAAGTGTGCATACTTGGAGATCCGATTCGAAGACGAGAGAGAAGAGGAGCAGACAATTGATGAACAATGGACAAGGAGAACAAGGAATGAATGGAGAAATGAACCCAGAAAACGAAGAAATGGCGTTAGAAAGATTGAGACAAACAATACATGAGGAGAGACGGCTAGAGGCAGAAGAGCGAGCAAACTTGACAAGACAAAATCATGAATTGAGGATGGAAAATATGAGATTGCAAAGTAGGAGATCTAGAAGTAGCGTGAGATCAAGTTCTAGATCGAACAGAGAGAAGAAAGAAGAAGAGTTTTACCAACAGAGAATACCGAGGAAGAGACACAAGATCCAGACGCAGAGCACGGCGAGAGAAGAGGAGAAATAGAAGATCGTTATATTCCTCAGCCCGAAAATCTTCGAAATGAGCGAAATAGGGAAAATCAGGAAAACATGCAACTCCAAGGGCCAAATGACCCAGCTTCTGAAGGAAGAATAATCCTACGCGGGAGAGAAGAATTGAGAAGAAACCGAGAGATCGAGGATGACATTGAGAGACACTACATTGAACAAGCGCGACTAGCTCGCGAGAGAGAAAGGCTAAGAGAAGAAATGGAAAATCAAGAGATGGAGGAAGCAATCCCAAGCAGAATAACCATGACAACCGCGAGAGAAGGAGGGAACAAAATCGTGCTAATAGAAATATTAATGAAGAGTATGAGAGGGTGCAAATGATGAGAGCTGATAGGCAGCCAAGAAGAGAGAACAACCGATATAATGGCGTGCGAATTAACGAAAGAGGCCAAGAAGAACGTCGCGAAGAAAGAAGAGGAGAAGATAATGAGCAGGAAGGTCAAAATAGGCACGAGCGAAGAAGGAGAGAAGCAGAGCTAAAAAGACCAGTAGAATCAAATTCTGAGGCAAATGAACAAATCTTAAGAGAGCTAATGAAATGAGAGGATTACTGAACAATAGAAGGGAAGGAGGAAGGAGACAACTGGACGAAGCCATCGCAGAAGCCGCGAAGAACCCTTTCACGCTAGAAATACAGATGGGAGGAATACCTCCTAAGTGCAATCTACCTGCATTAACCAACATCTTTGATGGAACAACCTGCGCGATACAACATATTAAGGCTTACTTGAGATGTATGTTACAATGGGAGAACCATGATACCATATTGTGCAAATATTTTGCGTCAAGCTTAATAGGAGAAGCATTAAAGTGGTTTGAAAGCCTACCAAGGAATACAATTACATCATTTCACCATTTACAAGCCACATTGACGGGAGCATACATAAGTAACAACTCTTCGCGACGGTATTGAGGATGTATTCTGGGTGAAACAAAGGATTGGCGAGAGCTTAAGACAGTTGTGATAAGATGGAGAACCATGTGCAGCGAAATGGCAGGACGGGTTGAGGAGAGATATCTCATACTCTCATTTGTGAATGCTCTCTTCGCGACTAACTTGTTATACATTCAAATTTTAGAATCAAAAATACAATCACGATGGCGTAGCTGCGAGAATTACGGGAAGAATATATTGCCTTAGAAGAAAGACAAAATGAAATGAATTCTTATCCCGTCGCGAACACGAACTCCAACGCCGCGAACGCAAGTTTGTTACCTCAATTCATCAATACGGTGGCGAGCACTTCGCAAGGACAAAGCGAGCAAGGAGGGCGATGAGGGACATCGAAGGTAGTAGCCATGGGAAGCCATGATCAAGAAGAGTTTGAACGCGAAAGGAATTACTACAATCGTAACAGCAATAATAAGATTCGGAGGCTAGATCATGTGCAAGAAACTTATGGCGGACGAAGGCAAAATAACCGTGGAGGGCAGAGAAGTCATAGAACAATATGGGAACAAATTAAGATGCCTCCATTTGAATGCTAGCGTTGAAAAGATGCGGGAAGCTATACTTGTGATGGAAAATGTACCAGCACCTTGGAATGTTGGGATGGAACCACCGCCAGGAGATAGAAGCCATGAGTTTTGTTCTTACCATCGCTTCCATGGGCATCAAACAAACGATTGTAGAAACATAAAGAGAATTATTCTCGGGATGATTGATCGGGGAAAGTGAATCACTTTCTAAGGGGGAAGAAACAGGTCGAGACATTACCACCACCACCGAGAGATGCACGGAACAAGTGTCAGCGAAGGGAAAGGAAACATTTGTGATAGAAGTAGGAACAAAAGCCAAGAATTTGAACTGCAACTCCATTGTCCACTCCTATCGCACCATCGAAGATTTTCATGACAACGTGCTCAGCAGAGTCTTTGCGAGAGATGCTAATGATAAAGAAATTATGAGTCTGGCGAAATCAACGCAGTTAGAACAGTGGCAATTGAAGACTATTTCTTTCTCTGCAGATGAAGTGCCAAAAGGAAGAGAAACACATGATAGCCCGTTGGTTGTGAAACTAGAGATTAACCCGAAACCAGTCGATGGAGAAGATGATGAGGCGAGGAAGCTTGCTGGGCGATCAACCGAATCTTAATCGACACCGGAAGTTCGGTGAATATCCTCTTCTACCATACTTACAAGACGATGGGAGGAAAAGATGAGGATTTGATCCCCTCTACATACAAAATATATGGCTTTAACGGCACTGCAAACAAACCAAAGGGAGAGGTTCACATGAGAATACCTCTACAAGGATTATCAACTGGTATTTTATTCGTGTGGTTGACGTGGAATCTCCATACAATGCGCGATTGGGAGGCCGTGGCTTCATGAAATCTTGGGAGTCGCGTCAACGTATCATCAATGTATTAAATTCCCACATCCAAATGGCATTGGTATTATACAGGGAGATTGGAAGGAGTCGCAACAATGTCATGAAGTAGATGTAGAAAGCTGCGAAGAAAGGAATGTCAAAAGAAAAGGGTGGAAACAAGACATGTGAGAGATGAGCAGAGAAAGGAAAACTGATGGTGGATGCCATAGAAGTAAGGGATCTGAACATACCTCGCGAGGTGAATGCCTAGAGACAAGCAAATATTATGGTAACAAACAAGCAAAGGATATGAGGAGCAAAAGGCATAAGAAATGAATAAGCAACAAAAAACGGGAGAAAAAAATAGCAGGTTGAAGTAATGATATGCGAGAATCTCGCAGAAGAGTAAAAATGAGAATTCGACTAAGAAAGAAAAGTGAAATACAACAAGTGAAAAGAATCGTGCGAATACTTCGCAAACAAATATCAGACAAATAATGAAACATGAATGATTGAATGATTTAACAAATATAAATGCGCAAATGAATGGGACGAACCTTTATGGCGTACACCTAGTTCGCGAATAACATTTCGTAAGAGGCAAATGTAAGACCTAAAGTGCGTCATATAAGGGGGTATCTCTCGCCGTGGTTCGGGGGAAGGTTACACCGCTCCCTGAAGCCTGAACCATGTAAATTTGGGGCCCATGAAAGCCTATCCGGAAGAGGTACCTTGGATTCCCAACTATATATGTAGGTTATACGGTTGGGCGACCGAGGTCTCTTCCTAGGAGTCGATGTATGCACAAGGCGCCGAGGTACACGGTTGAGCCGAGTGCCGGGATGGATGAACCTACCTGGCCATTCTTGGCAAGTCTTGGCATGCGTTGCACTCGCCCGAAGAAAACTCCACTTAGGGTGCGATCTCGTAACCATAAACCGCTATAGGTATAAGGGATAAGAGATGCGAAAACAATCAGTTGTTGTTAAGACCGGATGGGAGGAGCTAGTCTTGTATGGCCGATGTTTCGCCTCCTTGAAGGGGCAGGGGGAGATGATAAGGGCGACACTCTCCATTAGGGGGTGTCAAAACAGACGCAAATGTCATGAGGCTTTGTTTTCGCAAGAAGACTTAGGCTTGTCATATTTGTGCAATGATCTGCAGGCAGAGGCAATAATACTAACGCGAGGGTAAGGCGAGATCAATGGGTCTTTACATGAAAGTGTACGGACGTCCTGCGATTTCGTCGCACGACGGCAATGTCATGGGGCTTTATGTTCGCAAGGATATTTAGGCCTGTCATATTGTCGCAATTAAAACATCCTGCAGAGGCAAAAATACTTGGAAAATGATAAGACAAGATCAATGGGTCTTTACATGCAAGTGTAAAGACGTCCTGCGATTTTGTCGCGATGAAAGGTGGCAGGGGAGGACCTCTAATTAGGGAGGTCTAACTCGGAAGACCACACAAAATGATAAGGCAAGGTCAATGGGCCTTTACATGAAAGTGTAGAGGCGGCCTGCGATCTTGTCGCAGCGAAAAGAGATAGAATTCTCGATTCATAAAGATACCTGCGATCTTGTCGCGGCTATACAATTAATAACCAACAAAATACTTGATGACAACTAAAATCTTCCATCTGAAGAAGAATACCGAGAGGCAAGTATGGGAATGGAAAAGATGAAATATTGCTATTCATCTTCGATGAAAGAATTATACATCAATAATATCAAGGAAGAACTACCAAAAAGGGGATTGAAGATTGAATTCAAAGGAGAAAAATCCAAGAAATATACGAAATGTACGAGATATTACAAGCGAGAAAGAAAACGAAAAAGTTATCTCTTTGGTGATTCTTCTTCTTCATCGATTCTTCACCGATTATTCTCATCGCGAGAATTTTCTTCTTCGCCGGCCTCGCTATCGAAACGTCTCGAGACAGCAGATTCTCGGGAACCTTTTCAAGGAGCAGGGATATGAATGCGAGAGGGATATTGCGGTCCTTACAAACATACTCCATACCTCATTGCGAAAACTGACATCATTGTTAAAATTCTCCTTTGTCGTTAAAAATTGTTTCTTCAATTTTGAATATTTATTCTCGCGAAGGAGGAGATTCTTTTATGAAATTGTTCTTTTCGGTTTCGAGTTCTTCAATTCTCATTTGGAAAATTCCGTGCGAGTTGTTCTTTTCTCGATTCAAGCTCTCTAATTCTAGCTTGAAGCCTCTTCTCGAATTCTGCAAATAAGTAACAACAAGTTAATAATTTACAAGCAATATTACGAAGTAAGAAATAGTAAGGTGTAATAAATAACCTTCTCTATCGATATCATATCTTTAATCAAGGAAGTATGCTCGGCGTAAAGACTAACATCAACACCTAGGTTATTTACGGCGTTATCTAAAACTTTCGCAGCCCGGCGAATTCATCATCATTATTTATAACAAGGAGCGAACGAATCGATCTTCTCGCTCACTAAGCAAAGAGTTCTGGCGAAGCAATTCATCTCGCTCAATTTGTAATTCAAGGAGAGATTTTTGAAAAGTCGCTAATGCCTGTGCACCATTGTTAGTAATGCGATCTTTATCATCTATATGGTCGCTAATTTTCTTCCTCAAAACTTTGATTTCTTTATTGGACTCAAGAAACATTCGTTTAAATTGGTTGGCAGCACTTAAACCAGATCTATGTTCGATTTCTAAAAGACGATATTTGGACTGAAGTTCATTTAATGAAAGGGAGTTAATTTTGTTTGATGAACTACTTAAAGAGTTGTTGAGGTGAGCGAGAAGAAGGTTATTATCCATAGGTTCAGGAAATGTATGGAGAAGAATAGCCTCATCGGAGAGATTATATACATCTGCGAAAGTAATAAGTCAGGTAGCAATAGGCGACCATTAAAATAAAAATAATAAAAGGAGGTAAAATTTTATACCATAAAGTTGCTGATTGGCATTTTGAAGAGAGGACACCTTATCCTTTTGGGAAGTAAGTTCGGTGTTTAACTTTTGAATTCTCTCGTCTTTCTCACGAGATGACGCAGCTTCGGTCTCTAATTCCTGAACCTTCTCGCTCAACCGCAAATTCTTCTTTTCAAGATTATTGCGCCTTCTCTCAAGGTCTGAGGCAACTACAAAGGAAGATCTTCCAACCTAGGAAAGGAGATAGAAAAGTCAAGTTAATACATATACAACAATATAAAGTCAATGGGGAGATATGATTGTATACATACCAAGGATCCAAGCGCATTCAAGAAGTCAGGAGACATAGTTCTAGAGACTCCATTGAAAGAATCATTGCCTTCCAGTAGAGTGGCATTGCACACGTTTGCGAGAGTCCCGCAAAGAGAAGCTAAGGGAGCATCTCCCATTCCTTGGAAAGAATCAGAGAAGATACTGGACAACTGACCCATAGAAGAACTAGTTAACGGGGTCCCTGTAGCGAGAGAGCGATTCGAATCATGGTCATCCTCATCGGAAGGCTCGAGTTTGAGTTAAGGCGAGAGGAAGATTGAATCTTTCGCTTCTTAGTTAAGGGGCGAGAGGATTTACTCTTGCGAGCGGCAGTTTTACCCTTACTTTTAGTCTTCGCAGCAATAGTTTTTCAACTTCAACCTTCGCATACACATAAAGATAAGAAACAGAGGCAACAATCTTGTTTTAAATAAGAAGAAAGGAAGTGATTCTTACTTCACTCACAAGCGATCGAAGCAATGTCGAGTATCCTCCGACGGATCATTTTTGTAGCTTCTTTTCAATCGGCTATCGAAAGATTTCACAAATTCAGCAATCACAGAAAGGAAATTACGAAAGTCAAGTTTAAAGTCGAAAACATACCTCTTTCTTCTTCTCAGGCCATTTGAATTCCCAAGGATGATATCCTGCGAGATTCGCAGGAAGAATATGCGAGCCCGCGATATAAGGACCATTTAAGATCAAGGGTACGACCCACCATTTCTCATCTTTGGAATGGCGAGGAGAGGAATTATTGCACAGGTGCCAATCAATGTCTTGCATGAGTAATTTGTCTTCGAGAGACATTATCATTTTTCTTCAAACGAACACCCCGGCGAGATCTCGCATTCACCATAGTTATCACCGAGTAATTTTCAAAGAAATTCTCCACAAAGTGTATTTCTCCACTGACTATTTCCAAGTCTGCGAATTTGGGATTTCTGGCAGTGTTAGGGTATAAAGATCCTTTGCCTGCACCGCGGTTCGCGAACTCAAGCATCAGGCGAATACAATCGCCACTTAGTTGATAAACAGCCCGAGAGAATTTTTCATGGGCCAAAATTTCATAGAATAAAGGTAACTCAGGATCATACAAGGGAATAGGGAGTCCCGCGAGGAGCTGACCTAGCGAGACTATAATCCTCTGATCATTACATTGATGATCAGAGAAAAGATTTACAGAAAGAATGGATGAGGGTTCTTGACCAGGAATGGTTGACAGAGTAAAACCCTTCTCGAGCAACTTCTGTTGAACTTCTTCAAAAGGAGTTTTGTATCCACGACTGATGGAAGCCATCTATCAGTATGGGAATGAATGAAAGATCGGAGATCAAAAACAGCGCTAGAAAGGTTGAAGAAAAGCTTTGCAGTAGCAGGGGCGCAAATTGCGGAAGGAGAGAGTCAAAGAAAGATTCCAGAGAGAAACTAAAGAATGAAAAGGAGGGGAAAAGAAAACTATATATAGGGAAAAAAATCCTCGAGAAAAACGAGGTCATTTAATGCGAAGAGACATGAACGGTCAAGAAAAAGTGGTTAGAAGAAACGTGTCAAGAGAAGGCATTAATAATCAAAATCCGTGTAAAAGTACAAAGCGAAGATAAGCGATCGCGGCAACAACATTGTAAAAATCTCATGGTACTCTTCCCTCGCGGGGAGAGATAAGAGACGATACTTCATATATATCTCAAAGAAGCTCCGGAACTTCGCAAAGAATAGAGGCAAGTACGTACTTTTCAAGTACAATATTCTTCTGCTCGTTCCTTCATTAACAAAGATCAAAGACTACTAGGACAACGGATTTTTCCTTCAAGATCGCCCTTCAAGCAATATTCAAGGAAAAAGAGGCAAGATGTAGGATCATAATATCGCAATGCATAGGGCTCGCGAGATCAATAAACGCAGCGATCACCGCGAGGAGACGCAGGAAACTAAAATAGACGACGCAATGGAAAACGACACACAAAACAACCGAAAGACATGGAACTGGCGAGGGCAAAGAAGTGTCGCGAGATTGAATAGTTGTACACTGGCGACACTTCGCGAGACATTCCCGAAAATAAAGGATAGCTTAGCTGTCATCCACTATGTATTACCCTATATAAAGGGTCGAGTGAGTCTGTTGTAAGGAAGATCTTTTTGGAATTGTTGCGCAAGTCATTAGGAGAGAGAAAGTTTAAGAGTGTTTTACTTGCTAAGTGTAATTCCATCTTCCCTGTGTAGATAACTCATGAAATCAATCAATAAACATTCTCAATTATGCATCTTTCAATGGACTAATTAACCAAAATATAGTGAGGGGTGTAGTGTGGGAAAACCTGCTACTACAATTAGATAACTATGGATAGGGGTCCCGCAAGTAGCAACAGATCTCGTTATTCTACAACCCCTAGCACAAATGCAGCATCTATTTGGCGTCCTTTGGTTGATACACGAAGATCTCCGTTAAGTGAGGGTTTAGACAGTCATGGAAGTCCATCTGCAAGTAATGGAAATATGTCTCATCCATCGTCTGATGGTGAGCATTCCCCTAGTCATAGTCAGGGGAGTCCATTGTCTGGGGGTGAGTCGTGGTCTGAGGCTTTACAACAGACAAACACCAATAATGAAGAAAGCATGATTGGTAATGCAACTAGTTGTTTTCTTTTACTTCCATTAATAATTCAAGCTTTATAGAACCCTCTAATGATTTTTGTATTTTTTTGTGTAGGTGATCAACGTATTCCAATTGAATTCAATGACAATGGACAACCTATAGGCCCTACACAATGAAGATCCTTATGTGTGTACTGCATCTGCGAATCAAGCTCCACTAATTTCAACATCTGTAGCTAACAACGAGTATTGGAATGGAGATCAGGTAATAATTTTTGACTGAATACTTGAATTTTGCTTTTGTATCTTTTTTTTTATATGTACATGGAGAGTTGAACACATGGTCCTCTTCATGTTATCAGGAAACAAGCTAAAACCAAGGATTGCAGCCTGTCATTCAGGTAAATATATTCTTTACAAGGTAATGAGCACCACCATTAGCTGATTAGAACTGCATTATTCTCTGATTGTTGCTTGCAGCAGATCCTTGATTTTTTTTTTTGTCATCACCAGCTTACTCTTTTTTTTTTATCATCATCAGCTCTTAAAGAATTGCTTGTTTGTGAGAACCAGTCATACTATGCTGTCAGAACTTTGTTTTTAAACTTCTAATGCCTGAACTTATTTTGTTGCAGGTATACTATTTCGATCAGTTGGCAGAGCAGTTCATCTTTCTGCTGTTTTTAGTTTATTTTCACTGTTTGTAGGTTGGTTTCCACCTATTGTAAGAAAATACATTTGTAAGAACTTAAATTGCTATGAATTCGTAGCTGTGCAGATATTTTTGGGGGTTTGACCTAAGTGTTAGCTCAATTCACATGTGAATTCAGTTGGTACAACAAATTTTAAATTTGAATTGAATGGTGAATGTTTTGATTAGTGTATGAAATGAGTTTTTAATTTGAATTTAATGAGTTTCCAATCTTCAGTCAGAAATGAGTCAGAGGATTCAAATGAATCAGATTTTATGAAATTAGATTTTAATTTGAATTTAATGAGTTTCTAATCTTCAGTCAGAAATACCAGTTAGATTGCGATTCAGATGAATCAACGTTTTTGAAATTATTCAGACCCATATTACTGTAGATTAGCTTTTATAGTTTTTAATATTGTATTAATGAAACGTCTGTGTATGTTAGGACTTATTAAAAGTCTACTGAAGCAAGTCGTAATTTAAAAAAATAAAAGAATCTCAGAAACAATCGTTTTGAGAAATAAGACTACAATTCTAGGGCTCCCAGAAGCAGTTGTTTTTAGTGATGTTAAGTCCTTTCCTGGCAGACTTATTTTTTTTATTTTCCACTAGCGCGGCTTAATACAGTTTTATGTTCAAAGTTGGACAAGGTCCCGGGGTTTTTCTGCAATTGCGTTTTCCTTGTTAACAAAGTTTTTGTTGTATGTGTTATTTCTTTTTCCGCATTATATTATTTATCTTTATAATTAAAATATCACAGGTTGTACGTAAATCAATCAAAGTAGATACGTCCATCGTAATTGTTGGATACAACTTGATCGATCTTGGATATTGATCTTTGGAATCGTCCAAGAACTCCCATGGTATAATCAGGTACACATACTTGTTTCCGTTTACATATTGATTGTGAGAGAAAGAGATATAAACTCTTAATATAATTTCTGATTGAGATTCATTAAGTTGTAACTCTCTGAATAGAATTTGGGTTTAGTCCATATAGGTTGCCTAAGAAAAAGTTGGTGTATTTTGGTACCCCCGTGTTTTCACTTACAACACAATGAGCATAATTTTATATCCAAGTTGAAGACTTAGTACAAGAATGAAGAAAATCAAAAGATGAGAATTATTGAAGTTTATGATACGAAGACAATACAAGTTGTGAAGATTCAAGTGGTAACTTACTTCTTTCATGGCCATTTTAATTTTGGTTTTATTTTTATTATTGTAGATGCAATCTTTTTGTTATTAAAAGAAAAAGAATCTAAAAAAAAAGAGTAAGAGAGAAAATACAAAAATACAAAAAGATTTGCATTTAGGTTGTTATTTCATCAATAAATCCATGAGGAAGAAAAATCTATAAAGAAGTTTCAAGCAACAAAGAAATAGAAGAAAAGAGTTACAAATTGTCGAAGTTCTACGAAGTTCAAGATTTTACCATCAACAGTTGAAGTCGAAGAGCCGAAAACGTTTCTATTGGATGTTGTGAGAGTGGTGCTATCATTATTGCCAATCGGATGTAAAGGTGAGTGAGTACTCCCATCCTTGCATAGTGGTTGATGTCATTTCTTAGAGATCATTCAGAAAAAAAATTTATTTCCCACGATCTTGTGGGGTCTCTAGAATTTTTTTCGGAAGGTTTCCTTTCTATCATTCATCGTGTGCAGGATTTAGATCTTCATTCTCGCCTGCACACATGTGTGAGACTAGAAAAACGGTCTTTTGAGTGCAACTATCATAAAAACCTGTTGGTGAGGCAAAAGTCGAAACATTCGATCAAACTCGAACATGCATTCTCTCATTATGGCTTAGGTTGAGCTGTCACATTTTTTTTCGATTAATCGCATTTTACATGTTAATTTATCTTGTACTTCTGACTTCTTGACGATATGTTGAGAACCCTTATGTCTACCAAGATCTTTGGATGCTTGGGACTCTGGAATGCTTTGAAGTTGAAGTAGGTTTTGTGGGTATATCTATGGTAAACCCTCACGAGCCTATAACTCGTCCTCTAAGGACACCTAGAGGTTTAAAG
This sequence comes from Papaver armeniacum, assembly GCA_023531295.1. Taxonomy (NCBI): domain Eukaryota; kingdom Viridiplantae; phylum Streptophyta; class Magnoliopsida; order Ranunculales; family Papaveraceae; genus Papaver; species Papaver armeniacum. The sequence goes on from JAJJWW010008405.1 coordinate 212,917, forward strand.
GCTTGTTGTATACGCTAAGTGCAACCGTGGCCTCAACCAAAGTTGTTGTACTTTACGTTAGGTAGTTTTCTCGAGGACTAGCAAAAACCAAATTTGGGGGAATCTGATAAGTGCTTAATTTATATGTTTAGAGTGTCAAATACATACTTGTTCTAGCTATGTTTCTTTCATATTATCTTGTATAATACTTGTTTTCTGGTTCATTTGTTTTATTAGGTGAATCATCCAAAAAAAATGAACTTATTTGTTGTGTAAATGACGCGCATCAGCTGGTTATTACCAAATCAAAGTACATAACTCAGACATTCACAAGAAATCTTTTAGTACTCATTAAGGTCACTATGAGTTCAAGGTTATGTCATTTGGACTTACAAATGCTCCAGCCACATTTCAGGCAGTGATGAATGAGGTTTTTCAATCATTCTTGAGGAAATTAATTCTGGTATTGTTTAATGACATCTTAATTTACAGCTCAAATATCACTGAGCATTTGGAATATCTCAAATTTATTTTTTCATTACTTAGACAACATAAAATTTTTGCTAACTTGTCTAAATGATGCTTTGGCCAATCTTCATCGGAATATTTGGGTCACATCATTACATCTGAAGGGTTTTGTGTTGATCCTAACCAGATTGCTTGCATGCAAAGTGAACTAATTTGTTGTGTAAATGACGCGCATCAGCTGGTTATCACCAAATCAAAGTACATAACTCAGACATTCACAAGACATCTTTTAGTACTCATTAAGGTCACCATGAGTTCAAGGTTATGTCATTTGGACTTACAAATGATCCATACACATTTCAGGCAGTGGTGAATGAGGTTTTTCAATCATTCTTGAGGAAATTAATTCTGGTATTTTTTAATGACATCTTAATTTACACCTCAAATATCACTAAGCATTTGGAATATCTCAGATTTATTTTTTCATTACTTAGACAACATAAAATTTTTGTTAAATTGTCTAAATGATGCTTTGGCCAATCTTCATCGGAATATTTGGGTCACATCATTACATCTGAAGGGTTTTGTGTTGATCCTAACCAGACTGCTTGCATGCAAATTGGATACTACCTACAACTATTAAAGAGACAAGAGATTTTCTTCAGCTTACTAGATGATACCGTCAATTTGTTAAAGGATATGGTTGAAAAAGCGGGGGTCTAACAACCACACCCAATATTTCGTTCGGCAATCTGTATAGACTAACTCCAATATAATTCCGAGAGAATCAACTAGACAGTTAGACTCAATCAAGGAAATATATCCAAGAGTTATATCTCTGTTTCTCAATGTAATCATCAAATCAAACAGATAGAATCCGTGAGCCTGATTATTATGGGAAACAACTTGAATGGCACCAAAGACCAATGTTCAAGTGTCAATCAATTTCAATCAAGAACCAAAGGTTGGATTTACCAATTGATTGAACTACGCACAACCTATGATATTTCAATTATATAAACAAATATAATGCGGAAAAGAAATAACACAGATACCAGAAGTTTTGTTAACGAGGAAACCGCAAATGCAGAAAAACCCCGGGACCTAGTGCAGATTTGAACACCACATTGTATTAAGCCGCTACAGGCACTAGCCTACTACAAGTTATCTTCGGACTGGAATGTAATTGAGCCCTAACCAAGTATCACACCGATTAAGGTACAGTCGCGTTCCTTATGCCTCTGAATCCCAGCAAGACTCTACGCACTTGATTCCCTTAGATGATCTCACCCACAACTAAGATTTGCTATGACCCAAAGTCGTAGACTTTATAAACAAATTTGTCTCCCACAAAAAAGTCTATTATGATAGATAATTTTGTCTCCCACAGAAATACCTACGAAGTTTTTGTTTCTTCTTTTGATAAATCAAGGTGAACAAGAACCAATTGATAATCCGGTCTTATATTTCCGAAGAACATCCTAGAAATATCAATCAACTCACAATAACCTAACTATATGGTAGTAGAACAAGTTATTGTGGAATCACAAAGAATGAGACAAAGAGCTTTGTAATTACTTTTTATATCTTACCTATCGGAGATAAATATCGAGAAAATCTTAGAGAAGATAATACTCAATACGATAGAACAAGTAAGATCAGAACACGCAACTATAGAGAAAATAGTTGGGTCTGGCTTCAGAATCCCAATGAAGTATTTAAGTCGATAACCTATAATGGTTTTAGGAAAAACCTAGGTTAAAGGAGAATCGAATCTAGTCGCAACTATTATCAATAGGAGGTATGTGGATTAGGTTTTCCAGTTGCTAGAGTTCTCCCTTATATTATCTTCAAATTGGGGTTTGATAGCTTTGAAACAAAGCAATCAATATTCATCGTTAGATGAAATCCTGATTTAAGATTCAAGCTAAGTTTGCTTAAAACCAAAGCAATATCTCTCCACCATTAGATGGTCTTAGCTTGTTACTGATAGGTGCATAATACACCGTATTTACTATCTAGAGTTTATGCTTTCTTTGCTATTTTTCGTGTGAATTATGTATCTTATGTTTGCTTTTGAGTTTTATAGGTGTTTTGGAGTCATTTGAGTAAAAGGAAGTGGAACTCGTCTAAATCCAGGGGTTTTTCTCAATCATCTTGAAGAGAGCGAAAAGACGAAGTTAGCTGCGAAAGAATGAGGTCATTCCGACATCCAATGAGAGAGTTATGAGCAAAATGAATGATTAAGCTTGTCAGTTCCGTAGGACTGACAGTGCAAGAAGATCACTGGTGGCCCTTATCCAATGGCTGGGTGCATGTAGTTATTTTATTCACTACAACCCAAAACCCAGAGAAACAATTTCTCTTCTCATTATCATTATTGTGTTTGTCGATTTAGAAAAAGAGAGGAACTGGGATGGCGACTGAAGAATTCAGAGTTCGAACCAGGCAAAGTTTCAAGCTGATATCGAGGTTCAGACTGGAAAGTAATTGAGAGATTCAAGTTAAGAAATCAGCCAAGAGGTTGTTTGCTGGTGGTGTTGTTCTTGAAGACAGGGAAGAATATCTTATTGCCATACGATTGAATGAATAGAGAAGATTGGAGGCAGTCTTTGAGTTCAGTGACAAGAATGAATGAATGGGTTTGTTTATAATTCGAAATTGCAGGATAAAGAGAACTCAGTACAACAGCAAATTGAGTGTTTCTGCTTTTCAAGTTTCAGGCACATAATTTTGTCGATGGAAGGCCTGAACCAGTCTGCTGCCTATCTTGTCACTCAGCCAGTGCCTATACTAAGAGTCACGTCGTCGTTCGAGCCATGGGTTCGCTGGTTATGTTATAATGGTCAAAACATGGATCTTGAAGTTAAGAACACGAAACTGGGGTCATAAACTGATAGCAGCAAGGAGTCATGACTGAGAAAGTTATAGAATGAGATGAAGATTGGCCTGCTGGTTAAATCTGGAGGCTTAGGAAGCTGTGTGTTGCAGGAACTGAATGTTACAGGTCGGGAGGCAGCTGTAATGCAAGCAGATGAGCACCAGTAGGTTGTTGATCTGTTGCGGATTTCGAAGATTGCATGTGATGGCAGTGATGCCATTTTGGTGGTTGTGTTGCTATACCTGGAAGAGTGAAGGATAGAGGAACTGAGAGCAGTTTAGGGGGCCTTGCAATTGTGATGGTGGCCGAGATGGCGATGATGATGGAATTGGCGAGTGGAGTTGAGGCATTAGCAGTAATCTTGGTATGAAGGCATGAAGCAAATAAGTGAGAGCACAAGAAGCTGAATTGTAGAGTTGCGAGAGGTTGTATTGCGAGAGAATGGCGCTGTGTTGATGGGTTTAGTTCTGATGCAGAGAAGTGCTATGACAGTGTGCAGATCTGTGGTGTTTGCAAGAGTTGTATGGCATAGAGATGGATGCTGTGTTGCAGGCAGGAATGCAGTGATGTTGGTGTTGAGTTAGCATTGGTGCTGCGGGTTAAGCGGAAGTGATGCGGAGTTGATATGGAGCATGCTGTGTGTGAGTGCGGGTGAAATGAATTGAGGTATTTGGAGGTGCAACTAAACGCTCTAGAGGTCATGGTTGGATTTGATTAGATTGGTTGGTTGAACTGTGAAGAAGATGGAATTGTGCCAGGTGAAGTCAAGGAGATGGAAGCGCTATGGTGGTGTTCATGTCTGCAATGAAAATGGGCTAAAAGGTCTGTGATGCACAAAGGTCTATTGCACAGGAGTTGGGGTAATTGCAGGTGGTACTTCAGGTTCTGAATATGTTGTGCAGTGAGCTGCAGGTGATGGTAGTTGTGGTTTCGATGCGAGGTCGTGATATTGGTGGATTTGGATAGGTGTTGGTGTTGTAATGTGGGTTGGCTATGCAGCCAAAAGGCACAATCAATGGAAGGGGTTGTTTGGAAGATTAGCCTGATACCATGGTGTTTCCCGAAATTGTATCTCCACTCCCGAGGCTGCTGAGTTAGCTGCAAAACTCACTGACCTGGTTAGGATTGGAGAGGCAACTTTCCGACCTCTGTCACTGACCCTCAACCTATGGGTGAAGTTGGAATGTGTTTTCACCCTGATCAACAGGATTGTTACGGTTCGGGAATGTGCTAGATCCCAAATTTACAGCCAAGGATTTGGGTCAGGTGGATTGAATGGGACTGAAGCTGAGATTGCGATAACTTGAGTTGGTTGTGTTGGTTGATAAGCTACAGATGGTGCAGTTGTGCAAGAGCAGGTGCTGTAATTATATTGTGTGCTTCTATGGATCTGAAGCTTTTATTGAGCAGCAATGTGAGATGTATGGACTATGAGTTTCGCAGAATGGAAGTTGCAGCTGCTGTAGCTGGGAGAGCAAATGGAGCTTGAGAGGGAGCTGCTGGTATGCAGGCTCAGAGATGGTGATGGATTGTGCGAGATTCCAATACAAGAATAGGCACTCAAATGGTGGCCCTTATACAATAATGTTGGGTGTCTACAGTAATTGCATTCATTACGGCCCCAAAACCTCTTCTCATTATTGTGTCTTTTGTCTGAAATTGAGAGACGGGAGGAAAAAGAGGCGATGTTAAGAGATTAATTCAGAGATCCAGGAAGTTCGATCGGAGATGATGAAAGTAGTGATGAATACTTGGAACCTGTATCTTACAGGGAAGAAGGAGAAGAGATTGATGCTGCTACTGTTAAATAGATGAAGGTTGAATTAGGGTTATCTGAAATCAGAGTCAGGTCAGTTTTGAGTTCGAATTAGAAAGAAGAATCGGATCTAATGGTGATTATGGGTCATTAATAGAAGAAATGAGAGGAACCCAAAGTCGTGAACAGAGAAGTAGCTGTGTTTCTCTGCCAGTACTTGTTGGTTGCTCCAAGATTTGTTACCGTCATTCCTAGCCAAGTTTCGATGGGTGTCTGCCAAGGATTGCTATGGTTGTTAGTCGATCGAATGAAGTGCCATTAATTGTGTTGGATAGAAGGAGCAGCTGCTACTTTCGGTTTGTGCTGATGAATGATAAAGATCGATGAAGTCCTTAGAGCTCTGAATGGTTGATGGGTTTGTGTGTTATGTGAATTCGATTATTTGCAGGGAAGGAGTTGTGTGATCTCCAATATAGCAGCACACAACCTTCATCAGTGAGCAGGACGCCTATCAGCTGTTCGCAGAAATGCCTGAACGAGCAACTATTCACAGCAAGTTCAGCCGTGACTAATGGATTGCTTCATTCTGCTATGGAGTTTGCTGGATTAGTGATAGACACATTTTTGTGTCTGAATTGTCCTCATTGTCTCTATTGTTGGTCTCGATTTCTGTACTAATTTTGGTGTTTTTATGTGTGTGTAGGTGTTTTTGGAGAAATACACTTGTGCGGAAAAAGTTGCTCAAAAAGTGTTTTTTGGACCCCCGGAGAAAAGCGATAAAGGCACCCTCAATTTGGATAAGGGCACCCCAGGCACCCAAGCTGATAAAGGCGCCCATGTTTTGGATCGGGGCACTTCATCCTCTCCATTTCAAATTTGGTTTTGGCGGGAAAATATTCATATCACTGGCAGATTTTCTCTTTTGCATTTGGACGTGATTTTGTGCGATTCAATCGCTGAAACTTTTTGGAAAGATGTAATATATCATAAAAGAGCTGGTATGGGTGATTGTTTCGACTGAATTTGGCTGGATAATCACGTGGAAGAAATCAGGGCAACACGGGTTTGAAAATGATATTCACGGATTTTCACAAGTTTGTTGTGTCTTTGCTCGTGTTTAGATGACACTTAGTCATTGAAGATGCGTGTAGAAGCTAAATAAGGGAGTTTCGAGGAAAGTCTGTTTACGCGTGGAGAATGATTTCGGGGAAGAAAATATTCGTAAAATATTTTCTTTTAACACCGAGTAATGGAGGATCATGGAGAGTTAATGAGCGTGATTTCTTGTCGCTTTTGGGTATAAATAGGTTCCCTGGGTGTCCTATAAGGGGATGGAGAGATTGGTAGCAGTTTAGCACAACACAGAGTCGAGAAAATTCAGTTCCAGGGAACTACCATTTCTGCTGCTGTTACACCAAGAACACGAAGAAAGAGCGGCCAAAGACCGTCGTTCTTCAACGATCTTGACGACTTCGCAGTGAGTGGGTCGTATGTTGGAGGCAGAGACTTAATTCAACAAGATGCAGAGACACTTCTTCGTGGGTCGTAATACGGGAAGAGCGACACTGTTCTGTAACAGATCGGTTTGTAACAAATAAAACTGTTACAAACCCGGTTTTATAATTTTTTCTCCCTTTTCATCTTTGTAAACACCCTTTGAGCAATAATAATGAATTTTGAGCGTGTTTCCATGATGAGAAGCTAAACATCCATCCTCCCGGGGCGATGGAGGAAGCCATTCCTCCAAAAGTTATGTGGTAAAATTTATTTATGCAATTCTTTTATGATTATTTGCACCAAATGAAAATTGAGTAAATGATTTTTATTAATTAGTTGTGTTTTCTCTTGATGAAGTATGCTTAGTTTAGGACTTTTGATACTTCATGCTTGCGATTAACAATTAATGTTTTGAAAATCTAATTTAGGCAATGGTTAGAATCACAGTTTCTTTTAATTGGAGTTATATTGTCTAGAATTGCATGATAAACTTTAACACTAAATCACATGAATTTTGGTGAATGGTGAAATCCTAAACCCCGGTCTCTCCATAATTTTTCACAAAACTTTCTATTGAGTTTGTTATATTTTTACTTTAAAAATTAAGTCTAAAAATCTGCTTTCACAAGTCTCAACGAACCTATTACTACAACATCATTGAAAATAACCATCAATTTTTGGCGCCGCTGCGACGCGGACTTGTCTTTAGGCTAGAGTTTTTAGATTTTTTTTTAGGTTTTTATTTGTTTTTATTTTATTTGTTCTTCTTTACGTTTTTGGGTTTTTGTCTTTTCCTTACAGAATTTGGAATTCGGATTAAAGAAAATTTTGCCAAACCTTTTGGTGAATACTTAAAGACTGGGAGTAAAAGGCAAAGCGAAAGGAGCGAAAGAAGAAGATATTTTTTTTTTGTTTTTGTTTATAAAAAAGAGAAAAAAAAAAAAGAGAGGCATTTTTATTTTTTTGTATATTTTTATTTTTTTTAGACTTTCTTTTTCTTTTGCACTTTTACTTTTTGGACTTTGGACTTGGACATTTGGACATTCTTTTATTTTTAAACCCTACGGAAGGGTAGTATTAAATATAAAGCGTAAGCAGAGAAGGACGGTGATTACGATATCACCTCGGCCCCTCGGGTTCGTACATGACATAGGAGTCGTGGCCCGAGTCGACTACAACAGTTCATCCCGTGCAGTACGGGAGGTAAGTTTGTCGAAACACTCGCGAATCCCCCGTCGTGAGTTCTTGTATTCCTTCGTTTGCATATATGTCGAGGACTTGAAAACGGCAGTTTTAATTTCCTAGTAAAGGGCAAGGACTGACCATATAAGATAAGGGTTCGGATTTCATCACCGTTCTCTTCTTGCCCGCCTTAGGAAAACGATACTTAACGCGAACCTAAGCTTTAAAATTTGGAATAGAACGAGACCGATAGGGTAACGAGCTTAGTAGGAAAGTCGCTCGAAAAATATTGGTTACTCTTTTAGCATACTTCGAAGTTCATGATGGTTTTCGTGAAGTTGAATGCGTGATCGCGCCGCCTTGCAATAGCGGTGAGGCCTTGGGTATCAAAGCTCCACCGAGCTTCCCTCGCCTTGATTCAACTTACTTTAACTCGGATTGATCCGAGAGGGGTTTGCTCAGATTATAACGAATTCCCTTTCGAACGATTAGAAGCTGGTCTAGAAAACAATCTAAGTGGAGCCATCATGCTTTTTGTTTGCTAGATATCATTAGGTTTCTTTGTGGTGGAGTCGGCCTTGTTTGTGTTTGCATAGAACTTCCCTTCCTTTTAGGATTTTCCTTTTCTTTTGTTTTTCTAGTGTATGCCCGAGTTCATTAAAGAACGGGCTTGGAAAAGAAACACTCTAGGTCGTTTGATTAGTGACAAACCTAGTAGTTCTTCTTGTGAAGGCGGGGAGCTCGAAGACTCTTCTTTTGAGAGCCCCGTTTTTTGGAAACTTCAGTTTTGAGAATCTGTCTCTTTGTGAGGAAAGTACCCCTAGTACTTCAGTTTGTGCAACGATGGCTACTTTGAAAGATTACATGTTCCCAACTAGGACCAACCGAGCTTCGTGTATTAAATTGCCGGCCAATACGGCTAATTTCGAGATAAAACCTAGTCTTCTTGGATGATCCCTATATTCTTAGGAAAGGATGATGAGAATCCTTATTTTCATATTAGGGACTTTGAGGAAATTTGCGGGACGAGTTAGAATAAAAGACTTTTGATGAAGTCTTGAAACTTAAGATGTTTCCCTTTTCCTTGAGAGATAAAGCCAAGACACTGGTGAACAACCTACCATCCGGATCCATTGAAACATGGCAGAAATGACTATGACTTTCTATATGAAATTCTACCCTAAGCATAAAGCTGCAGTGTTAGGCGGAACATTAGTGCTAGTGTGCAACAAGAGGAGAGTCTCTTTATAGGTTTTTAGAGAGATTCAATGATCTCCTATCCCAGTGTCCTCACCATGGATTTGATAATATGAAACTTGTGGAGATTATTTATAATGGTTTAGACTATTCGACTAAATCCATGGTCGAGTCTATGTGTCTTAGGTGAATTCACAAATAAAGCTGGCGATGATGCTTTTACCTTCTTAGGAACTATCGTTGAAAAATCCCAACAGTGGGAGCCTTGTGTTAAACCCCTAAAAGACTCTTGGTCAATAGAAGTGGCACCGATGTGGTAGATACAAGCTTGAGTCGGATGCTAAGTTTGTTGCTTTGTCTCGAAGGTTAGAAGCTTTGGAAATGGGTCGAGTCTAAAAATAGGTCCCTTGTTGAACCTAATAGAGCCTCTCAAGTCTCTAGTTGTGTAATAGAGCCCGATAACTCATTTTGGGAAGGTCATGTTAGTGAAGAACAAGCCAACGCTTGTCTATAACAACGTTAGGTTTGAGAACCGTCGAAGTCGACCCCTACTCGAGACCTACAACCCTGGTTGGAGAAACCATCCTAATTTTTCTTGGTCTAAGGGACGAGAATCAAGGACAGTCTAGTAATTCTCGGCCTCCCCCGAGGTTTTGGTTATACTCAGAACCCTTGAGTCAAACCCAGTTTGAGAACACTTCGAGAAAAAGATCTCTACCTTAGAAGAAGCTCTTACTATGTTAATGACCAACCACCTTAGCTTTCAACAAGAAACCGGGCGAGTACCATAAGGATAATTCCCAGACTCTTGCTAAATTAGAACTTCAAGTCGGCCAAATAGCTAAGTATTTAAGTGAGAGAGAAGAAGGTAAGTTTCCTAGTCAATCTCAACCCAATCCTAGGGGGGTCCATAAAATATCTTTAGTTGGTGAGGAATCATCAAACCATGTGAACTCGATAAAAACCCTTAGGAGCGGTAAAACGGTAGACAACAAGGTATCCATGCCTAGTGGACATACTGTAGTTCCACCTTCTACGTCCCAAGATGAACCCGTAGCTGAGGAAACTGAAACAATACCTAAGGAGTCCCAAGAAATTCTGATAGGACTACCTTTGTGCCTAGAGCCCCATATCCATGAGTTGTTAGCACCAACAAAGAAGGAGTCGACTTTCAACGAGATAATGGAAACATTTAAGCGGTGAACATTAACATTCCTTTGTTAGAAGCAATTAGGCGAGATGCCTGCTTATGCCAAGTTCCTTAAAGATCTTTGTACACGAAAGCGTAAGCTTAATGTCCAAAAGAAAGCCTTTTTATTTGGTCAAGTAAGTTCCATTCTTGAACCAAACACCTCCTAAGTATAAGGACCCCTGGATGCCCCACCATTTCTTGTGCGATTGGTAATCACATGGTCGATAAAGCTTTACTTGACTTAGGAGCTAGTGTTAACTTACTCCCGTATCATGTATACACCCAGCTGGGTCTTGGTAAGTTGAAATCGACCAAAATGACACTTCAGTTAGCTGATAGGTCTGTCAAAGTTCCTCGTGGTGTCATAGAGGATGTTCTGATTGAGGTTGATAAGTTTATTTATCCAGTGGATTTCGTTGTTCTAGACACCCAACCTGTTCAAGACCCAAATGCTCAAATCCCAGTGATTCTAGGTCGCCCATTTTTAGCCACGACCAACGCTTGTCATCAATTGTAGGACCGGGCTTATGAACATATCCTTTGGTAATATGACCTTTGAACTAAATGTCTTTAATGTTACTAGACAACCTTCGAGAATGATGATTTAGAAGAAGTGAATATGATTAGCACTTAAGTTCAGGATTTAGTTCGGGGGTAATTGGCATGACACTCTCTTTGGGAGATTCTTTAGATGAGTTTGAGGAAACCATTCTCTTAGACCAGATGTGTGATCAATCTTTAGAAGAATCCCTTGAGTATTTTAAAGACTCTACGGACCCAGAAATCCAGGAAATAGTGTTAGGTTTTTCTAAGAGTAATGAGGACCCTAAGTTTTGGGATAGAGAACTAGAAGAATCTCTTGAGTATTTTAAGGACTCTGAAGATCCGGAAATTCAAGCGATAATTAGAGGTTTGTCTGTGAGTAATGAAAACCCTAAGTTTGGGGGTAGTGATGGTTCTTGTGATTGTCATGTATCCCTAATTAGAGTCCCTAACTTGGGACTCGAGCCATGTGCGTCTGAGATATTACTCGAGTCTATTCAGACTCGGCGTCCCGATCCTCGATCATTGTCCGGGAGGTAACCCGAGGTATTAGAGACCCGTTTTTCGGATGAATCTATTTATCAAGATACACATATGAAGCTCAATTATGCTACCCGAGATGAACCTAGTTGTCTTGACAGAAACCTTAGACGAGGATGTGCTCCTTCTATTCATTTTTACGAACCGGTGCGGTTATGTGATATTGGTGTTAGCTCTATTTGGTCTTATGGACCCACAACTTTTTCGGCTATTGGTGTATGACTTTGGACGGTGAAGATCCTTTTTGAGGTATTTGATGTCTGGCTGAAGACTTTAAACTTAGCACTCCTTGGGAGGTATCCCTTGCTCATGCAACACGGTAATATTTTCCTCATTTCCTTCTAGTGGTAACGGTTTCTCCTTGTTCATGTTTTTAATTTCATCTTTAGAACATTGAGGACAATGTTAGATTTAAGTTTGGTGGTATGGGAGAAACTTTTTAGTTGCATTGATAAACTCCAGAGCCTAGAAATTTATGCTTATTAAGGATGGCACTAACCAATCTAAGTGGATGGAAGCATTTTGGTTGTAGGAGTTGAGGAACCAATCTGATTAGATGGCAACATCTGAAGAGTCTATTCATAAAAGCACGAGCTCAGGTGTTAGAAATAACATGATAGTTTCACCAATCTCGTTGAGTCCTTTTCACTTCAGTTTTTATTTTTATTTTGTTTCTCTAAGTGATTAGGTGGGGCCCACGAATCAAGTTGTTACCGATGCTAGGGTGAATTAGAGTGATTGAGATACCCAGAAAAAAAGAAAAAAAAAAGTGAAAAAGTTGAAAAAAGTTGTAAAAAAAAAAAAAAAGAAAAAAAGAAAAAGAAAAAAAGAAAAAGAAAGTGAGACCGAGACCATTTGACCAACCAGGAATAAATTCAATAAAGTCGACCCTTTGGAACCCTTGTATATGCCGGTTGTGTTGACCTAGAGTTAGGATTATTGACCATTGGTTCCCTTGTATATGCCGGTGTGTTGATATTAGTCGGACTAGTATCTCAGTCCATTAGGATAGGTTCATTTTGGCGGAGGCCTTGAGACGAGATATGGGAAACATCGATCACTTAGTAAACATCAAAACCATCTATGTTTTCTCTATATCCATCTTCTTGATCTATCCATGTGATTAGTTTTGACTCAGGTATTGATGTCCATAGTGCGACTATCCGAGTAGAGCTCTGTCACTTTATATGAATTTTAGTATGCTTGAGTGCAAACTCGTGTACAAACAATTGGAATTTCGCATCGGGTACTTCCTCCTACTGATCAATATTGTATGCCAACCAAGGAGATTCTTTAGTGCCTTCCAAGGTTCTGCGTAGATAGCTATGGTCCTGGAGTAAAGGTTTTGTGGGTACACCTGCGGTAAACCCTCAGGAGACAACACTCGCCACTAGGGCCTCCTAGGGGTTCAAATGATTTTTATTTTTTTAGAATAAATTTGCTCGAGGACTAGCAAAATAATAAGTTTGGGGGTATTTGATAGACACATTTTTGTGTCCGAATTGTCCTCGATGTTGGTATTGTTGGAACTCGATTTTTGTACTAATATTGTGTTTTTATGTATTTTTAGGTATTTTTGGAAATAAATATTTTTTGGAAAAATCGGCTCGAAAAGTTGCGCGGAACACCCCCGGAGGACATTTGCTATTCGGACTCCCACATTGGATAAGGGGTAACCCAATTACTAAGGGGCACCTCAGTTGGGCACCTGCTATTCGCACCCCAGTTTTGGTTATGGGGCAACCATCTTCTTACTCGTGAAGAACAAGTTTTGGCGGGAAAATTTATTTGAAAAACACGGAACTTCGTGAAGATTCTTGGACCGATTTGGTGAGATTTTTCGTGGGTTTTAGTTGAGAATATCTGTTTCATCCAAACGGGGATGGTAACTTACTTGGATTCGAGAAATAAGGGAGTTAGTTGCAAACACGAGAGAACAGAGAAGAATATTCTCCCGTGAGATATTCTCGAGATTTTGTGCCTTTTTTTGGGTGATTTGCGCGTGCCAGAGAGAGTTTGACATCATCAGAGATCGGTGAGAAGCATCTTTGGGAGTGTGTTAAGCTACAACAAACACGTGAAGAAGAAAAATAAAGGAATTATTCCCAGTAACATGGTCGGGTGTAAATGAAGATTATTTTGAGTTATTCTCGAGATTTAGTGGTGTCTGATGGGTATATATAGAGTGCTTGGAAGTCATAGAGGGGTATGGAGAGTTTGGGGCAAGTTTGGACCATCACAGAGAAGAAAAAATCAAGTTGCAGAGAGAAGCCTGCTGCTGCAGAATCGAAGAACACGAAGAACAGACGGCCGAAACCGTCGTTCTTCAATGATGTAAACGACTCGCGTTTGTGGGTCGTAGTTGGAGAAGCAGACTTAAATGAATAGTAACAACGACAGAAAGGTGTTATCGCTCTCTGTAACAATTAGGTTTGTAACACTTATATCTGTTACAAACCCGGTTTTTATTTGATATCTCTCCTTTTCATCATTTGTAAGCACCTTTGAGCAATAAAATCATATTTTGAGCGTGTTTCCAACATGATGAGCTAAACCCCATCTCTGGGACGACGGACGGAGCTGAATTTCATCATGTGGTAAATTAAATTAATTCCTTAATTACTTTTTGCACCGATTATTAATGATTTATGATTTCTATTAATTATTTGTTATTTTGTCTGATGTCGCATGCTTAGTTTAAATTACTTTTGATGCGTCATGCTTACGACTTACAGATAATGTTTTATGAAATCTACTTTGGCAAAGAATAGAGTTAGTGTTTCTTTTATTTTGAGCTATAATTGCCTAGGATTAATTTCTGAACCACTTGAATATGAAAGTCAGTAAAATCCGGAGTCCCAGTAAACTCTTCATCCCGTGACACATTTTGTATATATTTTCTTTTATTAATTCTTAAAATCAATCTCTTCAAGTCCGAGTGAACGACAACCCTTATAGTTCATGTTTTTAATTTCATCTTTAGAACATTGAGGACAATGTTAGATTTAAGTTTGGGGGTATGGAAGAACTTTTTAGTTTCACTTTTGAAACTTCTAGCGTCACATGGTATCAGGTTAGCTAAGTTTACATATTGTTTCTCACCGAAAAGATAGAAATTGGAATGCTAGGGATAACAACCTATTGAGACATTAGAGAAAAAGACATTGAGATCCTTGAAATTCAGGAGAGAACTTGTTCCTTTTAGAGGGTAACCGTGATGGACCTAACCATCCATGATAGAAAGGCAAGTAGGTCAGGAAATGCCAGAAAGACAAAGCAACCTCAAAATGTAGTCTTAGTTACTGGATTACGACTCTCTCTCAGTAGAAACTTATCATCATCAACAAAGGGAGCGACATCAAAATCTATAAAGAAAGTGGAAGACGTTTAAGGTTTAGAAGCAACAATAGAATTCAAAATCAAGGGTTACAAGAAGTTATCAGAGCAAGAAAAATCAAATAAGTTGTTGAAGTTCATGATACTAAGACATTACAAGTTGCGAAGATCCAAGTGTTAAATTCCTTCTGTGATGGCCATGTAAATTTTTGTCTTGTTATTACACAAAAAAAAAAAAAAAAAAAAAAAAAAAAAAAAAAAAAAAAAAAAAAAAATGAAGAATCATCATTACGTTCTTTTTGTTCAATAAGGCCATAGGGAAGTAGAAATTTTTATGACAAGCAAGAAATCAAAGAGAAGAATTAATTGTCAAGGTTCTATGAGGTTCGATAGTTTATCATCAACAGTTGAAGACCGAAGAAGACGTTGTTTCTACTGAGCACTATGAGAGAGTCGAAGAAAGATACATTTGGTTGCTTTGTTAGTCCGCTTTCAATCTGGCACAAGATCTTTCTATCAATGGTTTAACTCATCACACGTAATTAGTCCAGCTGTGTAGCAGATGTCCCTCTCATATTTTTCTCTCTCCTAATCTTATCCAGCTGTAAATCAGCGGACGCATCTTACAATGTTTATCTAGCTGTGTAGCGGATATCTCTTTATCTAGCAGTGTTGCGGATGTGTCTCCCCTTTTTTCAGTCATCTTTAGAGATGACACCATTAATTTCTCTGGCATTCTAGTCACTTGGAGATAGGTCGAGAATTTGTATGTCCTCATAGCTCTTTGGATACTTGTGACCAATTAGAAGTACAGGTTTTGTGGGTACACCTCTGGTAAACCCTCCGGAGACAACACTCCGCCACTAGGGCCACCTAGGGGTTCAAATGATTTTTATTTTCTTGAATAAATTTGCTCGAGGACTAGCAAATAATAAGTTTGGGGGTATTTGATAGACACATTTTTGTGTCTGAATTGTCCTCATTGTCTCTATTGTTGGTCTCGATTTATGTACTAATTTTGGTGTTTTTATGTGTGTGTAGGTGTTTTTGGAGAAATACACTTGTGCGGAAAAAGTTGCTCAAAAAGTGTTTTTTGGACCCCCGGAGAAAAGTGATAAAGGCACCCTCAATTTGGATAAGGGCACCCCGGGCACCCAAGCTGATAAAGGCGCCCATGTTTTGGATCGGGGCACTTCATCCTCTCCATTTCAAATTTGGTTTTGGCGGGAAAATATTCATATCTTGTGATTTTCTCTTTTGCATTTGGACGTGATTTTGTGCGATTCAATCATTTGAAACTTTTGGAAAGATGTAATATATCATAAAAGAGTGGTATGGGTGATTGTTTGATTGAATTTGTTTGGATAATCACGTGGAAGAAATCGGGGCAACACGGGTTTGAAAATGATATTCACGGATTTTGACAAGTTTGTTGTGTCTTTGCTCGTGTTTAGATGACACTTAGTCATTGAAGATGCGTGTAGAAGCTAAATAAGGGAGTTTGAATTTGTTTACGCGTGGAGAATGATTTCAGGGAAGAAAATATTCGTAAAATATTTTCTTTTAACACCGAGTAATGGAGGATCATGGAGAGTTAATGAGCGTGATTTCTTGTCGCTTTTGGGTATAAATAGGTTCCCTGGGTGTCCTATAAGGGGATGGAGAGATTGGTAGCAGTTTAGCACAACACAGAGTCGAGAAAATTCAGTTCGGGGAACTACCATTTCTTCTTTATTACACCAAGAACACGAAGAACAGACGGCCAAAGACCGTCGTTCTTCAACGATCTTGACGACTGCATACGATGGGGTCGTATGTTGGAGGCAGAGACTTAATTCAACGATATGAGAGACACTTCTTCGTGGGTCGTAATACGGGAAGAAGCGACAACGTGCATCGTAACAGATCGGTTTGTAACAAATAAAAGCTGTTACAAACCCGGTTTTATAATTTTTCTCCCTTTTCATCTTTGTAAACACCCTTTGAGCAATAATAATGAATTTTGAGCGTGTTTCCATGATGAGAAGCTAAACCCATCCTCCGGGGCGATGGAGGAAGCCATTCCTCCAAAAGTTATGTGGTAAAATTTATTTATGCAATTCTTTTATGATTATTTGCACCAAATGAAAATTGAGTAAATGATTTTTATTAATTAGTTGTGTTTTCTCTTGATGAAGTATGCTTAGTTTAGGACTTTTGATACTTCATGCTTGCGATTAACAATTAATGTTTTGAAAATCTAATTTAGGCAATGGTTAGAATCCGATTTCTTTTGATTGGAGTTATATTGTCTAGAATTGCATGATAAACTTTAACACTAAATCACATGAATTTTGGTGAATGGTGAAATCCTAAACCCGGTCTCTCCATAATTTTTCACAAAACTTTCTATTGAGTTTGTTATATTTTTACTTTAAAAATTAAGTCTAAAAATCTGCTTTCACAAGTCTCAACGAACCTATTACTACAACATCATTGAAAATAACCATCAATTAGTGAAGTTGAGGAAGTGCCAGAAATGTTTGAGTTGCAATTGGAGCTAATGGTTACAGCTCAGATGGTACTGGTGGTGCTTCAATGAGCTGAACTAAAAAGAAGAGCAGCTGTTTCCGGATTGAGAAAATTAGGGAAGCGAGCTATGCCGAATCTGGTGGTGCTAGAGCTGAGAGGCAGAGCGTAATACAAGGGAGAAGTGGTGGTGGCATGAATTTAAGGCTGAGATTGATGGGAGTTTGCTGTTAATATTTCAGGCAGGCTGGAATTGAGCTAAGAAAGGAAGCAAGTGCAGCTGTTTTGGCAGTGCGCAGCGTTGGATGGATTTCAGTGATGGAGTCTGGTGGCATTGCAGACTGTGGAAGTGCAGGGTTGAGCTAGGGTACAGAGAAATGGCTCGTTCATGTTACAGTGGTTATGTTGGTCTCAGGCAAGAGAGGGAAAGTTGGTCTGCGATGGCGATTTGTGTAGAGGCTGGAGGCAGCTCTGGTGGAGTTGCAGTGTTAATGGTACTGGGAAGCAGAAATTATGGCTGCAGTTGTTGTTGGCTGCAATGGAGCAGCTGGGAATGGAGTAGGTGCAGTATGTAGGGGATTGAAGCAATCTTGTTGCAGGTGGCTGAGTAATGTAAGTACAAGCTGCAGAGAAGGTTGAATGAGCTACAACTGAAGTTTGGGCTGTTAACTGGTGGTGCACAAGAAGATAAGCTGCCATCGATGGCGAGAACATGGAATGAATGGCTTGGCATAGCAGCAAGGAGTCATGACAGGGAAAGTTATAGAATGAGATGAAGATTGGCCTGCTGGTTAAATCTGGAGGCTTAGGAAGCTGTGTGTTGCAGGCCCGAATGTTGCGGAGTCGGGAGGCAGGGTATGTAATGCAAGCAGATGAGCACCAGTGGGTTGTTGATCTGTTGCGGCTTTCGAAGATTGCATGTGATGGCAGTGATGCCATTTTGGTGGTTGTGTTGCTATACCTGGAAGAGTGAAGGATAGAGGAACTGAGAGAAGTTTAGGGGGCCTTGCAATTGTGATGGCTGGCCTGATGGCAGTGATGATGGAATTGGCAGAGTGGAGTTGAGGTTGTTAACTGGTAATGCTGGTATGAAGGCATGAAGCAAATAAGTGAGAGCACAAGAAACTGGATTGTAGAGTTGCAGAGGTTGTATTGCAGAGAATGGCGCTGTGTTGATGGGTTTAGTTCTGATGCAGAGAAGTGCTATGACAATGTGCAGATCTGTGGTGTTTGCAAGAGTTGTATGGCATAGAGATGGATGTTGTATTGCAGGCAGGAATGCAATGATGTTGGTGTTGAGTTAGCATTGATACTGCGGGTTAAGCCGGAAGTGATCTGGAGTTGATATGGAGCATGCCTGTGACAGAATTGCAGGTGAAATGAATTGAGGTGTTTGGAGGTGCAACTAAAGGCTCTAGAGGTCATGGTTGGATTTGATTAGATTGGTTGGCTGAACTGTGAAGAAGATGGAATTGTGCCAGGTGAAGTCAAGGAGATGGCAGCGCTATGGTGGTGTTCATGTTTCAATGAAAATGGGCTAAAAGGTCTGTGATGCACAAAGGTCTATTGCACAGGAGTTGGGGTAATTGCAGGTGGTACTTCAGGTTACGAATATCTTTGTGCGGTGAGAGCTGCGAGTGATGATGGCGGTTGTGGTTTCGATGTGAGGCCGTGAGATTGGTGGATTTGGATAGGTGTTGGTGCTGTAATGTGGGTTGGCTATGCAGCCAAAAGGCACAATCAATGGAAGGGGTTGTTTGGAAGATTTTGATACCATGGTGTTTCCAGAAATTGTATCTCCACTCCCAGAGGCTGCTTGAGTTAGCTGCAAAACTCACTGACCTGGTCAGGATTGGAGAGGCAACTTTCCGACCTCTGTCACTGACCCTCAACCTATGGGTGAAGTTGGAATGTGTTTTCACCCTGATCAACAGGATTGTTACGGTTCGGGAATGTGCTAGATCCCAAATTTACAGCCAAGGATTTGGGTCAGGTGGATTGAATGGGACTGAAGCTGAGATTGCGATAACTTGAGATGGTTGTGTTGGTTGATAAGCTACAGATGGTGCAGTTGTGCAAGAGCAGGTGCTGTAATTGGATTGTGTGCTTCTATGGATCTGAAGCTTTTATTGAGTAGCAATGTGGGATGTATGGACTATGAGTTTCGCAGAATGGAAGTTGCAGCTGCTGTAGCTGGGAGAGCAAATGGAGCTTGAGAGGGAGCTGCTGGTATGCAGGCTCAGAGATGGTGATGGATTGTGCGAGATTGCAACACGGAATGGAGTTACAGGTGCAGCTGCGAGATGGTTGTTGCAATGGGTTAAGCTGCTGTGCCAAGTGAGTTGCAGTGGCGGATGAAGTGCATGTACTGCACTATGGAGCTATAGTTCAGTGTGGTGGTTATGTGTGTTACTAAGGGCTGAGTGGTGGTGGTCTGCAATGGGAGCTGCTGTCATATGCAATTGTAACTCAGATGGAGTTTGCTTGTGTTGCAGAGCTGTAGAATTACAAGGTTTTGGTGCTGGTATGGCAGGTCAGGGTTGAAGTGGCGAGGAGAAGTAAAACAGATGCCGCAACTAAACATGCAGAAACTGTGCGAAAAGTGAGCGAGAATGGCGAGCCGGTGGTGCTACTTCCGGTTGTCGGATTTCGGAATGGAAAGTGGGAATTGCAAAGTTTCACTGAATCATGAAGGGGGTACGAGTCGGATGTAAGATTTGGCGGCCGGGTATATGAGCTATGAGTCACGCTTTTGGGCGCGTTTTCGCAAGAATCCAAGAGTTAGTTTAGATGGTGCATTTGTGAAATATGGCTCTGAATTGTGAACTGCAGAGAATGATAGTGAGTTGCTGGGAGTTACGATAGTCGGATACAAGCTCAGGTGATCGGAGATAATTTTTCAGGTGACCGGAATCCGGCGACAGGTGACCGGATTCCGGTGATGACGACAGCAATCCGGCAACCCGTTTTGGACCCAAAAATTCCAGAAGATATGTTTTCACACATGGGCTTGGTGGACCACTTGGAGATGGGTTTTGAGAAGATTTGACCTAAATTTGGAAAGAGTATCCTTTTGGAATGGGAGAAGCATATATATAGAAAACTCTTTCTCTAAACCTAATATCTCCATGAGGGAGACTTCTACTTGTTTTCTAGGGTTTCACATGATAGTTTTCTTCCTTGCTTTCTATGATGATTTCCAAAAACACAAGTAACTAAGTTTTTATTATTGGTTGAAGATGTAGTTGGATATTGCAACCAAGTTACGATTTTTATGAATTAGTTTTCTCTCAATATTATCGTTTGATTTCTACGGGTTATAATAATTGCATGATTGATGTATTGCAATATGATTGAATGTTTGTTTAGTTAAGTATAGAATTGATTGAACTCACATCCATATCTATAGCTATTTTAGGGTTCATCATCGAGCGATAACCTTGAATACGAGTAGCATAATATGATTCTAGGTTGTAGTGATACATCCTCGTAGTCATATGTAGAAATTGACCTTTGTTCGAATTGTTTGCGCAATGTATTACAATTGCATTGATTAGCCTATTTCTGAAACTTAATGCTCCTGGGAATTGAACTTAATTAGCGCAAGGCGTTAGGTTATTCTTTAGGTAGATTTCACATATGCAGCTCTAATGTGTGTGTTGATGACTTAAGAAATTTACGGAGTATTCTTGCAATAAGGTATTCTATGGCTTTTGATGATAGCGAGATTAAATACGAATTCTATTCATATATTCAAAAACTTGTTTACAATTGAAGATGAAACCTTTATCCAATATTTTCACCTCATTGATTTGCGTGTTTATTTATTTGCTTTGCTTTTATTTTATTTTAGTATATAAAAATCAGCAAACCCCCGGTGTTATTTATAGGAAACCAAAACAATTTGACAACCTAGTCCTCTCTGTGGGAACGATCCTTTCTTGCCCTTGCTATATTTATATTTTGAGTAGTAAGAAAGTGTAATTTATATTTGTGTCGGCTGACAACCGGTCAAATTTTGGCGCCGGGTTGTTAATTGTTTTTGGTTTCTTATTTTTTGTTTTTAGTTTTGTTTTACTTTTTCTTATTCTTTGGTTTTTAACCGAGTTTTGAGAATCTTGTTTCAGGTACCGATTTCTATGGACGGAGCATATTGGAGCAATCAATATGGCTTTCAACCTCAACAATATGACAACTATCACCCTTACGTGGAGTATAATCAAAACCAATCCTTTGGTTATGGTCCATACTCCACGTACCCTTTTAGTTGTTCTCATACATTCCAACCTTCTTATGGTGGGTATGTAAGTGAGCAACCACAAAGAGGGGATGATACTTGTGCTCCTATTCATATTTCTTCTAGTTTGGTAGATGAAATGCAACAATTTATGGACAACATGGAGTCAATTCATGGACAACCAAGCGTGGAACCAATTTCATCGACCGAATGTGCTCATAGTATGTATGGCCCAATTTCTGATCGTAGTTATGATCATTCACCCATTCAAAGGGAATATAATTGGCCTAACAATACTGAAGTAAGTAATTCTACTTTTGCCTTGTCGAATGCGCCTTACAAACAAATGGAACACTATATCCAGAATTTGGATGGATCACTCCAAGAGCTTCAAAGAGGTGTTTCCGACGTAAGAAAGGGCATTGATGAATACATAGAGGAAATGAATAATTATGTTGAAAAAGGCGAACCTTTGGGGACTTTCGTTGATAATTGTGTAGTTAACTCAACTCTTGATCGTAATAATGATCATTCACCTATTCAAAAGGATGAGTTGGAGATTAGCAACACTAAATTCAGCGAGAACCAATCTTATGTTGACTATGATAGTGATGATGATTATTATGAAATACATCGTTTGAACCAATTTATGGTGACATCCCCGAGGAGTGTACAATGGAGTCTTTTTGCGATCAAGGTGAAGTTGAAAAGGAATATGATGACACTAGTGTAGCTTACTCGAGCATTGATCTTTATAATGATCAAGAACCTATTCAAAAGGTAGAGCTTGAGGATGATGCAAGGAGTGTTCTAAAGAAATTTTTTATGGACAATATTGCATTAGCAAAAGAGTATGTGCCTTACAACAAGGAAGAATGTGTTGAGAATGAGACCGTTATGACCAATATTATGGAAGACCCAATTGAGCTTGCAAGTGATTATAATGATGATGTTTATGTCGAAACTTTAGTTAAGGCAGAAACGGATGAAGAATGGTTGCAAGGTTTGATAGAGGACCATGATATACAAGAGGTGAGTACTTCACTTGAGTTTTTCAAGGATGAAGAGGATTCCGTGATACAATAGATTGTGCAAGGTTTGTCTAACCCGTTGCCTATTGTTTCTTCTCCTTTACCTCTTATTGGTTTGAATGTATGTGCTTCGAGAATATTGTTGGATGACTTTGTTTCGCGATATCCTCCATTAGAGATACTTGATTCTCATACTATGCAGGTTTTGGAACAAGAAACCGTGGATGTACCCGACTTCTATATTCTTTATACACTTCCAAGTATGGACAAGAATAAGTGTGGGGGAAACTTTTATCGGTTCATAGCTTCATTTCTGTTTTATATTACTAATATTTGGGTGAAGCTAGTGTTTGCAAAACAGGTTCTATGGAAGGATCCTCAACTTTTCAGATTGTTGGTATATGGGGAATGAATCTTGCAAGGATATAGTCGGGCTGACGACTTTAAACCAAGCGCTACATGGGAGGCAACCCATAGGTTTTGTATCTCTTATCTTTTAATTTTTCTTGTCTTGTTTTTAGTTTTTTCTTGTCGCATATTGTTATATGATTTCCCACCTTGACTTTCTTTGGACGATTCAATTTACATTGAGGACAATGTAAAGTTTAAGTGTGGGGGAGTGGTTAAGCATTTGCGTTGTAAATTTTTCAAATTTTTCAACTTTTTTGTGAAATAGTGAATAAAAAACTCCAACTTGTAGTTAGTTTAGAGTCACATAGTATATATGTCGCTAAGATTACATCGAGAATCTCATAAGAGTGACTGAACTTAGAGATGACAGAGAACATGATCGGGTTTCTTAATTGTATGAGAGTTAAAGTTGGATTTAACCATGCCAGTGGCAAATAAGGTGCAGACTGAATTCGGTATTAGAGTAGTGATCCCCTACAGTGGAGACTACCCATGTTACATAATGTGAGGCACCGACCTTCAATTCTTTGTACCTGTCTAAATTTGTGCTTTTAGAGTGTGTGTCACCGTACGTAAATTCCGGGCAGAATGGTGAGCTGTCCAACCTCCCACCATAGAAGCACTATTTTGATCTCTTGAGTGCTATTTTTATCAACCATGATGGTGACATCGAATTGCTAACTTACATACCACTTGTAATCTTGTTCGCAGTTAGCACCATCCACCTTATCTCTCTCTACACCAACAGGTCCATAGAAACACCATCATCATCAACAAGAGGAGCATCACAAATTCGAAGGGAAGTTGAAAACGTTTAAGGTTTACAAGCAACAATACAAGGAGCAAAATTTTTACAAGTTGAAGACTATTGTACAAGAGCGAAGATTATAAAGATGAGAGTTCGAGAAGTTTATGATATCAAGACATACAAGTTGTGAAGAATCATGCGGTAAAATACTTATACCATGGCCATTTGTACTTATTTTATTTGTATTTTCAGTTTATGCTTATTATCAAAAAAAAAAGAAAAAAAAAAAAGAAAAAAACGAAAATTAAAAAAAAAAAAAAAAAGACAAAAAAAAAAACGGAAAAAAAAAATGATGATAAAAAAATTTTAAAAAAATTAAAATTAAAATTTTGGGTTTGTATAGTTCGTTTTTAGTTTTGTATTCTTTCAATAAAGCCAATGGAAAGGAGGAATATCTATAATGAAGTTTCAAGCGACAAGGAATTAGGGGAAAGAATCATATTGTCGAGATTCTACGAAGTTCAAGAGTTATCATCAAGAGTTGAAGACCGAAGACGAAGATGAAGACAGATAGAAGACAGAAGACGTTTCTATGGATCTTTGTGAGAGTGGTGCTAGGCTGCACGCCCGAGCGGATAACGAGGTAAGTAAGCATATTCCCACCTTCGTTAAGTGGTTGATTTCCTTTCGTAGAGATCGTCAGAAAAATGGGTTTTCAAAAATGTATAAAAGATGTGGGTTTTTAAAATACTTCGGAGGGTTTTTGCCTTCCTACCATTCAACGTGTCTCAGGATTCTCTCTTCATTCCTACCTGGACACATGTGTGACCCATGAAAAGCTGTTTATTATTGAGAGCAACTTCATAAAACCCTTTCTTGTGAGGCAGAGTCGAGACTTTTGATCACTCCGAACCCGAATTTCTTTCGACAAGGGATGGTTATTTCTCTCTCAACTTTCAAGGATGAGATTGTGTTCATTTATGTGTCTAACTTCTTATGACTAGTGTGCAGAATCTCGATGTCTTCTTAGCGCGTTGGATACTATCATTTCGGAGAACTAGTAAGTTGGAAAAATAGGTTTTGTGGGTATATCTCTAGTAAACCCTCACGAGACTATAACTCGTCCACTAGGGACACCTAGGGGTTTAAAGGCTTGTTATTTATGCTAAAAGTGACCGTAGCCTCGACGACACGGAGTTGTATGTATGTTTAAGAATTTATTTTGTTTGATTTGCTCGAGGACTAGCAAAGTCTAAGTGTGGGGGAATTTGATAGGTGCAGAATACACCGTATTTACTATCTAGAGTTTATGCTTTCTTTGCTATTTTTCGTGTGAATTATGTATCTTATGTTTGCTTTTGAGTTTTATAGGTGTTTTGGAGTCATTTGAGTAAAAGGAAGTGAACTCGTCTAAATCCAGGGGTTTTTCTCAATCATCTTGAAGAGAGCGAAAAGACGAAGTTAGCTGCGAAAGAATGAGGCCATTCCGACATCCAATGAGAGAGTTATGAGCAAAATGAATGATTAAGCATCGGTTCCGTGGGGTGACGGTGCAAGAAGATCACTTTGGTGGCCCTTATCCAATGGCTGGGTGCATGTAGTTGTTTTATTCACTACAACCCAAAACCCGAGAGAAACAATTTCTCTTCTCATTATCATTATTGTGTTTGTCTGATTTAGAAAAGAGAGGAACTGGGATGGCGACTGAAGAATTCAGAGTTCGAACCATGCAAAGTTTCAAGCTGATATCGAGGTTGTTTGCTGGTGGTGGTGTTCTTGAAGACAGGGAAGATATCTTGTTGCCATACAGATTGAATGAATAGAGAAGATTGGAGGCAGTCTTTGAGTTCAGTGACAAGAATGAATGAATGGGTTTGTTTATAATTCGAAATTGCAGGATAAAGAGAACTCAATACAACAGCAAATTGAGTGTTTCTGCTTTTCAAGTTTCAGGCACATAATGTGTTCGATGGAAGGCCTGAACCAGTCTGCTGCCTATCTTGTCACTCAGCCAGCGCCTATACTAAGAGTCACGTCGTCGTTCGAGCCATGGGTTCGCTGGTTATGTTCTAATGGTCAAAACATGGATCTTGAAGTTAAGAACACGGAACTGGGGTCATAAACTGATAGCAGCAAGGAGTCATATTTGGGAAAGTTATAGAATGAGATGAAGATTGGCCTGCTGGTTAAATCTGGAGGCTTAGGAAGTTGTGTGTTGCAGGAACTGAATGTTGCAGGTCGGGAGGCAGCTGTAATGCAAGCAGATGAGCACCAGTGGGTTGTTGATCTGTTGCGGATTTCGAAGATTGCAGGTGATGGCAGTGATGCCATTTTGGTGGTTGTGTTGCTATACCTGGAAGAGTGAAGGATAGAGGAGCGAGAAGCGATTTAGGGGCCTTGCAATTGTGATGGCTGGCCTGATGGCAGTGATGATGGAATTGGCAGAGTGGAGTTGAGGCTGTTAACTGGTAATGCTGGTATGAAGGCATGAAGCAAATAAGTGAGAGCACAAGAAACTGAATTGTAGAGTTGCAGAGGCTGTATTGCAGAGAATGGCGCTGTGTTGATGGGTTTAGTTCTGATGCAGAGAAGTGCTATGATAGTGTGCAGATCTGTGGTGTTTGCAAGAGTTGTATGGCATAGAGATGGATGCTGTGTTGCAGGCAGGAATGCAGTGATGTTGGTGTTGAGTTAGCATTGGTACTGCGGGTTAAGCCGGAAGTGATCTGGAGTTGATATGGAGCATGCCTGTGACAGAATTGCAGGTGAAATGAATTGAGGTGTTTGGAGGTGCAACTAAAGGCTCTAGAGGTCATGGTTGGATTTGATTAGATTGGTTGGATGAACTGTGAAGAAGATGGAATTGTGCCTGGTGAAGTCAAGGAGATGGCAGCGCTATGGTGGTGTTCATGTCTGCAATGAAAATGGGCTAAAAGGTCTGTGATGCACAAAGGTCTATTGCACAGGAGTTGGGGTAATTGCAGGTGGTACTTCAGGTTCTGAATATGTTGTGCAGTGAGCTTCAGGTGATGGCAGTTGTGGTTTCGATGTGAGGCCGTGAGATTGGTGGATTTGGATAGGTGTTGGTGCTGTAATGTGGGTTGGCTATGCAGCCAAAAGGCACAATCAATGGAAGGGGTTGTTTGGAAGATTAGCCTGATACCATGGTGTTTCCCGAAATTGTATCTCCACTCCCGAGGCTGCTGAGTTAGCTGCAAAACTCACTGACCTGGTCAGGATTGGAGAGGCAACTTTCCGACCTCTGTCACTGACCCTCAACCTATGGATGAAGTTGGAATGTGTTTTCACCCTGATCAACAGGATTGTTACGGTTCGGGAATGTGCTAGATCCCAAATTTACAGCCAAGGATTTGGGTCAGGTGGATTGAATGGGACTGAAGCTGAGATTGCGATAACTTGAGCTGGTTGTGTTGGTTGATAAGCTACAGATGGTGCAGTTGTGCAAGAGCAGGTGCTGTAATTGGATTGTGTGCTTCTATGGATCTGAAGCTTTTATTGAGCAGCAATGTGAGATGTATGGACTATGAGTTTCGCAGAATGGAAGTTGCAGCTGCTGTAGCTGGGAGAGCAAATGGAGCTTGAGAGGGAGCTGCTGGTATGCAGGCTCAGAGATGGTGATGGATTGTGCGAGATTGCAACACGGAATGGAGTTACAGGTGCAGCTGCGAGATGGTTGTTGCAATGGGTTAAGCTGATGTGCCAAGTGAGTTGCAGTGGCGGATGAAGTGCATGTACTGCACTATGGAGCTATAGTTCAGTGTGGTGGTTATGTGTGT
This sequence comes from Papaver armeniacum, assembly GCA_023531295.1. Lineage (NCBI taxonomy): Eukaryota > Viridiplantae > Streptophyta > Magnoliopsida > Ranunculales > Papaveraceae > Papaver > Papaver armeniacum. Next base: position 240,220 of record JAJJWW010008405.1, read on the forward strand.
TACTAAGGGCTGAGTGGTGGTGGTCTGCAATGGGAGCTGCTGTCATATGCAATTGTAACTCAGATGGAGTTTGCTTGTGTTGCAGAGCTGTAGAATTACAAGGTTTTGGTGCTGGTATGGTAGGTCAGGGTTGCAGTGGCGAGGAGAAGTAAAACAGATGCCGCAACTAAACATGCAGAAACTGTGCGAAAAGTGAGCGAGAATGGCGAGCCGGTGGTGCTACTTCCGGTTGTCGGATTTCGGAATGGAAAGTGGGAATTGCAAAGTTTCACTGAATCATGAAGGGGGTACGAGTCGGATGTAAGATTTGGCGGCCGGGTATATGAGCTATGAGTCACGCTTTTGGGCGCGTTTTCGCAAGAATCCAAAAGTTAGTTTAGATGGTGCATTTGTGAAATATGGCTCTGAATTGTGAACTGCAGAGAATGATAGTGAGTTGTTGGGAGTTACGATAGTCGGATACAAGCTCAGATGGTTGGAGATAATTTTCAGGTGACCGGAATCCGGCGACCGGTGACCGGATTCCGGTGATGACGACAGCAATCCGACAACCCGTTTTGGACCCAAAAATTCCAGAAGATATGTTTTCACACATGGGCTTGGTGGACCACTTGGAGATGGGTTTTGAGAAGATTTGACCTAAATTTGGAAAGAGTATCCTTTTGGAATGGGAGAAGCATATATATAGAAAACTCTTTCTCTAAACCTAATATCTCCATGAGGGAGACTTCTACTTGTTTTCTAGGGTTTCACATGATAGTTTTCTTCTTTGCTTTCTATGATGATTTCCAAAAACACAAGTAACTAAGTTTTTATTATTGGTTGAAGGTGTAGTTGGATATTGCAACCAAGTTATGATTTTTATGAATTAGTTTTCTCTCAATATTATCGTTTGATTTCTACGGGTTATAATAATTGCATGATTGATGTATTGCAATATGATTGAATGTTTGTTTAGTTAAGTCTAGAATTGATTGAACTCACATCCATATCTATAGCTATTTTAGGGTTCATCATCGAGCGATAACCTTGAATACGAGTAGCATAATATGATTCTAGGTTGTAGTGATACATCCTCGTAGTCATATGTAGAAATTGACCTTTGTTCGAATTGTTTGCGCAATGTATTACAATTGCATTGATTAGCCTATTTCTGAAACTTAATGCTCCTGGGAATTGAACTTAATTAGCGCAAGGCGTTAGGTTATTCTTTAGGTAGATTTCACATATGCAGCTCTAATGTGTGTGTTGATGACTTAAGAAATTTACGGAGTATTCTTGCAATAAGGTATTCTATGGCTTTTGATGATAGCGAGATTAAATACGAATTCTATTCATATATTCAAAAACTTGTTTACAATTGAAGATGAAACCTTTATCCAATATTTTCACCTCATTGATTTGCATGTTTATTTATTTGCTTTGCTTTTATTTTATTTTAGTATATAAAAATCTGCAAACCCCCGGTGTTATTTATAGGAAACCAAAACAATTTGACAACCTAGTCCTCTCTGTGGGAACGATCCTTTCTTGCCCTTGCTATATTTATATTTTGAGTAGTAAGAAAGTGTAATTTATATTTTTGACGCCTACGACAACGATCAGTTACACATAAATAAAATATACCTTCATTTAGATATGGGTAACTGTACCTAAACGTGTATATTGAGTTGGCTCAATAATAATTAACCGAAGTTAGCCATATGAACACTTTTGTATTAACCAAATTCATCTAACACTTATAGATCAAGTGATAATCAAATGGATCTAATTATGTTACTCATAGAGTTGTTCAATTTTTTATATTCTCATAGAAGTATACCAAACACAATTGAAATAAAATCGGATTGATTCAAGAGAATCAGTTCATGAACATTTTAGCCACGGTTTGCAAATATCGCATTCCTTAATTTATAAATGTTTTTGTTTATGAGTATGAAATCATACTTAACCGATTTTAGAACTTAAACCAACTTAGTTTGCAAACGGGTACGCAGACTTAAGTTCCGGACTTTGGTCACGTATGACAGTTCGCAAACGGGTACGCATACTGTCGTTCCGGACCGAACTCGGGTGAAACAGTTTGCAAACGGGTATACAAACTTGGTTCCCTGACTTTAACAGTTAAAATCGTTCGCATACGGGTATGCATACTTGGTTCCCATACCTGAATCATACCACAACAATTTGCATATTGTGTTATATCCAGACAATGGTTAATAGTTATAAACTCCCATTTTAATCGTTGAAACATCCTTAAAAGACGACAATAGCCGTCTCACACAAACTATTAGATTATAAGCAATTTTCAAGTGATCGAATGATCAATACAAAATATTCTACATCAAATGACTGTCTCACACAAATCATGTAAGATGTTACAAGGCGATTTTCACATGATCATCTTTTGACTCATAATTTGATTTCCCACAAATAAATTGTTTACAACTAAACTCGTCAAGAATAATGATGAACGTAGTTAAAGCAAAAAACTTTCCAACACATATTTCGAGAAAGATATGAGCGAGTTAAACTCAGCTCGAAATATCAAATGTGCATAATGTAAAAGTCTATATAGCTATACGACTTAGTCTCAATAGGAGATAGATTACAATAGACTTATGAGTGATAGATGAGTTTAAGTGTCCACATACCTTTTGTTGATGAAGTTCCTCCAAGCTCCCCTTAGTAGATCTTCGTCTTCAATCGATGAATGTCGTGAAGTCTAAAGCTCAACTACACATTCTATCCTAACCCGAGACATAGCTATAAGTATACTAGAAATCAAGACTTATAGTTTTGATCACCTAAACTTGAAAAACAAGCTTGAGATAACAATGCTTGCGAGTTCGACCGAGCAGTGCTCTAACAATGGTTCCATTAGTAAACCTCTAATTGACCTTCTCAAGAAGAATTGTTTTCAATGGACTCCAACTTCTTTTGATCACCTTAAGCAGGGTATGATCAGCGCACACATATTAGCTCTACTTGATTTTACGAAGCCATTTTTGGTTGAAAGTGAGGCTAGTGACATGTGCATTGGTACATTATTACTTCAAGAGGGCAAATCATTTGCTTACGTCAGCGAACCATTGGGTCCAAAGGCAAGAGCACTCTCTACTAATGAGAAAAAAATTCCTAGCCATTGTCATGGCTATACAGAGATGGAGGCATTACTTGCAGGGTTCCAAGTTCACAATTCAGTCCGACTACCAAGGCATAAAATATTTCGTTGGAGAAATTTATATCACCACCACCTTACAACAAAAATGGTTGATGAAAGTTTTATGGTTTGACTTATAGTTGTTGATGTATTGTCTATAAGGCATACAGACTCAACTACTTTTCACTCATTGGTGGTTTCCACTCCAACTTGGGTCCAAGAGGTTACCAACAACTATGTCAATGATGAAAAAGCCAACCAGCTCATTTCACAACTTTTTATGAACCCTGCAAGTGTTCCACACTATACCTATAAAGATAGAGTATTGAGATACTAAAATAAATTCTACATAGGTATTGGGGGCAATATCAGATAAACACTTTTGGAATCACTACATGCTTCTACTATTGGTGGACATACAGGAATTCAAGCAACTTATGTCAGAGCTAGAAGTCATTGTGGCTCAATATGAAGTTTATCAGAGAGCTAAGAGTGACCGTACAAATGTTGTTGGACTACTCTAACATGTTCTTATACCTAATCATGCATGACAACATATAACTATGGACTTCATAAAGGGATTACCTGTAAGTAACAGAAAGAGTGTTATTCTGGTCATTATGGATAAGCCCTACACAGCTGCATCTGTAACAAATGTTTTTCTTAATCAGGTGTTCGAACTATATGGATTACCATCTTCTATTGTGTCTGACATAGAAAAAGTCTTTACAAGCAATTTTTAGCAATTTTTATTTAAGGCGTAGGGAACTAGCTTGTTTCTGAGTACAACATATCATGCATGGCAACATATAACTATGGACTTCATAAAGGTATTGCATGTAAGTAGCAGAAGAGTGTTAATCTGTTCACTATGGATAGGCTTGCCAAATATGGTCACTTCTTAGCTCTAGAACATCCTTACACAGCTACATCTGTAGCGAATGATTTTCTTAATCAGGTGTTCAAACTATATGGATTACCTTCTTCTGTTGTGTTTGACAGAGACAAAGTCTTTACAAGCAATTTTTAGCAAGATTTATTTAAGACATTGGGAACTAGCTTGAATCTGAGTATAACATGTCATCCACAAACAGATGGTCAAATCGAAAGGGTCCATGCTTGCTTGGAAACTTATTTGAGGTGTCTCACTGGCCAAAAACCAAGCAGATATAATCAATGGTTAGCACTTGCAGAGTGGTGTTACAACACTAGCTTTTTGTTTTGATCGAAGTATGACATTATCTATCATACTAGATTGAAGATATCTCCTTTCCAAGCACCGTATGGGTATGTACCTCCTCACATGGCATTCCCATCAACTTCCACTACTTCTGTTTATGCAGTGGAGACTTACTTGAAGGAAATAGATTTAATGTTTGATATTCTCAAGGAGTCTGTACACAAAGCTCATGAGAGGATGAAGTTGTATGCTGACATATCAAGGGTGGATAGATATTTTGAACTGAGAGATTTAGTGTATCTCAAGCTGCAACCATACAGACAGGATTCTCTATCTTTGAGAAAAATTCAAACACCCAACAAAGTTCTATGGCCTGTTTCCAGTTGTTGATGGTGGATTTTCGTTTAAGGTTAAATTTGTAAAAAAAACCAGAAAATCATGCGCTGACATCTTGTAAAATATAAAGCCGTTTATAAGTGACGGATACTCCTCACTTAATTCACCAAGAATGGAGCATGTAGCAACAATCCCATTGCGTGAATACATGAAATTCCTCCGAGGTTGGAGCATGTAGCAACAATCCCTTCTGTGAATTTCATATCAGCCTTGTATTTCAGTACTCATTATCGGTGTGGCATGACGGTCGAGTGTTGCTCTTACAGAGTAACACGAACCTCCAAGCACTATAATGAATCATTATCAGTGTGGCATGACGACCGAGTGTTACTCTTACGAGTAAACACGAACCTCCAAGCACTATAATGAAACCATGTACGAAATACCCGTACAGGCCGATTCTCGGTGTGTTATACTAGCCCGAGCCCTCTCGGTGTGTTATACTAGCCCGATTGAGCCCCTCTCGGTGTGTTATACTAGCCCGATTGAGCATCCCAAGATCGACCGTATCGGTTCGGATATGATCGACCATGATCATCCAACTCCATAAGCATGATTGGATGACCCAGATCAATTCCATCACCCTCAAGCGGTATGGAATACCCACGATCGACCCGCATGGTCGGCCATTGGCCTTGCTTGCCAAGAGACGTTCATACCAAGCATTATGGACGGAAAACCCTAAATAAGGGTTTGCGGCATATTACATGTGTCGCAAAACAATCTCAACCATCCATCTTCGCAGGTATAGATGGAGGGTGTAGATGTAGACTCAAAGGGCCGGAGCATGTCGACACAATCACCATGTGACCGCCTACACACTTGACCAATCGGTCAAAACCAACCACGATTGGTTACAACAAATTCGTCGCCTAAAAGAGCATGGTCGCACGGCTTTGAAAGCCAAAATTAGGGTTCAAGCCATCACGCGCGTCCATCTTCTCCGGCACGAATGGAGGGTCACAGATTAGATTAAGCAGGTCCGGTTATACCAGCATGACCACCGTGGGCCCATCTACCTCCTCATGCGGTCGGCCAAGGCATATCATGCCTGGTTAACCCCAAAACGCCCGTCAAACTTGTGTGGTTACACCTCCCAGATTGCAAACTAATCTTGACCACTCAACTTCACCGGACGAATTGAGTGGCTTAGATCACGTTTTCATGGGACGGTGAGACATGGGCGTGAACACCAGCCTACCACCTACACGCTAGAGTGACCGACCAAGACCGACCAAGGACGGTTGTCTTGGAGCGTGTGCGGGAATATCACGCGGTTACCAATTCCTTTGCGGTAAGAGATTTCTGCCGCAAAACGATCTCAACCACTCCTCTTTGCCGGTCAAATTGAGTGGCCCAGATCGCGCTTTCATGAGGGAACGGAATACATGCGCCTACACCATCATGCCGTCAACACGCATGTATGGTCGGTCCTCTCCAAAATCCTTCTTATGCTTGGTTTCGACCAAGCTGGAGAGTGATGCTTGCGCACCTCTTCAAAAACCCTAATATTCATTAACGGTCGCAGATGAGTGTCTCAAAGCTCATCTCATCCGTCCAACTTCACCAGCTTGGTTATACAACCCGGTCGTCAGAGTCAATTGGTCGAGAAGGCGTCATTACCCATCACCTTACCACACCACAGTGCAGTACTTGCATAAAATACACACGATACTTCACAAGTATCGACTTTCTGAATAACGCAGTTATTCAATTCAGCATTACATGCTATCTTTCGTGGATCCACGATCCGCACATTCCAGACATCAATCATGTCACAAACTGGGGGATACTTACTGGGGTATTGGTCTGGCGGTTTACAGCGTGCAGCGTGCAACGCGCCATCACAAGAACGTGTTAGGAAGTCATGGACGGTTAGAGATGAACAGGAGAAGTGGGCAAGACTGGCCGACGCACAACTCCACTACTCCATCACTCCACTTCCTCCACTTCCCACGAGAGACGTGAATGAGGCTCAATGACTTGTATAAATAGGTTCTCCGCCCTATTTCAAACAAGACAACAGAACAACACAAGTTCAGACGAGACAGAAAATCAAGTGTTAATACAAAAATCGTATTCAAACACCCAGAGCCTGCTTGCATCAACCGTAAGCTTGCTCATCTTTCTGTTACAAGTCATAAGCAAGCCAACATCTTCACAATATCAACACCTTCTTCGCTTCCCTCCCTAAGATCAACCCCATCTCCTTCACTTTGTGACCGAAACAAGTCTGGAACGGCCATTTCTTGGTTTAGGCCGGACTTGCATGGATTGATCTCTCGAATCTACAAGCACTCACCGCGCGGTGTATTTGTTGAAGGTTTAGATTCATTCCTCATCCACACCCCAAATTACCAAATTCTGCAGGAGTAGTTTTCACCCATCAACAATTGGCGACCACGGTGGGAGGTTGATCTATCGGTTGCAAAAAATTGAATTCTCAATCCTTCAGTTTTCATCCCGCGATGTATCCTCACTCGGAGACCACGGGCGGTTCGAGATATCATGGGAAGCATAGCTGGAATGTTGGAGGATGTCTTGGCAAATCAAGCGGTATCACCGGAAGGCGAGCGAGACGTTTCGCCTTTTGAATGATATAGCAACACAACTACAAGAAGGGTCGATAGACGTCAATTCAGACAGTGCAAGAAACGTTGAATCTTCAGCCAGGAGTCACATCTTTACAAGTGGAGAAGCAAAGAGAGCATGCAGTCGAAAACGAATCAAGAAAGATGGACAACACGGTCTAGACAGGGGAAAAGACTTGTCCGGAGTACTACAATGTCGCGGATAAAGAAGGGAGCACTGCAGCCTATGGAGCCCTGCTAGAGGATTTATATCTCAAAACTCTTTCAAGCCCCTAAGACTTGTCCAATCGCGTCGACTTTTCAACCGATCAAGAAACGCTTGAGGAAGGAGAAATCAATCGGGAAATACACGAATACGAGAGGATGGGAGCGTTCAATCCGATCACTTTCAGGTGACATCACGACACCTTCCACATCCCTTTACCTAGGCGAGCGATCCGCAGATATAATGGCACTCGCAAATCTTCCAACTTCATCTCCTATTCCACGTCAAAGCCACGGAGAGGCGTTACAACGCCCACCGACGACGCAGGAAAAGTCAGACACAACGTACTTACGTTTCCCCTTCCCGATGAAGAAGATTCTGGAGCTACTGGAGGCGTGGGTACGAAATGGAGAAGTGGGGCTACCCCCGGTATGGCGTCCGCCCACTGATCAAGAAGTAGTGGACTGATCGCTGTCGTAAGCGACACAAATATAATTACACTTTCTTACTACTCAAAATATAAATATAGCAAGGGCAAGAAAGGATCGATCCCACAGAGAGGTCTAGGTTGTCAAATTGTTGTGGTTTCTATATAAATTATGTAGTTTTGTGATTTTATGAAATAAAATAAATAAAAGCAAATAAAGAAATAAGCAAACAAATAAGATAGAAGAGATATTGGTTAAGGATTTCGTTTTCATTCACTAACATGCTTTTCACAATAACTAGAATTGATATTTAATCTCAACTTTTATCAAAGACCCTAGAATACCTTGATCGCAAGAATATCCCGCAAACCTCCTCATGTCATCAACAAACACATTAAAAGATGCGAATATGAATTCTACCTAAAGGAACAACCTAACGTGTAAAAGCACTAATCAAGTTTAATTCCCTAGATGCGTTAAGTTCTATGAAATCAGGCCAATCAAAGCAATTGAACGTGGAAAGCGCACTAATTCAATTTAACAAAGGTTACGATTCACATATGATCATAAGAATATATCACTACAAACCATAATCATAATATGCTACTTGTATTCAAGGAATATCACTTTTGCGTATAATAAACCCTAAACTAGCAATAGATGTGATTAGAAGTTCTACCAATTTGCAACTTGACAAAACAATCAATCAATCATAAAACAATATTTCCAGAGAATTGCAAACGATAAATATGAGACAAAACTAATATATTGAACAAAGAAACATGCTTTGTGAAATCCAACTATTCCATAACCAATAATAAACTTAGGTACTCATATTCAAGGAGTTCATCACAAGAAGAAAGAGAAAATACTTCATGTTTCTAAACCCTAGAATAAAGTAGAAGAGATAATAATTAAAACGTGGTCCCCAAAAATTGTAGAAGTCTTCCCTTTTATATTCTTTTTCTCCTTCCAAAACTAGGTTTTGTCTTCAAAGTCCATTAGTTGGAAATTCACCCGGCCCACCATGGAGAGAAACCCGTGTAGAAATTATGTCCCAAAAACGCTCGCCGGAAAAGCTTGGGATTGTGGCCGAATTTTCTGGGAAAAGTCGCCAGGAAAGTACCTCGGGTGACCTAAGCAAAGTCAAACAAACCACCGGTCAACGGGTCAGAACGGCCGGGTCAGCTCGGGTCAGCTCACTGAGTCAAATCCGGGTCCAGTCAGAGTATGGGTCAGAGTCATGGGCTAACTCATATGACTGATCCTGGGCCAAAGCAGTTGCAGCTTTGCTCAGGCCAAAATTGTGCTGCACCAAGATGGTGCTTCGTCAGTCCATGTTCAGCCAAGAGGGCCATGCCTTCCCTGCATCTCTCCCAGCCATGATGGCTATCACCCTGCAATTCTCAATGTCACCATTCAAGCTTCTGCCTCAATCCATTTGCAGCACAAACAAACACAAATGCCAGTCCTGCAACCTCAATTCTAAGCCACCAAATCACTGCAGCACCAACTCCAATATTCTCCAATCCCAGCACCTCCTTCTCAGTCAGGCCAACATCAGGCACAAACCCTGTGGCCATCACCTGCAATCTATCTCAGGCCAACTAAACCCACTCAGATTCATCACTTGCTCCATCTCCTCTGTGACTACCATTTTGTACCTGGAACCTAAATATACATCTGAGGCATACAATCACAGCTAGACTCGGCTTCAATTCTGCATCATCATGAATTCCACCTAAGCTGCAATTTGCCATTCTTCATAACCAGCTGCAATCATTTCAGTTCACTCCGTTGAAGCCAACAGCTCCCACCTCCAGATCATTCTCAATTCCTGTAACTTGCATTGCACAGCCTTTCAGTCTAGCTATGAACCACCATCTTCAGTTCAGTTCAATCCCATCCTTTCAAACATTCTGCCGAAACCAAGCCATCTCCACCTGAAACTTTCACTGCATAACCAAATCAATACCAACATTGCACCTTCTCTGTAATGCAAGACTCAACTCCACCAATAACTTCTTCTCTCTTCCAACTTGGCAGCAGAACTAGCTCTGTGACACTTTCACATTAGGCATACACAAGGGCTTGAATTTAATACTAGAGATAATGGCAGCAATGTCTTCTTCTTCTCGCCTTTCGGGTAAGCAAACTCGTTCAGGCAAAACTAAAGCAAACCCGTCTCTGAAATCATTCTCTGAATCTCATACCATCTTCTTGTAACCTACATCTTAACATCAGGCTCCATCTTCTTTCTCTGTCGAACTTCCAGTAGCCACCACCAACACATTGACTTGCTCCATTGCCTGAACTTCATACTACCTATCTTGAATCGCGAGCTCGAAATGGGAAAGGGAGAACCCTAATTTGGTTTCATAGTAACCACCGGACAACCCATGAACATCAACATCCATCAATCCCTTTTCAATCTCAAGAACTTTCACAAATCGAACCCATTCTTACTCAGACCACCAATTGAACAACCACATACCTTCTCAGTTCAAAACCCATTATTAAATTTCAACCAAAAAACCCATGAGCCTCCTTCTCGATCCCTAATTTCTCTAATTCATCTTCTCTAATCGATCTTCAATTGTGTAACAATCAAACTCTCGACTCCTCTCGTGTTCGATCCGATTTCGTCTCTCAAACCCTAGAACGACAACATCAAACAATCACTCTGCCATTTCGATTCCATGGCTTCTTGTGCAGCTCTCTTCTCCCAAATTTGAGATGTCATGAAAATGAATGAACGAGAGATGAGTTTCTCTCGATTTAGGGATAAGTCAAATTTGGGTGCTAATAACACACCCAGTCACTTTAATAAGGGCCACCTGAGATAGAGTCCCCTTAACCACAAACTGGTCTTTGTTCAAGACTCCCCCAAATAGAGTCGCCCCTTAACGCTGGCTCGGCTCCCGATAGTATTTGCCCCTGAAAAGACAATTCTGCCCTTTTCGCTCTTAAATGAGTAGTTTCTCCTTCTTTTCCTCCGTGCGACTCCAAAGCACCTAATAACTCAAAAACACGCGTAAAGTACATAATTCACAAGAAAAATAGCAAAGAAAGCATAAACTCTATATAGAAAATACGGTGTATTCTACACCTATCATGGACCCGAGGTACTGTCATTACCACCGGTTCCTTCATCACCCCACCAGTGAATGCAACGCTTTGAAGCGCATTGTTCAGGAGAAGCTTGGTTCAGAGAGATAGCTTGCAGAGGATTTTCTTAGAGAGGCTACTCCGGTTTGCTATAAGTGAGGCTTCAAAAGGCAAGTAAGTTTTACTCAACAACTTTACAAGAAAGATAGTTTAGAATTCACTGGGACTTAGCATCCCGCACGTGGAGAAAGAGGCTCGGTGATCAAACGCCATGTTTGTTTCCATTCGTACCTCCCTTTTACATAACATTTGCAATTTCATGTAATATGTGCAATCATTCATGACCAAGATGCAAATCTCATTTAACATAATCTCTTTCAAAAGGGTTGTTCACAAAACTATCTCAAAATAAGCCAATTCAATTACCTATTAATCCAAAACCGGAAGTCAAAGAAAATCCTCACTATCACTCAAAAAAGAAAAGCATATAAGAGAAAACGCCGATTATATAGCACGCATACTTCAAGGAAAGTCTTTAAGCAACAACTCATCCTTCCGGGCAAGAGAGACTTTCATCCTTTGAAGCACGGCCCGCTTGACTCCAGTTCTTTAGACAACCTCTCAACCTCTTCTTCCTGGCAAGCAACACAGTCCGCGGAAGGGACTTCATCATGTAGTTTCTGGAGCTCCTGAATCTCGGAGAACCCTTTGAAGAACCAAGGAGCATTGAAGTTGTACTGCGCAAACACGTCCCGATGGCACCTCCAGTCTTCAATCATCTCCTCAGAAACTGTTCGACCCGGTCGTGACGCTCATCCCATGGATAGAAACTAAAGCTTCTTGGACGTGGTTGACCAACGCAAGGCGACTCTTGAGCTTCGTGGTGGTGGCAATATGGCCGTGTTTCTTCCAGATTGTCGCGTACAACTTTTCAAACCGAGGCAAGACACGCTGAATCCGCCAACCAACACATGGCCTGGATAAGGGATAGCAAAAGGAGGATCGAACAAAGCCCCAGTGCTGCATCACCGGTAATTCACCAACCGCGGGAACCTTGTCGAGGTGCGGGGGCTTTTCGGAAGAAGTCACCACAATGGCCATATTGACCGAGCCTGCTCGGGACCAATTTCAAGGGGAGCCGCCCCAACTACTGAGAGTGCCGCCTCTCTTTCACTGCGGGTGCTAATTTCTATCACGGCCCCGTCAACAAGATCACTAAGGGAAGCGCCTTGTTCCACCGAGCTTTCATCATCTCTCGTCGTGGTCGGAAAAGGAGCGGTTTCTCCAGACTTCTCAAAGATGAAGGTCGATGACCGCTGGACTCCTCAAGATGAAGGGTCGATGATGAAGGACTTCTCAAAGCATGAAGGTCAGTACCGCCAGACTTCTCAGCATGAAGGCCAACATTGACAGCCCTCTCATTTTGAATGCGCGCCAACCTTGTGAAGACATTCTCTTTCGAAATTCCCTAATTTCAAGCAAGAATCATTTTTAGAAGAATTTACACTAGAGAAATAAAAGAGTCGGAAGAGATTTAAATACCTGCATATTGGAGGAATTGAGAATTTGGACCGCATGCTTGCCTCTTGAGTCTCTCTCCTACTTGGGGACTGCAACTCTCAGCTCTGGTCAGTTTACCGGAAGTAGCTTCAACCGGAAATGCTTCGTCAAGGCGTCAGAAGATGGTTCGCTACGGGAATCTGTCACAACGCTTTCCGAAAATTTCTGGAAAACCGACAGTTGTCTACTCCAAAATTCCTTATACTTATCGGTTACCACTAGGTTTCTCCCAATAGGCCGAAGGAAGGCTCACCCGGTCTAAGAACACATTGGCATTAAGAATTTGTAGAAGGAATTCTTTCCGAGCCCCTAGTGGACGGATAAATGGGACACCCTGATCGAATCCCATTTGGCGAGCAGCCCTGTCAATGTTGTACGGAGTCACAGAAAATTCTCCGTCGAATAGAGACGGGACATATCTGGAATGCATTTGCGCGGGTAAATAATTTCCCAGGATCTCATGGTCTTGACATCAGTACGCAACACAACGCCAGGATCGTCAGCAAAGGTCTTTGGTTGAATGATGGAAGAGTGAATCGGCCCCCATGGACGAAAATCTACGGAAGAAATGTTGTCAAATACCTCCACAAGTTTCGCACCGGCTTTAGGACGCTTCTTATTCCATCGGAGTATTCTCGAGCCGCCGTACAAGTTAACGAGTGAAGGTGCAGGAGTAGGAGCATAACTTCAAGTGTTCCCATAAGAGCGCTTGAAGAAAAGCGAAGTGAACGTGCGACTCCACCTTCTTGTACCCGTTAGAAACATGCATATCCATTGCTAAAGCGTCCGGATGAGAATACGGCGATCCAAGGAACAATGCACCTAGAGGAAGAACTTTACCCTGCGCCGACCTTATAGCAATTTTGACAAGGTCACTTCTAATTGTCTTCTTTAGGAACCGTCATCAAATATATCTCTCGGATAGCCATAGAGACAGAACGCGATCAGGCTGAGCTCGTTTTCCAACTCTTGATTCAACTCTGGGTCTGCAGAAGACCACTCCGAAACCCACTAGGTGTAGAAGCATTTCGTGTCTTTTTTTCTCCTCCTTCTCCAGATTGTCGAATTCCGCCACCTTTTTGAAGTATAGCGGCATAATTACTCTTCTCCGTATCGGAGAGTTCGTAAGAAAGACTTCCAAAGAACATGCGGGTTCATTAATGCAGCTACACTCTCCAAAGTAATAGTCATCTCTCCCCATCTAGATATGGTTTGTGTGAGTGGAAATACGCCACCGAGAAATGAAGGTAATCAAACCCGCGGTGTCTTTCCTAATTTCGAGGGTAGCAGATGCCATGACCGCATCGAGAATTTGTGCTTTGGTCAAATTGTCCTTAATGCCCTTATTACTCAACATGCGTCTCATCCATCCTTCATAAGAACCCGGTGGAGCATGGCAAATCTTGAAGTCAATAGGAGAAGGCGGATATTCGTTTCTTTGGAGACAAAATCTCATCACAAGTGCGGAAGAAGAAAATGGATCAAAGGCATCCATATTTTACGAATCGGAAAGCAAGACTATCTTATGAGAAGGATGCTTCCTAATATTTGGAAAAGGCGAGGTGAACAACTCATCATTGATGTTCGGCATATCTTTGAAGCTATCAACATTTCCGACTTGGCACCAAAGCATTATCTTGAGAAGACATATCGACGAAGTTCTTTTCTACCGCAATGAAATAAAAAGACAGGAGTTAGAACTTGTATGAAAGCATATGAGAAGTGTAGTCACACACGGCAAGACACAACTCACACAATGGCGGTCCAAACATCATACAAGTTTCGGCATTGATTTCAAGTTCTCCGGTATAACTTTCAAGTCAGTCTGGTATTGGTTTCAAGTCCGGTACAAGTTCCAAGTTCGGTGTAAATTTCATCCAAGCATATGTGAATAAGACCCACGTTCCGGCATACGCGGCGGGCCCGCATTCATTCATCCGCATGCATCATACGATTTTCTTTATTCATGGGAATCGTGTCTACGGGATTCAAGCCAAATGGTGGAGAAAGCTAAGCATGCACATGTCTTACAAAAGGTGTTTACCTAACAAACTAGGGTTTTACCTTAAAAAAAAAAAAAAAAAAAAAAAAAGGACCGAAACTTACCTTGGACGGGCGGCAACTCCGGCAACGGACGGCGGCGGTTTCCGGCTACGGCTACGGCTACGGCTCCGGCAGCGAGCGACGGCAGCAAGGTTGCGGACGAGAGCAACAAACAAACAAAAAAAAAAAAAATCCGTGAGGAAAAGAAAGGAGTCTTGGTCTCTTTTATAGACAAAAATTAAAAGAATCCCAATAGAAAAAGGATTCCTCTCTTATTTGGTTTCCTCTTTTGATTCAAATACCCAAAGAAAGAAACCGGCCCCACCAGAGGATTCCATACAAGCGTGACGGCGTGGGAAATTAGCGGTCGGCCAACACTCTTCCGGGTAAACTCCTTTTATCCTGTCTTTCTCACGTATGTATGTCACCATCTCATGCCTACCACACAATAGTGTAACCATTATGTGCTAGGCAGGGGACTTAATGTTGATGGTGGATTTTCGTTTAAGGTTAAATTTGTAAAAAACCAGAAAATCATGCGCTGACATCTTGTAAAAGATAAAGCCGTTTATAAGTGACGGATACTCCTCACTTAATTCACCAAGAATGGAGCATGTAGCAACAATCCCATTACGTGAATACATGAAATTCCTCGAGGTTGGAGCATGTAGCAACAATCCCTTCCCGTGAATTTCATATCGGCCTTGTATTTCCAGTACTCATTATCGGTGTGGCATGACGATCGAAAGTGTTGCTCTTACTGAGTAACACGAACCTCCAAGCACTATAATGAATCATTATCGTGTGGCATGACGGATCGAGTGTTACTCTTACGAGTAACACGAACCTCAAGCACTATAATGAAACCATGTACGAAATACCCGTACTGGCCGATTCTCGGTGTGTTATACTAGCCCGAGCCCTCTCGGTGTGTTATACTAGCCCGATTGAGCCCCTCTCGGTGTGTTATACTAGCCCGATTGAGTATAAGACTCGACCGTATCGGTTCGGATATGATCTCGACATGATCATCCAACTCCATAAGCATGATTGGATGACCCGGATCAATTCCATCACCCTCAAGCGAGGTATGGAATACCCACGGTCGACCTCGCATGGTCGGCCATTGGCCTTTGCTTGCCAAGAGACGTTCATACCAAGCATTATGGACGGAAAACCCTAAATAAGGGTTTGCGGCATATTACATGTGTCGCAAAACAATCTCAACCATCCATCTTCGCAGGTATAGATGGAGGGTGTAGATGTAGACTCAAAGGGCCTGGAGCATGTCGACACAATCACCATGTGACCGCCTACACACTTGACCAATCGGTCAAAACCAACCACGATTGGTTACAACAAATTCGTCCGCCTAAAAGAGCATGGTCGCACGGCTTTGAAAGCCAAAATTAGGGTTCAAGCCATCACGCGCGTCCATCTTCTCCGGCACGAATGGAGGGTCACAGATTAGATTAAGCGGTCCGGTTATACCAAAGATGACCACCGTGGGCCCATCTACCTCCTCATGCGGTCGGCCAAGGCATATCATGCCCGGTTAACCCCAAAACGCCCGTCAAACTTGTGTGGTTACACCTCCCAGCATTGCAAACTAATCTTGACCACTCAACTTCATAGGACGAATTGAGTGGCTTAGATCACGTTTTCATGGGACGGTGAGACATGGGCGTGAACACCAGCCTACCACCTACACGCTAGAGTGACCGACCAAGACCGACCAAGGACGGTTGTCTTGGAGCGTGTGCGGGAATATCACGCGGTTACCAATTCCTTTGCGGTAAGAGATTTCGCCGCAAACCGATCTCAACCACTCCTCTTTGCCTGGTCAAATTGAGTGGCCCAGATCGCGCTTTCATGAGGGAACGGAATACATGCGCCACACCATCATGCCGTCAACACGCATGTATGGTCGGTCCTCTCCAAAATCCTTCTTATGCTTGGTTTCGACCAAGTTTGGAGAGTGATGCTTGCGCACCTCTTCAAAAACCCTAATATTCATTAACGATTCGCCGAGATGAGTGTCTCAAAGCTCATCTCATCCGTCCAACTTCACCGACTTGGTTATACAACCCTGGTCAGGAGTCAATTGGTCGATGGCGTCATTACCCATCACCTTACCACACCACAGTGCAAAGACTTGCATAAAATACACACGATACTTCACAAGTATCGACTTTCTCAATAACGATTATTCAATTCAAAGATTACATGCTATCTTTCGTGGATCCACGATCCGCACATTCCGAGATATCAATCATGTCTGGCTGGGGATACATATGGGGTATTGGTGCGGCGGTTTACGGCGTGCGGCGTGCAACGCGCCATCACAAGAACGTGTTAGGAAGTCATGGACGGTTAGAGATGAACAGAGGAGAAGTGGGCAAGACCGGCCGACGCACAACTCCACTACTCCATCACTCCACTTCCTCCACTTCCCACGAGAGACGTGAATGAGGCTCAATGACTTGTATAAATAGGTTCTCCGCCCTATTTCAAACAAGACAACAGAACAACACAAGTTCAGACGAGACGAGAAAATCAAGTGTTAATACAAAAATCGTATTCAAACACCCAGAGCTGCTTGCATCAACCGTAAGCTTGCTCATCTTTTGTTACAAGTCATAAGCAAGCCAACATCTTCACAATCTCAACACCTTCTTCGCTTCCCTCCCTAAGATCAACCCCATCTCCTTCACTTTGTGACCGAAACAAGTCTGGAACGGCCATTTCTTGGTTTAGGCCGGACTTGCACTGATTGATCTCTCGAATCTACAAGCACTCACCCGCGCAGTGCATTTGTTGAAGGTTTAGATTCATTCCTCATCCACACCCCAAATTACCAAATTCTGCAGGAGTAGTTTTCACCCATCAACACCAGTATTCCAGAAAATTTTAGCAGTGGCATACAAGTTGAAGTTACCATCTCATGTCCGTGTTCATCCAGTATTTCATGTATCTCAAATCAAGAAACACATTGGTAAAAAGCATACACTCATTCCTAACATACCAATTGTTGACCATGAAGGTGCCATCATCATGCTTTCGAAAAAGATTTTGCATACCAGAATTATTCTCATTGGCAGCAGATTAGAGAGACAAGTATTGATTCAGTGGACTAATTCTTCACATAAAAGATGCTACACGGGAAGATACCACCAATGTTAGAGCTCATTATCTTAGTTTATCCTTGTCCAAGGATATTTTAAGGGTGAGTAATGTTACTGTGTAGGAGTTAGGGGCAACCTAATTATCTGACATCAATAGTTACCAGAGGGTGTTGTATCAATTTCTGTAACCAGTTATTTGGATAATTATGTATGTTAGATTTGTAATGCGTATCTCGATCCGGTGAAGTCGTTTTAGGGTTTAATCATTAATTATAAATGTGTATAAGAGGAGTTCATTTCTTAATCACCTGAAATTTATGAAATAAGAAACTATTGGCTGCGTTCTTTTGAACACAAATTTTGCTCGTACCTATCTTCTATTATCCTTCTTATTTTGTTTAGTTGTTTGTGTTATCACAACAAATGGATGTTGACAAACTCATGCAGGAATCTAGTGGTGGCTCACTAATTCTCACCTCGACACAACTTAATTATGTTGAAAAGTTCATTCTTGTTTCATTTTCCCTCAAAAGAGACAAGAACAATGCACAACAAGGGCTTTGAGTCAAACTATATTTAGTTTGTGTCTTGAATATTATTACTCGAATTGCCACCACTTAATATTATTTAAATGGTGGGGGTACTCTAGTGTTATGTCATTATTTGTTAAATTGTAGCCATTACTCAAACATATAATAACGATATTTCATGTTGGGACTTGCTCCATTGAAACAAGTCCATAATACAATTTCGTTCTGGTTTCTGACCCGGTTACGTTATTGGGACGTCAAAATTTATTCCTAATGCATCTTTAGTAAGTCTGTGACTTGATGCTACCACACCAGAGTAGATAGTCCAGAATGTAATGACTCGGTATGGGTATCACTAAATTTTATGCTCTCAGTATAAAATTCTCCCAGCCTATCTGACTTCTAAGCAAGAGAAGAGAACATGACCCATGAGAATCTTTACTTGACTAACTAAGAATTTATGTTATCTCTTAGAAAAATATCTAATCATACAAGTTGATATGTTAAACTTAAATTTTTTGGCATGAATTAAACGAAGTTTTCATATTCTTGAGATACATAATCATCTCAATTATTCATGTTTTTACTATTTTTCAAGTAATATTGTTGAAAATAGTTTCCCTTGTACAAACTTGAAGAAAGGATAAAATTGATATTTCAGCTTTCTAGTTAAAGTTCTAGTTCGTGATTGGTATCCTTAACTATAAGGCATACTTGCTGTGAACTATCATTATACACGGTTCCGGTACTCTGGACCATAGTGTATATTCTTTTATGTAATTTCAAGATAAACTTCTCACATGCTTACATGAACTCCTAACAAGAGTTTCATGTAAAGTACAAAGAAAGTGTTTGCTTGAATCTCAAGTTATCTTAGCTTGAATTCTAAGCAACCCTAGTCTTGAAAGTTTATAACTAGAGAGGCTCAAACAACCATGAATTTCAATCCCTGACACTTATGTGTCCTAGTTGTTTGCTAGAGTCATCCTCTATGAACCTACGTTTCCTTTGAGAAACATAATTAGGTTTCCTACTTAAATATTCACTAAGGGATTCGTGAATCCATATCTGACTATCTTTACCTTAATAATTCGTGTATCACGATCTTGTTATTTTTTTTATCAAGGTTTTAATATTTTCTTTCAGGACGAGATAGATAGAAATCGCAAAGTTCTCTTCATCTCAGACTCTGTGATTTCTCAAGATAGATAACTAAAAATCTATCTTGTTGACAAGTTTAAGATTGTTCTTAAGAGGTGGATAATAATCCTGGCTTCTCAGCTAATTGAGTGTAAGTATTCTGAATTTTTGAGGTTTGCTAGACTTGTCTATTGCAGACATATTTTCAAGCCTTGATCAATCAATCTAAATGGAAATCAAATAGGCTTATCTGTTAGAGGCAGATCCGAACAAAAGTCTTCATTTAGGCTGAAGAAATCTGAGGTTGTTAAGGACATCAATCAAGAGAATCAATTGCGTACAACCTTGCGAGTTTCAAGACACGTAAGGAGCACGCATGCGGCTGAATTGCTTGGAGGGTGAATTCGGTCTCAATTACATTCCAGTCTGATAGTATGCTAGTGTCTGTAGCGGCCTAATACAGTCCATTGTTCAAATTTGGACAAGGTTTATTTACGTACTACGCCTGCAGGTGCAGTTTTCTTCGTTAACAAAACTTCTGGTGTCTTGTGCTTTTCCTTTTCCGCAATATATTCTATTGTCTTTATAATAGGAATATCACAAGTAGTACGTAATCAATCTTAGTAGATAAGTACATATTAATTGTTATCAATTACGAGACTCTTTATTGTAGAATTCATATCTTGAAAGATAGATAACAAGTTTGATACTTGGTAGCATGGTTGTAAAAGTCGTACGATTCGCGATCAATTTTTTTGAAATCGATTCAAGTCGTTTGTTTGAATCTTTTCTTTCATGAATCGTACTTTGACTGATTTTGACTACGATTCCTGACTTGTTGACTTAGTCAGACAAGAAACTTCTACTGAAAATATGAAATTAAGTTATAAAAAATTTTATGTGTTGTAGAGAGACTCGAACTAGGGTGCCCTTAATTGTTCTAGTGCAACCTTTACCACTGTACCGACTTGGTTGTTGTTGTTAATACATCAAAGATCAAAGACTTAAGATTGTTTCATTTAGTTCGGTGAAATTTATAGGTATATATGTAGTTGCGGGATTTCCCACACTACACCCCTTACTCAATTTCGTAGATCTAAATCATATTAATCACCTAAATTTCAAAATATAAGTGCTAGAAATTTAAATAGACACATAAGATTTTTTACGTGGTTCGATCAATATGATCTACATCCACGATTCTTCACTATGATTGTTGAGGTTACCATAATATTACATTGGAAATCTCCATTAATGGATATTTTCTAGAGCTCTAGATCTAATTATTTGGGGGAGAAGATGATAAAGAAAAATAATATCTCTCTCTCTCTAAAATGTGTCTCTCCCTTTTACAAAAATCTATCTCTCCAAAATTATTCCTCCCTTTCTCTCTCTGCTCTCCTCTTTATATAGGTGTTTACATAATGGATGACAGCTCACATACGGCTCATATTCTCGCGAGCCTTTTAATGATTTTCGAGACTCTTGCTACCTTCTCTCGCGAGCCTTGCTACCTTCTCTCGAGACACTCTCGCGAGCCTTGCTACCTTCTCTCGAGACACTCTCTCGAGTCTTGCTACCTTCTCTCGAGACACTCTCGCGAGTCTTGCTACCTTCTCTCGAGACACTCTCGCGAGTTAAGAAAATAATTGAATCTCGCACGCTAAGAAAATATGTTGTGCGATATTTGAACCCTACATCTTGCCTCTTTTTCCTTGAATATTGCTTGAAGAGCGATCTTTAAGGAAAAATCCGTTGTCGTAGTAATCTTTGATCTTTGTTGATGAAGGAACGAGCGAAAGAATATTTTTCTTGAAAAGTACGTACTTGCCTCTATTCTTTTGCGAGGGAAGTTAGAAGCTTTGAGAAGTATATATGAAGTATCGTTTCTTGAATTATGCGAAGTATGAAGTATCCTTGAAGAAGTATATGAAGTACTTAATCCTCGAAATATATAAGAAGGATGAAGTATCTTTTGAGAAGTATAAAAGTACTTAATCCTCTAAATATAAGAAGTATTGCGAATCCATCATGCGAAACTCTCGCTCCATGTTCTTTGCCTCATGCTATGCTCTATTCTTTCGCGAAGTTCGAAACTTTGCGAAGTGGATAAGAAATATTAATCCTTGAAGTATAAGAAGTATTGCTTGTTCATGCTGAAGTCATTATTCCATTTTTGGTGAGGATTCTTGTTGTTCATTGGTAAACATCTTCTTTGGAAATGATTCTTCTTGAGAAAATAAAGAACATAAAATGTTTTTCGGTAATCCATTGTTGCCTCTGTTCTTTATCTACGAAGGTAGAATCGTTGAAAAAGTGTTGAAGGAGTTAGTTATGTCTTCATTCTTATCTTTCCTCTATCTCCTGCGTTGTGCTCATGCGATAGTATAATCTCTTCATTGCTTTACGTTGAATTTTATCATTGCGACAAGATCGCAGGATGTCTTTACATTTTCACGTAATGACCCATTGATCTTGCCTTATCATCTTTGTGTGGTCTTCCAAGTTAGACCTCCCTAATTAGAGGTCTTCCCCTGCCACCTTTCATCGCGACAAAATGCAGGACGTCTTTACACTTGCATGTAAAGACCCATTGATCTTGCCTTATCATTTTCCAAGTATTTTTGCCTCTGCAGGATGTTTTAGTTGCGACAATATGACAGGCCTAGATATCCTTGCGAACATAAAGCCCCATGACATTGCCGTCTTGCGACGAAATCGCAGGACGTCCGTACACTTTTCGTGTAAAGACCCATTGATCTCGCCTTACCCTCGCGTTAGTATTATTGCCTCTGCATAGGATCATTGCACAAATATGACAAGCCTAAATTCTCTTGCGAAAACATAGCCTTATGACATTTGCGTCTGTTTTGACACTCCCCCTAATGGAGAGCGTCGCCCTTATCATCTCCCCGGTTGCCCCTTCAAGGAGGCGAAACATCGGCCATACAAGACTAGCTCCTCCCATCCGGTCTTAACAACAACCAGTTGTTTTCGCAGCCTCTTATCCCTTATACCTATAGGGTTTATGGTTACGAGACTGCACCCTAAGTGGAGTTTTCTTGGGCGAGTGCAACATATGCCAAGACTTGCCAAGAATGGCCGGGGTAGGTTCATCCATCCGGGCACTCTGGCTCAACCGTGTACCTCGGCGCCTTGAGCATACACGACTCCTTGAAAGAGACCCTCGGTCGCCCAACCGGTATAACCTTATATATATAGTTGGGAATCCAAGGTACCTCTTAGGATAGGCTTTCATGGGCCCCAAATTTCCATGACTCGAGGCTTCGGGAGCGGTGTAACCTTCCCCCGAGCCATGTCGAGAGATACCCCCTTATATGACGCACTTTAGGTCTTACATTTGCCTCTTACGAAATGTTATTCGCGAACTAGGGTGTACGCCATAAAGGTTCGTCCCATTCACTCACTCAATCATTTTTGTCAATTCATTCAATCATTCATTTTTGATTTTCTCTTCTCATTATCTTTGCGAAATTATCGCATGTCTTCATTCTTTCATTCATTCTTTCATTCATTCCTTCATTTCTGTCACTTCCTTTACTCATTCTTTCGTTTCTGTCATTTCATTCATTCTCATAATATCATATCATTTGAAGTAAAGTAAATATTCAAGAAGAATATATAAATTAATCTGCAAGATTTTTCTCAAAATTTTGAAATCTTTAAGATCTTTGTAATTTAGAAATCTTTAAAATCTTAGTAATTCTTTATAATTTTGAACTCTTTGAAATCTTGAAATCTTTGTAATTAACTTTTTTTTTTTTTTTTTTTTTTTATCAAATCAAAAATCTTTTATTTTCTGTAAAAGTAAAATGTTCAAAGAAAGTGGTACTTAGCTTTTATGTGATTCGTTGTTGTTGTTGTTGTCTCTTGCGAAGTATATGATTTGCTTGCGAAGCTAGCATCCACAAAATATAGTTATCTCGCAGCAAAAAGAAGTGTGAGAAATGAGATTTGAACCCTTGACCTGCCTCTTGCATATTCTCGCACCATACCAACTGTTCTAACCCTCTCTTGCGAAATTAGTTTGCGAGATAATCATCAAATTTCTTCTTTGCGAGATAAGCAAAATCTATGCGAAATTTCACATAACTCTGCTTTTCAAGGTTCGTCTTTTCTTTTAGTCACCCTTTGATACTCAAGGAAAAAGATGACAAAAATTCTATGCGAAGGGTAAGATTCGAACCCGCGACCCTATGGTTGGATTTTACTGCCCATACCAACTGTACTAGTTTCGTTTTCGAGTTCACTGACCACACCCTGAACCATCTGTACTGACTTGTGTTTCTGTTGTTGCGGTAAACT
This sequence comes from Papaver armeniacum, assembly GCA_023531295.1. NCBI lineage: Eukaryota > Viridiplantae > Streptophyta > Magnoliopsida > Ranunculales > Papaveraceae > Papaver > Papaver armeniacum. The sequence goes on from JAJJWW010008405.1 coordinate 264,015, forward strand.
TCGCACCATTTATTCTTTTATATTTGCTTATTGCATCTCCACCTCCAACAGTTTGTCTTCGCCTGTAAGTATACTTTTTTTTTTTTTTTTTTAAATGCATTCTTATTGTGCTCCGCCTGAAACTTTGATATATTATTGGATTAAGTTGCTGCGAATAGTCAATCGGGATTTGGCTTTGCGAAGTTGTGCTTATGAACTTATTTGGTTTCTTCTGCTATCTCCTTTGCGAATTGGTGGGATTCCCTCTCATCATTTGTCTTCGCTAGTTGGACCTTCATCAAGACATTGGACATTGGATTTCATAGAAACTCATTGAATTTCGTCTGGGAATTTCGAACCCGCGACTCTCCACTTAGTTTAATCTCTTTCCTTTCCTCATCTTTTTGGTTTTACTATGCATTCTCATCATGACTTCATTGTCCTCTTCGCGACGTCATTATCTTGTGAGTATGATATTTTTAAAACTTGATAAATGTTCTTGAAACCGCAAAGACGTCTGCAAAGCCCAAATCTTCGCAGGGGTGTACTTCTTCTTCTTTGATAAAATAAATTTTGTTGATATCTATATTTTCTCATCTTCCGTCGTCTCCAATCTTCTTCAAAGTGTGGATTTTCATCTTCGCTGTTGAGCCTTAATCCGATGTGAGTATCTCAAATCTAAAGGAAAGCCCATTTTACTTTTTCTTCGTTGTTTGTCGATGAGATGTGCAGACTTCAAGAACGGAAGTTGTCTTCGCAGAGAAGCTTTATCTTCGCGTATGTAGAATAGTTGACGAGTCTGAAATGATCTTCTTCGCCGCAATGGTAGATGCTCTGGAGTGAATGAGTAACTGTAATAATGTTTCGGCAAGTGGATGATTAACTTTCTTGCTGTGAATTTTGCTGTCTTCGCCTGAGAATGTATTTGCACGTAAGTTGTTGGCCTCGCCTATATTTTCTGCTCTACGCGATTATCTAACTTGCTACTCTTTTCTTCTTAGTTGGGTTTCCCTTCACGCCGTTGGCTGATAGTAGCTGCATCTCCTCGCCTCCATCTGATTTACTCTTTCAACTTATAAGCTTATGCCCGTAGAGGGGATCAACCAATCATCGTTGCAAGCAATCGATCATTGTTGATGAAAGTTCATGCACTTGCCGCCTATTTTCATTTGTCTTTGTTTGTCTTCGCTGGAACTGTTAAGGAAGTAGACGTCGTCTCTCTTTTTCTTTAACTAACCTTCGCTGGAACTATCATTAATACTCTGAGAAATTCCTTCTTTCTTCGCAAATGGCAATGATCTCGTCTTGTCAGGCCGTGGATTCGCAGCTTGCTTTGCGAAATCAGAACGATTGTTTACGAAGTAACACTTCGTTGTCTTGCTTTCTCGTCATTCAAGAGGGAAACTCGCTACCATTCCCAATAAGATGTTTCTTCATGAGCTTCCATTTTCTGGCATATTCAAAAGTTGTTCTTCGCTGCAAACAACCGATTAAGTCAGTATCAATCTAGAGAACTTTATATAACTTCTGCCTTTCGAAAGAGTAAAACCGCCATATTTTGTTCATGGGAAGGATTCTCCAAATTGATATCCCAAATTTTGACACATAAATTTTTTCAAAAGTCTCATATGGATTTACATTAGGAAAACATTTCTCCATTAGAAATTAATAACTAAATTTGTTAATCAGACTTTTGGTAGAAGAATCGGTAATTTATTGAAAACAAGATCTGTTTTTCTGAAATGCTTCTCTCAGAATTTTGGTTTAAAAATCTTGAATCTAAATAGTTAATAATATAATCATCAAATGAAAGGGTTAATCGTTGAGTAAATCCGATTAATTTCTCTGTGGCTGCACTTCCTTCGTAATTGTCCCTCTTTTGAATCTCAAATCATCTGTTGTTGAATAGATTATCTCTTATCACCGACTTCCCTTTTTGTCCTTTAAATTCCAGGATCCGGAGAAATCCATCACCGATCTTTGCTTGACTGAATTTTCGAACCAACAAGTAGAAGGTAAAATAAATCCTTTACCCCCGTCCCTGTTTCTAGCGCATATGTAGTTGCGGGATTTCCCACACTACACCCCTTACTCAATTTCGTAGATCTAAATCATATTAATCACCTAAATTTCAAAATATAATTGCTAGAAATTTAAATAGACACATAAGATTTTTTACGTGGTTCGATCAATATGATCTACATCCACGATTCTTCACTATGATTGTTGAGGTTACAATAATATTACATTGGAAATCTCCATTAATGGATATTTTCTAGAGCTCTAGATCTAATTATTTGGGGGAGAAGATGATAAAGAAAAATAATATCTCTCTCTCTCTAAAATGTGTCTCTCCCTTTTACAAAAATCTATCTCTCCAAAATTATTCCTCCCTTTCTCTCTCCTGCTCTCCTCTTTATATAGGTGTTTACATAATGGATGACAGCTCACATACAGCTCATATTCTCGCGAGCCTTTTAATGATTTCGCAGACTCTTGCTACCTTCTCTCGAGACACTCTCTCGAGCCTTGCTACCTTCTCTCGAGACACTCTCGCGAGTCTTGCTACCTTCTCTCGAGACACTCTCTCGAGTCTTGCTACCTTCTCTCGAGACACTCTCGCGAGTCTTGCTACCTTCTCTCGAGACACTCTCGCGAGTTAAGAAAATAATTGAATCTCGCACGCTAAGAAAATATGTTGTGCGATATTTGAACCCTACAATATATGTAGCGATTTAACAATCAACCATGAATCTTCGATTCACGATTTAACATACGATTCGATTCTCAAAATTGAAAAACGATTCGCTCCATAATTTCACAACCTTGATTGCCAGAATTCGGATTTAATTATTTGGATATGACTATATTGACCTTGGGTATTGATTTTTGAGATTGTCCAAGTACTCTTCTATAAAATCAGGTTCTCGGAATTTATTGTCTTGACTTTCTGATTGTGAAGAGACAAATATATAAACTCTGTATACATATTGTCAAGGATCTTTAAGTAGGTCTACTTGCAATTGTATTAGGTTTTTCCCATATAGGTTGCCGAGCGAAAAAGTTGGTGGTGTACTTGGTACCCTCTCCTTTTCACTTATGCCTTACCCCGACTCACTCGCCTGACTCAGCTGACTCATCTCTGACTAACTTGTTTGACATGGACCGTTAACCGTTATCTTTAATAGTTGACTGTTGGTTTGACTCCGATGAACAATGACTGGCGACGACATCTCATGCGACCAAAAGGAATATTCCGACTGGATTCTGGTCAATTTTCGGCGACCAATTCTGAAATAAAATTTATATGGGCTACTTTCACACATGGGATTGTTGGACTACTTGGAGAAAACTTGAACTAATTTTGGAAGTTGGAGAAGGAGAAAAACTATAAAATGGGGTTCTCATCATATATATTATATCTTCTAATGGTTTTTCTAGAGTTTAGGCATTTTTTTTTCTTTTCTTCTGTCTTCTTGTTATGAACTCTTTAACATGATTAACTAGTTTTATTATTATTGATTAAAGATCATTTGGATTTTACAAAACATGATTTTTGGAGCAATGAATTAGTTTTGTCTCAATTTTATCGTTCATGATTCCCTAGAAATATAGTAATATGATTGACGTATTACAACATGATTTGATTGTTTTTTTTTGTCAAGTTGCAAATTGATTGAGCTTACATTGATATTAAAATTATAGATAGATTAGGGTTTATTATATGCAAAAGTGATAAATTTCTGATTCCAAGTATGTGATTCCAAGTGATAAATTATAGTAGCATTAATAAGCTTATAGCTTATAGTGATATATCCTTGTAATCGTATGTGAACCATGACCTTTGACAAATTGAATTAGGCACTTTACACGTTCAATTGCATTGATTCGCCTGATTTCATGAATGTTAATGCGTTAGGGGGATTAAAATTGATTAGTGTTTTTACACGTCAGCTTGTTCTCCAGAATATAATTCATACTTGCGTCGTTTTATGTAAGTGTGATGATTTAAGGAAATTTACGAGATATTCTTGCCATCAAGGTATTCTAGGGATTTTGATAAAACGAGATTAAATATCAATTATAGTTATTAAAACAAGAACATGTTTGTGAATGAAAACGAAATCCTTGACCAATATTTTCATTTCTATGATTTACTTGTTTTATTTGCTTAGTTTATATAAAAATCAGAAAACCGTCCTTGTTCTATATAAAAAATCAAAACATATAACAATCCCAGACCTCTCTGTGGAAACGATCATTTATTACCCTTGCTTCATAATATATATTGAGTATTGAGAAAGAAATATTAATTTTGACGTGCTGCGACACACATTACATGTACGAATAAACTTGGTACGATCAGTTTTATAGATCAACATATGAAATTTTGTACATGAATTGTAGAAAAAATTTACTTGGACGATCTCAAAAATCAATATTCAATAATCAACCTCGTACGTACCTGTTAGAGCATTGCTCCGTCGAACTCACAAGTGTTGGTATCTTAAACTCGTTGTCAAATTTAGTTGATCAAAACTATATTTTGATTTCTAGTCTACATTTATTCAAGTCTCAGATTAGGATAGAAGTGTGTAGTTGAGTACCAGACACCACTGCGTTCTACCATTTGAAGGAGAAGATCAACCGAAGATTTTGGAGAACTTCTTCAACAAAAGGGTAAGTGGAGACTGAACCACATATTTCTCAAGTTTTCACCTTTCTATCTATGAGACATTGTCGCATGACTAAATTAGACATTACATGCATATAATAGAAATTTCAAATCAAGTTTATCTTGAATATCGTTCTCAAAAAATGTCTGACTAATCTTAATAACATTTGTTCATACTTGATGAACTTTTTTTTTTAATTAATATTAACGTGATCATTATGTAAACCATTTTTATTTTAATTAAGATTCGTACAAAGCTTTAGTTGGTATCCGAGCAACAAGTTGGGCACCAACCCCTTTCTGAATAGCAACACCTAATCTATGAAAAATAAAACTGCCTAGACCACAACCAGCATCATTATTAACTAAACAGTTCTTTAAACGCTTAAAAAAACAAATCATATCCTCACCAAGCTCACCCAAGGTAGTGAAAGCTAAAACACCCAAGCCATACCCATGTGAAGTACATTCATCTAAGTATTTAGTACGTTTGCGCGTAATTGCTTTCGAAATGGCCTGACCTGGAATGAAAGAACGAACCCCTTCCCCCGTAAAAGGAGAGACACCTGTGACATCCATGCATACATCTTGGCCATTTTCCCAGTTGAGGACAAGTATGTCCGCTGGGCGTAGATCCTTGTTACTATCAGACTGAAAGCCCAAAGAAACCTCTTTCCGCGCATGTACACCATCTTTATAACAAATATCCGCAATTACATCACGAACCAGGTCATGACGAAACTTGAGCCCCACATCTTTAGCACAATGGAGTACATGATCACCAAAAATATCCATAGGCTTATTACAACAAGAACACAAACCCTCTTCGACAAACAAGGGGATACCAAGTCGATAGCAGACTACTTATCTAAACTGTCTGGGACCAAGCCACAGATCAAGCCCACTGATGGGAACGACCGAAAGATAATCTTTAGCATGTTTAACCCGGTTACATTGCCACAGAATGGAGTCTTAAAATAAATTTTTTTTATGACCTAAATTATGATTCAAGATTTAATCATTTGAAAATAGCCTGGAACAGTGATAAATGTCATTGATGTTATTCGAGAACGTTTCGAATTGATTATTTGAGAGATATAGAACTATTGTAAATTTAGATACATGACAGTATGCATACCATTTCACATAGCTGTATTGATTATTATAAGTCCGGAGCTGCAGTACATGTACCCAGTACACGTATCGGCATAACTATAGTTCGGTAGCGATTTTTTTGTACGCATACCCGGTATCCATACCATAAAAAGTTTGTTGACTCGTGAACCAGGATGGTACACATACCTAGTATGAAAACCGGAAAATATTTGTTGGCATCCAAACCGAAAATGTACGCATACCCAATATGAAAACCATAAAAGATCCGTGAGATCCTGAACCCGTTTTTGTCTTAAGAGTACAAATACTCGGTACACATATTGTAATGACCCGTCCCTCCACCGATACTGTCCCCACTTAGCCACTGCGGTCATCCGGCAGTGTGGGGTTTTTCAACGGGCATCGCTGCGGTAATCCAGCAGAAACTTCCCGGATGGTCACCCATCCCTGGATTACTCCCGCCCGAGCACGCTTAACTATAGAGTTTTCTGCCAATTCTGGAGCCAATTGCGCTGAAAAGGCCTTGGTGTTAGGGAATGACAAATCATTACTTATATTCCATTCAGCCAACCACTGCTGAATATCGGGGTATTACACATATTATGACAAAAATATTCACCAACAGGTACAATACACGTACCAGGTACACGTACTTACCCTGTTGAATATTTACAGATGCATCAAAATTATTTTTACGAGATAATCGACGTTTGAAAAACTCTCTAAAAACACTATGTAGACATGATTGATCACATTTGTGACTCAAGATTAAAAGTCTTAAAGTGTTATATGAAAATTATTAAGCTTATAGTTCGATTGGCTAGTTTCGGCTAACCTTTCATGAACAAGTCATTGTACACGGTTCGGTTATGGTTCATTGATAGGTGTCTAAAACACCTTGATTATGATATATTGTTTATGCTTTCTTTGCTCGTTTTCGTGTGAATTATGTATCTTATGATTGCTTTTGAGTTTATAAGGTGCAATGGAGTCATTTGGAGCAAAAAGAAGTGGAACTCGCCCAAATCTTGGATTCTTTATCATCATGTTGAAGAGCACGAAAATATGAGGTCAATGGCGAAAGAACGAGGTCATTCTGACGCTGTATGAGAAAGTTACGAGCAAAATTAATGAAGCTTGTCAGTCCCATAGACCTGACAGAACAGGAATCATTAAAATTGTACTGTTAGTCTCGCAGGAACGACAGTTGAAGGGAATTGGTGTTTCAGCTGGGTGCCCCTTATCCTAATGTGCGGGGTGCCAATATAAACTTCACTCAGTTCATAGCCCTAAACTGAAGATACGTTTTTCGTTTTATTACACACTTCATCTCAAATTCAGAGACAAGAGAGCGGTTGTTGTAAGAGTTCAAAGGAGAGGTTCTGTGCTGAGTGAAACCTGAGATGATGATACTGGTGAAGAATCGATAGTTGTTGGTTGTGATTGTGTGGATATTATGATGAAATTCAGGTGGAATTAGTTGTGGTATTGCTGTGAAGAACATGGATCCGAAAGAAAAGGGGTTTTGAGATGAAATAAAAGAATGGGTTTACTGCAATTAGGGTTCTGGTGGTGAATTAAGAGTTTCTGTTGAAAGATTCGAATCAATTAATGAAACTGGTGGTGAATGATTGAAGAATTGTTCCATGAGTTTGCTTATGATCTAGGAACTAGGGTTTCTGTGGTGATTTTGGTTTTGAGATCGAGAAGAAGATGATGTTGGTGAGGTTTTGTTACTGTTGAGTGAAATGAAGGAATGGGTCCTCAGAAAAGGAGGAAGTTGTGCTATTAGTGGTTGCGTTGGCGTATGGAGACATGGTTTTAGGCTGAATTGAAGTTCTTCCAGTCTTGGTATGGGTTCTGGTTGTGAATGCAGAGATGGTAATTGTTCTTGTAATGAAGTTGAGGCATTGCAGAGCTTCAGCTGCAATTGCAAGCCATGATGTTGAGTTGCAGGTTACAAGTAGATGGAATTGAGCAGAGATGAGTGAATTTCAGAGAAGAAAGAGGGTCTTGTGTTATTGCAGGTTCGACTTTGGTTGAACAATGGGTATTATTTGCTAGCTCGAACAAGGTGATTGAGATGTTCTGCTTTGTTGAGTTGAGCCGAGATGAATAGAGAAGAGAACTTGGTTGCAAACCGGTGGTGAGTTATTGAAGCTTGGAGTTTCAGAATTCATGAAGCTGTTGTGTTACTAAATAAAGAATGAGTTGGAGCTGCAGATTGAGTTCGCAGTGGCATGAGCCTAGTGGTTTGCAGTTGATGCAATGGCTTCGAAGCGGCTTCATATGCCAATGGAGACAGTTCTGGTGCTCAATGGCTAGGAAGATAAGCTGCTGGTGCTTGCTGTGAATGTTGTTAAGTTGAAGTGTCAATCTTAAGGGGATTGTTGGCAGAGTGGGTATGAACTATATCTGGTGCATCCAGTTGCTGTTGTCGATTTGAGCTTAAACTGAGTTGTGGAGCTAGTGATGACAGAGGCGGCTTAAGATTGCAGGAAATGGGAACTGATGCTGTTATTCTTGGTGCAATGAGGAATTATAGATGAACTGAAGTCGAGTATGTTGATCTGTAGTTGTGGAATGAGCGAGGTTGCAGCAAGGAATGGAGTTGGAATTCTGAAGCTAATGGGTATTGAGCTTAACTGAAGTTACAAAATGGTTAAAACTAAGGTGCTGCTTTAGATGAATGTTAGGTTTAACAGGTACAATTGCAGCAGTCGAGGAGATGAATTTCAGTTGCAGTTTGTGGGTGTTGCTGCTATAGTTGTGTGTGACTCTGTGTATGGATAGAGAAGATAAGGTGGAATGAGATGAATGTTGGTGGTTGATACTGAGATGGTGAACTGACAAGAGCAGCTGCAGTTAGAGCATGTTGCAGTGGCTAGTTAATAAGTTATGAGAAATTGCTATTGGAGTTGAAATTTAGAGAAAACAGGCATGAACTGCAGATGCATGGGAGATGTAATGATGCTGAAATATTGCAGAAGAGTTGAGTCGAGTTCAAGTGGAAATGTTGCAGTGGGAGTATGGAATGCCAAGGTTACAGAACTGATGTGTAGGAAGGCACAGCCATCATGGCTGGAGTATAAGTGGTGAAGCACAATGATAGTCCGGCAGAAGATATGACCTGTGCAATGGCCTGGCCTGACCAACTTGACCGAGTCGATAGCTGAATCGGAATTGACTCGCCTTGACTCAGTGAGTTTGACTGGACTGACTCGTTGACCGGTGACCGGGTGGACTTTGCCGGTCACCTGAGATACTTATCCGACCATTCTTCGGCCGATTTCCGGCCATAATACCAGCTTCCGGCAACTACTTTTGGGACATATTTTCACTTGGATTTTTCTCACATATGGGCTTGGTGGGCCACTTGGACTTTGGGCTTTGAAGACCTAGTTTTGGAAAGAGGAAAGGCTACAAAAAGCAAAAAGTTTCTTCTTTTGGAAGGACGTATTTTTCTACTGGGAATTTTGGAGAGCGGCGACTAGGGTTTGCTTCCATTTAGTTTTCATCTTCTTCATTATTTTATTATTGATTATTGAATATGATGAACTCAAAAGCTATGAGTAGCTAAACACATATTATTGGTTATGGGATAAAGTGGATTTCACAACATGTTATTTGAATCTATGAATTAGTTTTGTCTCAATAAGTTATTGTTTATGATTCATGGTTTATATTGTCATACGATTTGATTGTTTGTTTGGTTGAGTCCGGAATCAATCCGATTTGCATTCATTTCTAAAGCTATATTAGGGTTTTCAATACGAAAAAGTTGTTTATCCCTGATTCTAAGTAGCATAATTGTGGGTAGTGCTTGTAGTGATATATCCTACTAGTCACAAATGAATCATAACCTTGGTTAAATCAAATTAGTGCTTTTACACGTTTGATTGCCTTGATTAGTCTTATTCCATAGAACTTAGTGCTTTGAGGGAGTTAAACTTAATTGTGCTTTTACACTTTAGGTTGCTTTCTAGGAAGAATTCACATATGCATATTTTAATGTGGTTGTGATGAAATCAGGGAATTAGCGGGATATTCTTGCGATCAAGGTATCCTAGGAATTTTAGTAAATGAGAGATTAAATTACCAATTATAGTCATTGATGAAAATACATGTTTGTGAATGATACTATCCCGTGACCAATATCTTCTCTTTATTGATTATTCAAATTATTTTATTTGCCTTGCTCTATTTTATTGCTTAGATAAAACAAAAATCCCCCCTTGGTTACTAAGAAACTGAAATTCTATAACAACAAAAGTCTCTCTGTGGGAACGAACTCTTTCTTATCACGTACTTGATTTATATTTAGTAGAGTGAGAAAGTGAAATTATATTTGCTCGGCTGACAACCGATCAAATTTTGGCGTCGCTGCCGGGGAGGCATACGGCTTGTTATTAAGTTTTTAGTTTCTTTTTATAATTTCTGCTTTTATCTTTGCCTTTTGTTTTCTTGTCTTGTTTCTCACTTGTTTGCGAGAATTGTTTTCAGGTACCTAATCCTTGGCTTCTAAAGATTGGAACTATCCAAGGTGCGGGATAGCTGCTCGAAGAGGCACAATACTCCAACCAAGTCAAGACACAACAGAAGATCAAAAGTTAGAAGTGGAAGAAGAGTTACAACTAGAAGGAGAACAAGAGGTTCCATTCGTAGACGAACCACAAGTTGAAGAAGAAGAAGCAATGGGTGATGCAAATCGTACACTCAAGGACTTGGCTTCTCATAGGCTTGATGCACAACAATGGTGTATCCAAACTACTCAACCTTTGAGATCAAGCCGGGGTTGCTTCGAGAGTTACCAAAGTTCCATGTCATGGTGAATGAAGACCCAAACAATCATCTTATGGACTTCCATACCATTGTCAAGGCCATGCTTCCAGCGGAGACTGATGCCAATGGTGCAATGTTGAAAGTTTTTCTGTTTTCTATGGTGGATAGCGCTAAGGATTGGTGGTAGGCGTCTAAGTGTGTTATATTTATGTGCCTACTTGTAATACCGCAAGTGCACGACGTCTATCGGAGACGCGGCAAGTACGGGTCGATCCACAGAGACAAGGGGTGCTTTCAATGATCTAAGGCTTGGCTTTAAACTGAATTCCAAAGTGACAAGGTAACAACATAGTGTAACATAGATGTTTTGGTTGCCGAAACGGCTGATTGTTGAAGTGAACCTAAGCTAAAGTATAAAACAGAGATAAAAGGGTGCTACTAGGGCTGCAATTCCACCACTAACCTACACTGTGTCTTCACTCATGAAACTACTCTTATTCTTATAACTGCTAAGGGAGAGGTGTCGAGTCTGCCTTATGTCTAAGATGTTTCTCCAACTGATAATTTTAATCACAACTAAGGTGTTTATCCTAAGTATTAACTGTCGACTAAAGTACAATTAATCGTAGATAAACATTAATCTAATTGAGCTTGGGTTGTAGCATCAACAACACGGGGTCTTCTAACTACAAAGTGCATCCATGGCGTTGGTATGCCTTTGTGAGAGCAATGTGTTGATCTGCCAGATTAAGTCTATCTTAATACTAATTAACCACTCAAGAAGAATACATGAACTATGAAGAACATAGTGATAAGCTAGGGTTTCATCTCAAACCCTAGCACTTTGAATTAAAACATAATCAAGCAACAAGAACAAAATTTAAACCGAATTAAAGCTAATGACTGCACTGGCTAATCCAGGCGTATCTTCTACATCCATAGAACACTCCTATTTATACATGCAAAGTTTCCCCCAAAATACCTAACCCTAATTCAATTAAAATAAAAATTAAATGAAAATACATCAAACCCATACTCTGAATCCGCGTTCTCTTCTGTCTAATCGCCTCAGAGACGCCATGCATGGTTGTTGAGAAACCTAGCTTTAGTTATCTCTTACATAGCCTCTAGGGTTATGAGAGAGACTCTGCAAGAGACAACTAGAACTAGGGGCTGCGGTAAGTGGCTGCTCTGATGGAGTTGTTGGTGAGATAGGGTGATGGTGAAGGTGGTGTGACAGGAAGGGAAGGGAAGGAGAGGAGCAGAGCTCTCTCTGCAACTGATGGAGACGGGAGAGAAGAGAAGAAAGAGAGAGTGAAAGAAGAGAATGAGGTGGTCGATTAGGGTATAGGGAGTTGGGTCTTCGTTGTGAGGCAGGCACAGCAACGGACGATGGGACGGGCCGAGCGAGCGTTGGATGAGGCGGCTACGATCTGAACGGCCGAGGGAGGTAAGCGGTTTTGGCGTGATCTGGTGTAGCGCGGGAGCAGCGATCTTCGATGCACGTGGAAGCAGCGACCGTTGGATGAGGGAGAAAGAAATCTCAACGTCTCAGAAGAGACGGGCTCGGATCCGGGTCACGGGTCGGGTCTAGCTCAAGCCCATGTCTTGTAGATGAGTTGCTACTTGTTGGGTTGCAACTGTTGCGCGCGCGGGCTTCGGCTTTCTGCTCCTTGGGCACTTGACTCCAATTCTTCGCTCTTTTGGCTCCTCGGATTCTCCAAGCTTTATTTATTACCTAAAAACACAAAATTAATTAATACAAATATTTATTCTTGAAAACAAAGAAAACACAGAATCTGGGATAATATTTGATTTCTATGCGCAAAAGATGAGTAAAATGCCAATAAAAAGGTGTATAAATATGCACTATTTGGCACTCATCAAATACCCCCAAACCTGAATTTTACTTGTCCTCAAGTGAAACGAGAAAATAAGAAATCCTAACTATACCCCTGTCGCAGGTCTCTCGAATGCATTTAGCGTATGCACTAAGCCTTTAAACCCCTAGGTGTCCCTAGTGGACGAGTTGTAGTCTCGTGAGGGTTTACCAGAGGTGTACCCACAAAACCTTCTCCAACTTCAGAGTGTAAGAGAGTCTCAAGCATCCTAGAAGCTATGAGGACATAGAGTTTCTGCATGCTAGTAACAGAAGTTAGAACTATCGAAGAACGCATTCTCATCCTTAAGTCTTTGAGCGAGAAGTAACCATACCATATGAAAGAATTCGGATTCGATTGTGATCATAAGTCTCGACTTCTGCCTCACCATTAGGGTTTTATGATAATTGCACTCAAAAAGATCGCTTTTTAGTCTCTCATGTGTGCGGCGGGAATAGAGAGAGAAATCCCGCACACGTTGTAGGTAAGAAGGATAACCTTAGAAATAAAATCTGGAGACTCCGAAGTGTGGACAAAAGAGTCTTTTTCGATGATCTCTAAGAAAGGAAATCAACCATTAGCAAGGGGTGGGAGTACTCACTCACTTCTCACCCGATCGGCAATTAATATCACTCTCTCATAAGAACCATAGAAACGTCTTCAATCTTCGGTCTTCGGTCTTCAAATGTTGATGACGAACTTCTAAACTTCACAAAACTTGACAATTTTTAACTTTTCTACTCAAATTCCTTGTTGTTTGGATTTTTCTTTTTGAACTCTTCTTTACCATGGTGGTAGCAAAAATAAACTACAATTTTTTTTATTTTATTTTTTTTTATTTTTTTTTTTTTTTACAAAAAGTGAAAATAAAAATACAAATAATGAAACAACTAACTCCATGGACAAAGGACTTTGTCACTCAATTTTTCCACAACTTGTATTGTCTTGATTTTATAAATTTTATTAATTCTCATCCTATTTTCTTTTCTTTGTTGCACATAAACCTTGGACTATATCAATTTTTCTTTCCATATTCGATGATGCTCCGTTTGTTGACGATGATGTGTTTCTATGGGTCTTGGCGATTGAGAGAGAGAGTGATGCTAACGGCAAATCGGTATTTAGAAGGAGTTTTCATCTTTAGACGTCACCCTCATGATTGACAAAAACTAGCACTCAAGAGATCAAAAGTAGTGCTGAAAATGGTGCGAAGTTAGGTAGCTCACCATTCCTACCGGAATTTACGTACGGTGACACACACTCTAATTGACTTTTCTAGAAAGTTGCAAAAATTGAAGGTTGGTGCCTCACTTGATGTAAAATGGGTAGTCTCCACTATGGGTGATCACAATTCTACTCCGAATATCTAATGACACCTAATTAGCCCTCCGGTATGGTTAAATCCAACTTTAGCGCTCTAATCAACTATGGAACCCGATTGCGTTCTCCAGTACTTCCAAGTTCTGTTATTTCGGTCAGATTCTCTATGTAAACATAGCTAGAAGCATGCTAGTGACTCTAAAATCTCTAAAAGTTGGAGGTTTTTATTTGCAAAAAGTTTTTGAATTTTTGAATTTTTTTTTTTTTTTTTTTTTTTTTTTTTTGAAAATAAAAGGTAAAATAAAAGACTAAAAACTCTAAATGCAAAATAAAAACTAAAAACTCTAAATGCAAATGCACCCCCAAACCTAAATCAAACATTGTCCTCAATGTGTCACAGATAGGAAAAATTTGAACAGTCACGTACCACGAGAACTATGTTGATAAGATAAAAAGGGAAGAGATTACCGGATGTCGGCAGGAGCAAGGTTGAGCTTCATTCGTCAAGGCTAGAATCCAATATTCTCAACGGAGATCATATCGGATTAGCATAATATATGTGCAAGAAGACTCAACCGAATCAAGAAAAGAAAAATTTAACAAGTCCCTCTTGGATATATACAATGAAAATGCACCATAAACCAACAGTCTAAAGAGTTGAGGATCAACCCAAAAGACGATATGTACACACATTAACAGCCTTACACAAATATAATATGAGAGTGCAAGTAAGACTGCAAATGGGAATGAGTTTCCCCCAAACCTAAACTTGTGAATGGGTGTGTTTGAAAGCACAAAATCTTGCAATTTTAAAGGTACATCATGCAAAAGGTCTAACTCGAAATGAGTTTTGCTAATTAAAATGGAGACATACACATTCCAACTGTGGCTCCTTAAGAGTGTTATACTTTGATGCAAAATAGTCCAAGAGGACTTGGGAAGCACAAAGCTCTAGGCCTAAGTTAGGCATTTTCGAGAAAAGTTGGTTTTGCAATTTTGTTACAAACTACACCTAGGTTTGGTGGAGGAGTTTCAATTTGTGACTCGGGAGAGGTTAGGTACATCTAAGTTGTGTTCATGTATAAAATCATTTGTACCATCACACACTTTCCCAAAGTCGAGAAGAGGGTAAATCATGTTCATTTTCACAGGATAATTGGATAGATTCCACATCAATATCACATGCATGAATATCAGAAGAAGCATCATTCATAGGGTTCACAGAAGAGGCACTTAATGTCTCTGAACCTAAAGATTCTACTACATTTTCAAAATACACATGCTCTTCATCAGGGCCGGTCCTGAGTTGTTTTTGCCCTGAAGCGTACAGTTTTTTTGTTGCCCCCATAATTACATCAATGATCATTTTTTTCTACAATGGTCGAACAATAACAAGAGCGAACTATTTAGAGAATAAACATATACAAGCATACAAAAGAAGAATGAGAGATTGAATATGAGAATTAGAAAACCTTTACAACTTCAATCTTAAATCCTAAAAGCTCTGACCATTTTTTTTTTCTTTTGTAATCCCGCCGGTAATGATTATCTGATGGAATGGGTGGAACACTTCCATTTTAGCACTGACTATTCAATACTTTGTCCGGTATACAACATAATTATGAATAATCCCCTAAAATATTTTTATTTTTAACAAAAATCTAAATTGCAGAACAACTAATTTGTTGCCCCCTGGGCCTTGTTGCCCTGAAGTGGGGCTTTCCCTGCTTCCCCTATTGGCCCGGCCCTGCTCTTCATATTCATCATCATCATCATCATAGCACGAATTCATTTCTCCATTCAAAATTGTAGTATTTTTAGTGTACTCATTTACCTCTAGATTAGGTTCATATTCAACGTTAGCTGTATGAGTAAGACTAGAAACACTATTTTCAATCCTATCATTTTGTAATTCAATCGGTGAAGAATCATTTTGAGTTTTTCTATTGAAGGAGAGTCTTCACTAGTGGGTATGCATTCCTCATATGGGTATTCATTGTATGGTTGTGCATGAGGTTCACTAGAGAAGGGAAATTCGGACATGTTGCTATATGGATGGTCATGCATTGCATTCATTTCAAGCCTAGCATTTTGCTCCATGAGTGTTTCCATTGTTGATTGCAAACTAGGAGTTGGGGAGTATAAAATTGTTCATCTCCCACTTTGTGGTGAATGATGCATGTGTGCGGGTTGATTATGGTCCCAATAGTCACTTCTAGACACTTCGTACATTGGATTATCATGGTTTTCCTAGACTGTCTAAAATCATGCAAGATATAACAAGTATTCGACAGGTGGTCTAAGCCACCACATAAGGTGCAAGCATGCATTTCATATTGCCTAGAAAAACTAGATTCGACAGATTGCTTTTCTAAAGCGCATTGCCTATCTAAAGCGAGATAGTCGAGCTTCTAATTGATCTAAAAGTGATGATCGGGTATGAGAAAATTGTTCATTTTCAACTTTGTGGTGGATGATGTATGTGATCATAATGATTAGGTATGTGAGTTCGGGGCCCCGAGAAGGCTCATAAAATTCCCTAAAATCACTATGGTATGTGGGGTGTTCATCCTGTGAAAGATGCCCGTAAGCAAGTTCTCTAAGGGATTTGTTTGAATCCCCAGATGCGGACCAAAATCCTGACATGATTTATCAACTCAAATTGAACTCAAAGCCCAGTTGTATTGGACTAAGTTTGGTTTTTAGTGGGATTGGTTTGGTTTATGTGGGTTTTGGTTTTGATGGGTTTCATTTGGTTTTGTTGGGAAAGTCGGCCCGACTTGGTTGCACGGCCGGGTGTGTAGCTTAGTCTTTTGCACGGACCGATTAGATAGGCCAAGTTATGTGGGCTCAGGTGGGTGCAAAGCTCAGCTTTGGGGGCAGTTAGCCCAGCTATGATTGTGGGCTCCGGTTGTGCAGAGTGCAAGCCCAAATTTTATTAGCCCAGGTGAACTGAGTTTCAGTTTGGTTGCAGCCCAGGTTGGGTTCGGTGAGCCCAAGCTGGTGTGGTCGATCGGCCCACTATGAAGGCTTGGTTTTGGGTGTGGGCTCTAGGTTATGTTCGGCCCAGGTTGAGGGCTTGGTGAGCACACGGCTCACGAGTTTTCACAAAAAATGACACGGCTGAGCTGGTTATGTGCGGCTTAGTTTATGCACGACCCTAGTGAGGCACAATTCACAACACAAATCAAACACAATTTCTGAGCACTCAGGGGTGCTTGCACATCACAGCTTAGGATGGCAAAGAGCAACACGGCACAGCACAGAACTAGTGCAGCTCACAGAACAGTTCAGCTTGTGCAAACTCTCTGAATAGAAATGACACAACACAAGGGGTTCAAGCATGCAAAATTGGAAACTTCAGTTGTGGTTCAAACACACAGCTTCAGGGGGCTGAGGTTGAGCACAACAGGGTTTCACACAAGGCACAGGGCTGCAGCTATCACAACAGGTTGCACGAGATGCAGAGGTCTGGCAACACTCGGCTCAACAGCTGCAGGGGCTGGAGCTCAGAGTGATGAAAGCCAATGGTTCACAACACAGCACAGGAGGGCTTATGCACAGATCGTGTTGGAGTCAACTGGGGTAGTTGATATCAACCATCCCAGTTGAGGTCTCACAAGCTTGCAGCTAATTGAATATCTCAATTGTTTCACAAGTTACAGAGCATGCGCATACAGATATTTGGTTGACCAATTTGGTTAACTTATACAGCTAATTGGTTGCTCATACAGCTTGGTTTCCAATTTGCATTTGCACACAGATCATCATACAAATATAAAATAACAGCATTTTAGAATGACCAACCATTGCATGACCAAAATGGCTGTGTTATTCCCTCCCTGCCTCCCCTTTCTTTGGTTGCTCAGCAGCTCAGCCACTCAACAAATAAGCAGCAAGCACATCAAGCACTGTTTGGAGCGCTCTGTTAACAATTGCGCTTCCTTGCCTCGGCTTTCCCAAAGAACTTGCGGTATACTGTGTGCTCAAGAAAAGAATTTAGTTCTCAGAAGTGCAAGTTCAAACCATAACAATATCAGTTTAAGCAAATGAGTTATGTAATTTGGTTTTTAGGGTAGTCGAATGCAAGAAGCACTACTGAGGCAGCTAGCAAAGGTGAGGGTTTAACAATTAGGGTCACGGTGCGAAATTTGAAATGACACAAGTGTGATGAGCTAAGCCGAGCAAGCTCGAGCTCGATCCCAGCTCGATGATCTTTGACCGAGAGAGTAAGTGCAATGCAACAAATTAAGCTAAGTGGAGCTAAGAAGCAATGAAACACAAAGTGAAGCTAAGTTATACTAGCAGATGAAATGACAGGTGCTAATAGATGAATATGCAGCTAAGATTACTAAAATGCACTGATAAAATATGCAATACAGGGCTAAGTTATGAATGTAAAAACTCAGGGAATATGTACAGGTGAAATGGGAAAAACAGTTAAACAGCAATGAAAGACTAAGAAAAACAGTGAAGGAAAAGTTACAGCTAAGACAGTAAAAGCTAAGACAACAATGCAATAAAAGCTAAGACAACAATGCAAATCAATGCAAAGCAAAGGACTAAAAACAGTAAAGACAAGGTAAATATGTACAGGGTAGAATTACAATGCAGACAAATAAACTTACAATGCTAAGTTACTCTACAACAGGGCTACAAGTAACATTAAAAATGAGTTATGTACAAGGTGAGAAGCAGTAAAGTAAAGCCGAAGAACAACAGGGCACACGCCAAGTCCCCGGCAACGGCGCCAAAAACTTGGTAGGCGTCTAAGTGTGTTATATTTATGTGCCTACTTGTAATACCGCAAGTGCACGGCGTCTATCGGAGACGCGGCAAGTACGGGTCGATCCACAGAGACAAGGGGTGCTTTCAATGATCTAAGGCTTGGCTTTAAACTGAATTCCAAAGTGACAAGGTAACAACAGAGTGTAACATAGATGTTTTGGTTGCCGAAACGGCTGATTGTTGAAGTGAACCTAAGCTAAAGTATAAAACAGAGATAAAAGGGTGCTACTAGGGCTGCAATTCCACCACTAACCTACACTGTGTCTTCACTCATGAAACTACTCTTGTTCTTATGATTGCTAAGGGAGAGGTGTCGAGTCTGCCTTATGTCTAAGATGTTTCTCCAACTGATAATTTTAATCACAACTAAGGTGTTTATCCTAAGTATTAACTCTCGACTAAAGTACAATTAATCGTAGATAAACATTAATCTAATTGAGCTTGGGTTGTAGCATCAACAACACGGGGTCTTTCTAACTACAAAGTGCATCCATGGCGTTGGTATGCCTTTGTGAGAGCAATGTGTTGATCCGCTTTCATTAAGTCTATCTTAATACTAATTAACCACTCAAGAAGAATACATGAACTATGAAGAACATAGTGATAAGCTAGGGTTTCATCTCAAACCCTAGCACTTTGAATTAAAACATAATCAAGCAACAAGAACAAAATTTAAACCGAATTAAAGCTAATGACTGCACTGGCTAATCCAGGCGTATCTTCTACATCCATAGAACACTCCTATTTATACATGCAAATTTTCCCCCAAAATACCTAACCCTAATTCAATTAAAATAAAAATTAAATGAAAATACATCAAACCCATACTCTGAATCCGCGTTCTCTTCTGTCTAATCGCCTCAGAGACGCCATGCATGGTTGTTGAGAAACCCTAGCTTTAGTTATCTCTTACATAGCCTCTAGGGTTATGAGAGAGACTCTGCAAGAGACAACTAGAACTAGGGGCTGCGGTAAGTGGCTGCTCTGATGGAGTTGTTGGTGAGATAGGGTGATGGTGAAGGTGGCTGTGACAGGGGAAGGGAAGGAGAGGAGCATAGCTCTCTCTGCAACTGATGGAGACGGGAGAGAAGAGAAGAAAGAGAGAGTGAAAGAAGAGAATGAGGTGGTCGATTAGGGTATAGGGAGTTGGGTCTTCGTTGTGAGGCAGGCACAGCAACGGACGATGGGACAGGCCGAGCGAGCGTTGGATGAGGCGGCTACGATCTGAACGGCCGAGGGAAGTAAGCGGTTTTGGCGTGATCTGGTGTAGCACGGGAGCAGCGATCTTCGATGCACGTGGAAGCGGCTGACCGTTGGATGAGGGAGAAAGAAATCTCAACGTCTCGGAAGAGACGGGCTCGGATCCGGTCACGGGTCGGGTATAGCTCAAGCCCATGTCTTGTAGATGAGTTGCTACTTGTTGGGTTGCAACTGTTGCGCGCGCGGGCTTCGGCTTTCTGCTCCTTGGGCACTTGACTCCAATTCTTCGCTCTTTTGGCTCCTCAGATTCTCCAAGCTTTATTTATTACCTAAAAACACAAAATTAATTAATACAAATATTTATTCTTGAAAACAAAGAAAACACAGAATCTGGGATAATATTTGATTTCTATGCGCAAAAGATGAGTAAAATGCCAATAAAAAGGTGTATAAATATGCACTATTTGGCACTCATCAATTGGTTGTACTGTTTGCCATCCGGAAGTGTCACTACATGGAACGGGTTAAAGAAAATTTTCTTAGAGAGGTATTTTCCAGCATCGAAGGCTACTCAAATTCGGAAGGAAATTTGTGGGATGAAGCAAAATGTGGGAGAATCTTTGTATGAGTGTTGGGAACGATACAAGAGATTGGTGGAAAGCTGCCCTCACCACCAATTTAGTGACGCTATGATTATCCAATACTTTTATGAAGGACTCCAATCAAGTGATAGGAATCTCCTTGATGCTGCGTGTGGTGGTGCACTGGTGAACAAGACGGTGGCACAAGCTAGTGAGTTGATTGAAAACATGACAGCGAACTCACAACAATTCCTGAGTCGTGGTTCGGATGTGCTTCTAAGAAGAGTGAATGAAGTGAGCGAGGTCGAGGATCTTCGTCAACAAATGGGTAACATGACAGCAATGATGCAACAAGTTGCAGCCGCGGTTATACCAAGTTCTCATCGATGTTATGAAGATGAGCAAGCTAATGCGGTCTTTCCAAATCAACAAAGACGGTATGATCCCTACTCCAATACGTATAATCCGGGATGGAGATATCACCCCAAATTCAGCTATGCTAACAAGCAAGGAGCGGCTCAACAACCTACTTTCAACCGTCCGAGTGGATTTCAACCACAATAACAACAATTTCAGCAACCACAAGCACAACAATCAATGCAAAATCAAGGTTCCGATATCGATTCAAAGCTTCAAACAATGATGCAAGGCATTTCCACCATGTTTAAAGAAAGTCAGCAGGAAACTAAGAGTGCTATCAAGGAGTTGCAGACACAAATGGGCTCCATGGCGATTGATATAAACAAATTGAAGGCACAAAAAATTGGGAAACTCCCTTCTCAACCTATTAACCCAAAAGAGGGTGTCAATGCTATTACGTTGAGAAGTGGTACACCCAAAAGAGGGTGTCAATGCCTTTTGGCTTGTGCAATGCTCCAGCTACCTTTCAAAGGTGTATGGTAAGTATCTTTTCAGAATATGTTGAAAACATAATCGAAGTGTTCATGGACGATTTTAGGGTCTTTGGAGATTCATTTGACCTTTGCTTGAACGACTTGTCTCTAATCCTTGAACGATGTGTTGAAACAAACCTTGTGCTGAATTGGGAGAAGTGCCATTTCATGGTAACTCATGGCATAGTTTAGACCATATAATATCTTCTAAAGGCTTGGAAGTTGATAAATCTAAAATAGACCTTATTCGTGCTTTAACCCCTCCCACTACGGTGAGGGAGATACGCTCTTTTCTTGGTCATGAAGGTTTTTATCGTAGATTTATCAAGGATTTTTCCAAGATAGCATCACCACTTTGCAACTTATTGCAAAAAGATGTGGTTTTTAACTTTGATGAAAAGTGTATGGCGGCATTCAATCGTTTGAAAGAACTTTTGATTTCAGCCCCTATCATTAAACCACCGGATTGGAGCAAGCCTTTTGAGCTCATGTGTGATGAAAGCGATTATGCGGTTGGTGCGGTGCTTGGGCAACGTGTGGGGAAGATACCTCATGCTATTTATTATGCTTCTAGAACGTTAAATGAGGCCCAACAAAACTACACAACCACTTAAAAAGAGTTGTTAGCCATTGTTTTTGCTTTGGAAAAGTTTCGCTCTTATCTAATTGGTACAAAAGTTGTTGTCGTTTCTGATCATGCAGCACTTAGGTACTTGCTAATGAAGAAAGAAGCGAAACCGGGGCTCATACGATGGATTTTACTCTTGCAAGAGTTTGATATTGAAATCAAGAAATAGAAAAGAATTGAGAACACCGTTGCGGATCACTTGAGCCTTCTTGCTGTGGACAAGGAAGTTATCCCATTGCGTGAAAGTTTCCCGGATGAGCAACTATTCTCAATTGCCTTTGGAGAACCATGGTATGCTGACATTGTGAATTACTTGGTGTCTAAACAAATCCCAAAGAACTTGTCTCGTGCTGAGAGGGACAAACTTAAGAAGTTAGGAAACCAATACATATGGGATGATCCATACTTGTGGAAACATTGTAGTGACCAAGTAATAAGAAGGTGCGTTCCCGAATTTGAATTTAATTCTATCTTGTCTTTTTGTCACTCTTATGCTTGCGGAGGACATTTTGGGAGTAAGAGAACCGCTCACAAGGTACTTGAAAGTGGTTTTTATTGGCCAACCTTGTTTAAGGATGCATATATATTTTGTACAACTTGTGATAGGTGCCAAAGAACAGGCAATCTAGGTGCCCGAAATCAAATGCCACAAACTTTTATTCAATTTATTGAAGTTTTTGATGTATGGGGTATTGGTTTTATGGGTCCTTTTGTCAACTCCCATGGGAATTTTTATATCTTACTTGCGGTTGATTATGTCTCAAAATGGGTGGAAGCCAAGGCCACCCCAACTAATGATTCTAAAGTGGTTTCAGATTTTGTGCAGGCTAATATTTTTGCAAGGTTTGGAATTCCAAGAGCCATAATTAGCGATGGGGTTCTCACTTCAAAAACAGGATTTTACAAAGCTTGTTGAAGAAGTACAATGTGTCGCACAAGATTGCAACACCTTATCATCCCCAAACAAATGGACAAGCCGAGGTTTCTAACCGAGAGGTGAAGTCTATACTAGAGAAGACGGTGAATCCAACAAGGAAAGATTGGAGCATGCGGCTTAATGATGCTTTGTGGGCTTATAGAACCGCATACAAGACACCTATCGGGATGTCTCCCTTTAGGCTTGTGTATGGTAAACCTTGTCATTTACCCATTGAAATTGAGCATAAGGCATTTTGGTCTATTAAGCAATGCAATATAGAGATGGATGGGGCTGGAAAGCAAAGGAAGTTACAACTCCAAGAGCTAGAGGAGCTTCGCAATGATGCATTTGAAAGCTCACGCATTTACAAGGAGAAAACGAAGGCCTTCCATGATACTATTATTTCTAGAAAACAATTTTGTGTTGGGCAGAAAGTGCTTTTGTTTAATTCTCGCTTGCAATTATTTCCGGGTAAATTAAGGTCACGATGGATCGGACCTTTTATTGTTAATAATGTGTTTTCTCATGGTGCAGTGGAAATTCGTAGCATAGCTATAGGAAAAGAACTTAAAGTTAATGGGCACCGGTTGAAACCATATTATGAGAATTTCACTTCCGAAGTGGTGGAAGGAGCTAACTATGTGGATGTACTCCCTCTGGAGGAGTCGTAGAAAGCAAGGAGATAGTCGGGCTGACGACTTTAAACCAAGCGCTAAATGGGAGGCAACCCAAAGGATGAGTATTTCTTGTCTTGTATTTATTTCTCGTCTTGTTCTTAGTTTTTCTTATCTGTTTATATTTTTTTTTCTGATTTCTTGTTACAATATCATTATATGATTTCCCACCTTGACTTTATTTGGACGATTCAATTTACATTGAGGACAATGTAAAGTTTAAGTGTAGGGGAGTGGTTAAATATTTGCATTGTAAAATTTTCATGAAATTTTCAACTTTTGTGTAAAATAGTGAATAAGAAAACTCCAACTTGTGGTTAGTTTAGAGTCACATTGTATACATGTCGTTAAGATTACATCGAGATTCTCATAAGAGTGACTGAACTTAGAGATGACAGAGAACATGATCGGGTTTCTTACTTGTATGAGAGTTAAAGTTGGATTTAACCATGCAAATGGCAAATAAGGTGCAGACTGAATTCGGTATTAGAGTAGTGGTCCCCTATAGTGGAGACTACCCATGTTACATCATGATAGGCACCGACCTTCACTTTTTTGTACCTGTCTAAATTTGTGTGCTTTTAGAGTGTGTGTCACCGTACGTAAACTCCGGGTAGAATGGTGAGCTACCCAACCTCCCACCAATAGAAGCACTATTTTGATCTCTTGAGTGCTATTTTATCAATCATGATGGTGACATCGAATTGCTAACTTACATACCACTTGTAATCTTGTTCGCAGTTAGCACCATCCACTTTATCTCTCTCTACACCAACAGGTCCATAGAAACACCATCATCATCAACAAGAGGAGCATCACAAATTCGAAGGAAAGTTGAAGATGTTCAAGGTTTACAAGCAACGATACAGAAATGAGCAGATTTCAGATTCAAGTATAGCAACAAGACAGGGAGCAGAATTTTTACAAGTTGAAGACTGGTGTACAAGAGCGAATATTATCAAGATGATATTTCAAGAAGTTTAATCAAGACATACAAGTTGTGAAAAACAAAGTGGTAAAGTACTTACACCATGGCCATTTGTATTTTATTTTTTTTTCAGTTCGTGTTTATTTCTCTTGTCTCATTAAAAAAAAAAAAAAAAAAAAAAAAAAAAAAGACAAGAGAAAATTTTGTTAGGTTCATTATTAGTTTTATTATTTTGTTTTGTTTTCATTTTGTATTTGTTTTACTTTTCTTGTCTCAAAAAAAAAATTGAAAAAAAAAAAAAGAAAAAAAAAATCCATTGTATCATATTTTCGTTTGTTTAGTTCATTTTTAGTTTTGTTCTTTCAATAAAGCCAATGGAATGAAGGAAAATTCATAATGAAGTTTCAAGCAACAAGGAATCAGAGGAAAGAATCACATTGTCAAGATTCTACGAAGTTCAAGAGTTATCATCAAGAGTTGAAGACCGAAGACGAAGATGAAGACACGATTGAAGACCGAAGACGTTTCTATGGATCTTTGTGAGTGGTGCTAAGCGCACTTCGAACGGATAACGAGGTAAGTAAGCATATTCCCACCTTCGTTAAGTGGTTGATTTCCTTTCTTAGAGATCGTCAGAAAAATGGGTTTTCAAAATATTAAAAGATGTGGGTTTTCAAAACAATTCGGAGGGTTTTTACCTTCCCACTATTCAACGTGTCACAAGATTCTCTCTTCCTTCCTACCTGGACACATGTGTGACCCATAAAAAGTTGTTTATTATTGAGAGCAATATCATAAAACCCTTTCTTGTGAGGCAGAGTCGAGACTTTCGATCACTCCGAACCGGATGGTTATTTCTCTATCAACTTTTAAGGATGAGATTTTGTTCATTTATGTGTCTAACTCCTTATTACTAGTGTGCAGAATCTCTATGTCTTCTTAGCGCGTTGGATGCTATCATTACGGAGAACAAGTAAGTTGGAAAAGTAGGTTTTGTGGGTATATCTCTAGTAAACCCTCACGAGACTATAAATCATCCACTAGGGACACCTAAGGGTTTAAAGGCTTGTTATACATGCTAAGTGTGACCGTAACCTCGACGACACGGAGTTGTATGTATGTTTTAGAATTGTTTTATTTGTTTTGCTCGAGGACTAGCAAAGTCTAAGTGTGGGGGAATTTGATAGGTGTCTAAAACACCTTGATTATGATATATTGTTTATGCTTTCTTTGCTCGTTTTCGTGTGAATTATGTATCTTATGATTGCTTTTGAGTTTATTAGTTGCAATGGAGTCATTTGGAGCAAAAAGAAGTGGAACTCGCCCAAATCTTGGATTCTTTCTCATCATGTTGAAGAGCACGAAAATATGAGGTCATTCTGATGCTGTATGAGAAAGTTACGAGCAAAATTAATGAAGCTTGTCAGTCCCATATACCTGACAGAACAAAAATCATTAAAATTATACTGTCAGTCTCGCAGGAACGATAGTTGAAGGGAATTGGTGTTTTAGCTGGGCGCCCCTTATCCTAACGTGCGGGGTGCCAATATAAACTTCACTTAGATCATAGCCCTAAACTGAAGATACGTTTCTCGTTTTATTACACACTTCATCTCAAATTCAGAGACAAGAGAGCGGCTGCTGTAAGAGTTCAATGGAGAGGTTCTGTGCTGAGTGAAACCAGAGAGATGATGATCTTTGGTGAAGAATCGAGAGTTGTTGGTTGTGATTGTGTGGATATTATGATGAAATTCATGTGGAATTAGTTGTGGTATT
This sequence comes from Papaver armeniacum, assembly GCA_023531295.1. Classification (NCBI taxonomy): domain Eukaryota; kingdom Viridiplantae; phylum Streptophyta; class Magnoliopsida; order Ranunculales; family Papaveraceae; genus Papaver; species Papaver armeniacum. Next base: position 290,154 of record JAJJWW010008405.1, read on the forward strand.
GCTGTGAAGAACATGGATCCGAAAGAAAAGGGGTTTTAAGATGAAATAGAAGAATGGGTTTACTGCAATTAGGGTTCTGGTGGTGAATTAAGAGTTTCTGTTGAAAGATTCGAATCAATTAATGAAACTGGTGGTGAATGATTGAAGAATTGTTCTATGAGTTTGCTTCTGATCTAGGAACTAGGGTTTCTGTAGTGATTTTGGTTTTGAGATCGAGAAGAAGATGATGTTGATGAGGTTTTGTGACTCTTGAGTGAAATGAAGGAATGGGTCCTCAGAAATGGAGGAAGTTGTGTTATTAGTGGTTGCGTTGGCGTATGGAGACATGGGTTTAGGCTGAATTGAAGTTCTTCCAGTCTTGGTATGGGTTCTGGTTGTGAATTCATAGATGGTGATTGTCAGTAATGAAGTTGAGGCATTGCGGAGCTCGGTGCAATTGCAAGCCATGATGTTGAGTGCGGAGTTACAAGTAGATGGAATTGAGCGAGAGATGAGTGAATTTCGAGAGAAGAAAGTGCAGGTTCGACTTTGGTTGAACAATGGGTATTACTGCTAGCTCGAACAGGTGATTGAGATGTTACTGCTGTTGAGTTGAGCCGAGATGAATAGAGAAGAGAACTTCAGTTGCAAACTGGTGGACTGAGTTATTGAAGCGTGGAGTTTCAGAATTCATGAAGCTGTTGTGTTACTAAATAAAGAATGATTTGGAGCTTCAGATTGAGTTCGCAATGGCCTGAGCCTGGTGGTTTGCAGTTGATGCAATGGCTTCGAAGCGGCTTCAGATGCCAATGGAGATAGTTCTGGTGCTTGATGGCTGGGAAGATAAGCTGCTGGTGCTTGCTGTGAATGTTGTTAAGTTGAAGTGTCAAGCTCAATGGGATTGTTGGCAGAGTGGGTATGAACTAGATCTGGTGCATCCAGTTGATGTTGTCGATTTGAGATTAAACTGAGCTGTGGAGCTGGTGATGACAGAGGCGGCTTAAAATTGCAGGAAATGGGAACTGATGCTGTTACTCTTGGTGCAATGAGGAATTATAGATGAACTGAATTCGAGTTTGTTGCTCTGTAGTTGTGGAATGAGCGAGCTTGCAGCAAGGAATGGAGTTGGAATTCTGAAGCTAATGGCTATTGAGCTTAACTGAAGTTACAAAATGGTTAAAACTGAGGTGCTGCTTTAGATGAATGTTAGGTTTAACAGGTACAATTGCAGCAGTTGAGGAGATGAATTGCAGTTGCAGTTTGTGGGTGTTGTTGCTATAGTTGTGTGTGAATCTGTGTATGGATAGTGAAGATAAGGTGGAATGAGATTAATGTTGGTGGTTGATACTGAGATGGTGAACTGACGAGAGCAGCTGCAGTTAGAGCATGTTGCAGTGGCTAGTGAAGAAGTTATGAGAAATTGCTATTGGAGTTGAAATTTAGAGAAAACAGGCATGAACTGCAGCTGTTGATAATGCAGATGCAGAGGAGATGTAATGATGCTGAACTATTGCAAAAGAGTTGAGTTGAGTTCAAGTGGAAATGTTGCAGTGGGAGTATGGAATGCCAAGGTTACAGAACTGATGTGTGGGAAGGCACAACCATCATGGCTGGAGTTTAACTGGTGAAGCACAATGATAGTGCGGCAGAAGATATGACCTGTGCAATGGCCTGGCCTGACCAACTTGACCGAGTCAGATAACTGAATCGGTATTGACTCGCTTTGACTCAGTGAGTTTGACTGGACTGACTCGTTGACCGGTGACCGGGTGGACTTTGCCGGTCACCTGAGATACTTATCCGACCATTCTCCGGCCAATTTCCGGCCATAATACCAGTTTTCCGGCAACTACTTTTGGGACATATTTTCACTTGGGTTTTTCTCACATATGGGCTTGGTGGACTACTTGGACTTTGGGCTTTGAAGACCTAGTTTTGGAAAGAGGAAAGGCTACAAAAAGCAAAAAGTTTCTTCTTTTGGAAGGACGTATTTTTCTACTGGGAATTTTGGAGAGCGGCGACTAGGGTTTGCTTCCATTTAGTTTTCATCTTCTTCATTATTTTATTAGTGATTATTGAGTATGATGAACTCAAAAGCTATGAGTAGCTAAACACATATTATTGGTTATGGGATAAAGTGGATTTCACAAAATGTTATTTGAATCTATGAATTAGTTTTGTCTTAATAAGTTATTGTTTATGATTCATGGTTTATATTGTCATATGATTTGATTGTTTGTTTGGTTGAGTCCGGAATCAATCCGATTTGCATTCATTTCTAAAGTTATATTAGGGTTTTCAATACGAAAAAGTTGTTTATCCCTGATTCCAAGTAGCATAATTGTGGGTAGTGCTTGTAGTGATATATCCTACTAGTCACAAATGAATCATAACCTTGGTTAAATCGAATTAGTGCTTTTACACGTTTGATTGCCTTGATTAGTCTTATTCCATAGAACTTAGTGCTTTGAGGGAGTTAAACTTAATTGTGCTTTTACACTTTAGGTTGCTTTCTAGGAAGAATTCACATATGCATCTTTTAATGTGGTTGTGATGAAATCAGGGAATTAATGGGATATTCTTGCGATCAAGGTATCCTAGGACTTTTAGTAAATGAGAGATTAAATTACCAATTATAGTCATTGATGAAAATACATGTTTGTGAATGATACTATCCCGTGACCAATATCTTCTCTTTATTGATTATTCAAATTATTTTATTTGCCTTGCTCTATTTTATTGCTTAGATAAAACAAAAATCCCCCCCTTGGTTACTAAGAAACTGAAATTCTATAACAACAAAAGCCTCTCTGTGGGAACGAACTCTTTCTTATCACGTACTTCATTTATATTTAGTAGAGTGAGAAAGTGAAATTATATTTGCCTGGCTAACAACCGATCATTCATCCTAACCAGAGTGTATATTCTGTTATGTTTGTCTCAAGTCAAGTTTTTCATCTAACAATGATTATTGATCGCTTAATTCCAAAGCTACCTTAGCCTAAATCCAAAGGAACCTTGACCTTGAAAGTCTATATAAGGGGAACCTCTAACAACTGGAATTTTTGAATCCCTGACACTATTCTTGTGTGTCCTAGTTGTAAACTAGAGTCGTCATCTCTTTCAAACCATTCTAGGGTTTAGCGAGTAAAAAGACTTCCCTTAGGGATTCGTGAAGCCAGGTGCAACTATCTTTATCTTGATAATTTGTGTATCATGGTCTTGCTTTGATTATTGAGCTTCCAACATGCAAGATAGATAGAAATCACAAAGTTTCTTCGTCTCAAAATTTGTGATTCCACAAGTTTATCTCCCTCTCTTTTAATGCCAACAACACAAACTGAAAACGCTAATCTTTTTTCGCCTCCCGCACGTATTTTTCGTGTACCGCCGTACTTTTTGTACACCAAACGTATTTTCCAAAAACACCATTTTAACATCTACCGTTGGATTATTTTCATCTCGACACCAAGTCGTCGATATAAAACTATACAAAAACGCATTTTATCTACACAAAAACAAATTCGTTTTTGTTCGTTCTCTTCCATCTGCATCTCCTCTTTTGATTTCATCAATCTTCTCCCCTAAATCGACAAAAGCACATCTGAACAATGTCTTAATTTTGATTTCATCTTCTCCCCCAGATCGACTTTCATTTGATTTCATTTTCACCCCAAAATTATTTTAGGTCAACAACAAATCAATTGATGATTTTGATCACCACCCAAAGCATTCTAGGGTTGGATTGATTGAATTAACAATGTGAAATTGGGGTTTTTTTATTTTTATTTCAGGTTACCAAGTATATTTTAATTCATTTGCCAATTTTACTTCTTTACTGGCATAACATGTTTAAATTATTATTTTTAATTCAGGTCTCTGATGAATTTCGCACATCATAAGCAGGCAAACAACAATATTACTACTGATGTGTTTATGGTTAAGTACCCTAGAACAAATAAAAACTAATAATGAAAGGTTAATCAAATGCTTGCTGAAACCGTTCGCCTCATAAAGAGATTAGTCATGAAGTGAATATTTGATAGATATAGATAACTTCCACTTCCAGTTTCAGTTTACATCATCTTTGGAAAAAAAAATAGTTTCATTTTCTTTTTGCACTGTCTTTAGATTTCGGAATGTGTATTTTTGTTGTATGGTTATTTAGTGTATACTTGGTTAATTATTGTGTATGGTTGTTGGATTTGTATGTTTGGTGTAGGGTTAATCGACAAAGTGTTATTAACAAGAAATGGGTTTGTCGAATGTTCATGAAATGTTAGGGGCCTAGAAATTATGAAAGAAGAAGTTCCATGTTGAAGGCTATCACTCATCAGTTGAGTTGATGCAGTTGGGGTTCAACTATAATGGTAGTAGAGCACTGATCAGTCGAACTCGCAAGCGTTGCTATCTCAAGCTTGTTGTCAAGTTTAGTTGCCAAAACTAAAAGTCTTGATTTCTAGTATACTTATAGCTAAGTCTCAGATTATGATAGAAAGTGTAGTTGAGCATTAGAATTCACGGCATTCATCGATTGAAGATGAAGAACTACTAAGGGGAGCTTGTGGAACTTCATCAACAAAAGGTATGTGGAGACTTGAACTCATCTATCACTCAAAAGTCTATCTACTCTATCTCCTATTTGAGACAAAAGTCGTATAGCTTTATAGACTTCGACTATACACATTTGATATTTCGAGCTGAGTTTAACTTGCTTACATATTTCTCGAAATATGTGTTGGTAAGCTTTCGCTTTAACCAAGTTCATCTTATATTCTTGACGAACGTCAAAAGATTATCATGCGAAAATCGCCTTGAAACATCTTACATGATTTGTGTGAGACACTCATTTGATGTAGACTCGGAATGTTTCGTATCGATCATTCGATCACTTGAAAATTGCTTTGAAGCTAATAGTTTGTGTGAGACAACTATTGTCGTCTTCTAAGAATGTTTCAATGATTGAAATGGGATTTTAGAACACTTAGCCAAAATTGGATTTAAGCACAGTATGCGTACTTGCATATGTGTTGATCGAAGACCGGAATGCAGTATACATACCCGTATGCGTACTAGCGAGGTCAGGAAAAGTCCGGGAGCTAGAATATGCGTACTTGTACACGTACTGGCGAAGTCAGTTGAAGTCCGGGTACTGTAATATGCGTACCTGTACGCGTACTAGACTTAACTGAAACTTGGAAGTGTACGACAGTATGCGTACACGTTTGCATACTGGCGAACACAGTCCAAGTCCGGATACTTAGGTATGCGTACCCGTGTGCATACTTGAGTGGATTATGTTCTGAAATCGGTTTGTTCATGAACTAATACATTTATATATTAAGGAATGCAATTTTTGCAAACCGTGGCTATAATGTTCATGAATTGATTCGAGTGAATCAAAATCGATTTCGCTTCAATTGTGTCATGTATACTTCTATGAGAATATGAACAATTGAAAAACTCTAGAACTAATTTCATTTGAGTCATTTGAGTCATTTGAGTCTAGAACTATCAGAATATCGCGACACCAATATTTCGCGAGAAATATAAATGACAGTACTGCGAAGGAGTCGCAAGGTAGAAAAATCAATGACGCATCAGATGACGACAGCCAGAACATGAGAAAAGTGTGAAGACTTGGCGAGATTTAGGAGTGTCGCGAAGGCGAACATTTATATACTTGCGACGCTTCGCGAGTCATTCCCGAAAATAAAGGACAGCTTAGCTGTCATCCACTATGTAATACCCTATATAAAGGGTTGAGTAAATCCGTTGTAGGAGAGGTCTTTTTGAATGGTTGAGCAAAATATTAGGAGAGAGAAACTTTGGAGTGATTGTAATTTTCTTAACTCTGTTCTATTTTCCTTTGTGAATATTTCAAGAAAATAATCAATAAAATCTATAGCAATTCATATTCAAAATGAGTTAATTAAGTAAAATCTAGTAAGGGGTGTAGTGTGGGATTTCCTGCAACTACATATGCGCTAGAAACAGGGAAGAATTTGAGTACAAAGAGAAGAATTTCATACAATTTCTAGCAAATTATTGAAATTAAGAAATGGCTAGAAGAAGAGGAACATCAGAACAACCAACAACCGTAAGAAGAAGCAGAAGATTGGCTGGGGAAAGGAGAAATGAGGTAGGTGAACCCTCAAGAGTAAACACAAAAAATGAAGAAGAATGCCAAATTCAACCACCGATTCAACCAGCGCCGAATAGAGTAATAGATTATGATAGGGTGAGTGTGCATACATGGAGATCAGATTCTATAGAAGAAAGAGAAGAAGTGCAACAAGTAATAAATAATAGACATGAGGAGAGAAATCGAGAAGAGATAGGAGAAACAATTCGTGGAAATGAAGAAATTGCAGCATTAGAAGCGTTGAGACAGACAATACATGAAGAAATGCGGTTAGAAGCAGAAGAACGCGCAAATTTAACAAGGCAAAACCACGAATTAAGGATGGAAAATAGGAGGCTGCAAAATAGAAGATCAAGAAGTAATAACAGATCGAGATCAGGATCGATTAGAGAAAACGTGAGAAGAACATTACCTGCAGAAAACGTTAATGAAGAAAATTTGGAAAGAGAGTCAAATTTTGGTGAAGGAGGTCGCGAAGAGAGAGAACTAGTAGAGAACCGTTATATTTTGGTAAATGATCAAAATGACGGAAATCAAGAAAATAGGCAGCCTCAAGGACAGAATAACCCAGTTAATGAAGAAAATCAAGAAGAAGGAAGAAGAATACTACATGGGAGAGAAACACAAAGGAAACAAAAGGAAATTGAAGATGACATTGAAAAGCATTATACTGAACAAGCGCGTCTAGCCCTCGAGAGAGAAAGATTGAGAGCAGAAATGGAAAAACGGGAATTGGAAGAGGCGATTCGGCAGAATAATCATGACAATCGAGAAAGAAGGCGCGAGCGAAATCGCAATAATGGAAATATCAACGAAGAATATGAAAGAATACAAAAAGAATTGATAGACTGAGCCAAGAAGAGAAAATGACAGATATAATGGTGTGAGAATTTGTGAAGGAGATGAGGGAGAAACTCATGAGAGAAAGAAGAGAAGAGAGCAATGAACCGAGAAAATATAGGTAGACACGAACGAAGAAGGAGGGAAGCAGAATTAAAGAGACCAATAAATTCAAATTCTGAGGCAAATGAACAAATTCTGCGAGAATTGGCAGAGATGAGAGGAATATTGAACAGCAGAAGAGAAGGAGGAGAAGACAGTTAGATGAAGCTATCGCAGAGGTCACGAAAAATCCTTTTACATTAGAAGTGCAAAGCTAGGAGGAATACCCCCAAAGTGCAACTTACAAAGCATTAACTAGCATTTTTGATGGGTCAACTTGTGCGTACAACACATCAAGGCTTACGTGAGATGTATGTTACAGTGGGAAAACCATGATGTTATATTGTGCAAATACTTTTCGTCGAGTTTAACGGGAGAAGCGTTGAAATGGTTTGAGGGTCTACCAAGGAATACAATCACGTCATTCAATCATTTACAAGCTATATTTTTAGGGGCGTATATAAGTAACAACTCTTCGCGACACGGCATTGAAGATGTATTTGGGCTAAAACAAAGAGTTGGCGAGAGCTTGAGACATCGACCAAGTAAGATGGAAGACAATGTGTAGCGAAATGGTTTGGGCGGGTGGATGAAAGATACCTCATACTATCATTCATAAATGCTATGTTCGCAACCAACTTATTATATGTTCAAGTTTTCGAGTCAAGAATACAATCACGATGACCGAATTGAGAGAATTGCAAGAGGAATATATTGCTTTGGAGGAAAGACAAAATGAAGTAGAATCGCACCCAGTCGCGAATACAAGTTCAAGTGTTGCGAATGCAAGTTTGTTGCCCAGATTAATACAAACAGATGGCGAGTACCTCGCAAGGGCAACAAGAAAAAGTAGTAGATGATGGACACCAAAATTAGTAGCGATGGGAAGCCGAGATCGGGAAGAATTTGAAAGAGAAAGAAACTACTACAATCGTAGCGGCTAGAACAAAATTCGAGAGACTTGATCACCATAAAGAAACCTATGGAAGTCAAAAACAGAATTATCATGGAGGGCAACGACGTCATAGAGTAGTATGGGAAGAAATCAAGATTCCACCACTAAATACTAGTGTGGAGAAGATATGGGAAGCTATACTCTTTATTAAGAATATACCTGCACCATGGAACATGGGGAGTGAACCGCCACCAGGTGATAGAAGTCACGAATTCTGTTCTTACCATCGTTTTCATGGACATCGACAAATGACTGCCGAAACATCAAAAGAATTATCCTTAGAATGATTGATCGGGGAAGTGAATCACTTTTTAAAAGCGAAGAGAAAGTTCAACATTTACCGCCGCCACCATCAAAGGGAAAAGAAACGTTCATGATAGAAGTTGGGGCGAAAGCTAAAAATTTGTTTTGCAACTCCATTGTTCATTCATATCGCACCATTGAAGATTTTCATGATAACGTACTCAGTAGGGTTTTTGCGAGGGATGTTAATAATCAGGAGGTAATGAACATCGCGAGGAAATCGCAGATTAAAAGAGTGGCGATTCGAGATTATCTCTTTCTCGGCAGAGGAAATACCCAAAGGTAGAGAAATACATGATAACCCGTTGGTGGTAAAACTGGATATTAATCCAAAACCTGTTGATGGGGAAGATGATGAAGCAGAAACTTGCTGGGCGATAAATAGAATATTAATCGATACTGGGAGCTCAGTCAACATTCTTTTTTACCATACTTACAAGACTATGGGAGGAAAGGATGAAGATTTGATCCCTTCAACATACAAAATATATGGTTTCAATGGTACCGCGAACAAGCCCAAAGGAGAAGTACACATGAGAATACCTTTGCAAGGATTGTCAACTGATATTTTGTTTTGTGTGGTCGATGTGGAGTCCCCTTATAATGCATTGATCGGAAGGCCGTGGTTGCATGAAATTCTGGGGATGGCGTCAACGTATCATCAGTGTATAAAGTTTCCCCATCCTAATGGTGTTGGAATTATAAAGGGAGATTGGATAGAAGGGGAAAAATGTTATGAGATCGATGTGGAGAGCTGTGAAGAGAGAACCGCAAAAAAGAAGGGATGGAAGAAGAATATAAAAGAGGAACAAAGAAAAGAAAGATTGATGGTAGATAGCATAAATATAAGAAGAGAAGACACATTGCGAGGTGGAGATATGAAGGCAGTTGAAAGTCATGCTGGAAAAGAATTATACAGAGGTTTTAATGATACAGAGGCAGAGGGAAGCAGGAGTAAAAGGTGCAAGAAGTGAATAATTACGAGAAGTGACAAAGATTAAGTGGCGAAGGCACGTCAAGGACAAGAAGAGTAAAAGGTAGTTGAAGACACTTTGCGAAGTGAATGCATGAAGGCAGTTGAAAAATTGTGATGGAAAGGAAACGTTAAGAGATTTGAATGGTGCGAGGCGAGAAAATAGTAGGATCAAAAGGTGTAAGAAGTGAATAGTTGTTGTTATCAAAATTAAGTGGCAGAGGCATATCAAAAGTAGGAGGAAGAAATAATAATTGAAGAAGAAATGTACGAGAATCACGTTATCAAGAATGTATGAAAATCCGATTGAAGAGTTGAAAAGAAAATGTTACAAACAAAGCAAAATTATGCGATGTCATCGCAAGCAAAATAACATGAGATTATCAAGAATGAATGATTAATTGAATTAACAAAAATGAATGAGTGAGTGAATGGGACGAACCTTTATGGCGTACACCCTAGTTCGCGAATGATACTTCGCAAGAGGCAAATGTAAGACCTAAAGTACGTCATATAAGGGGGTATCTCTTGACATGGCTCAGGGGAAGGTTACACCGCTCTGAAGCCTCGAGTCATGGGAATTTCGGGCCCATAAAAGCCTATCAGGAGAGATACCTTGGATTTCCAACTATATATATAAGGTTATACCACAGTTTGGACGCCCGAGGATCTCTTCCAGGAGTCAGTGTATGCTCAAGGCGCCGAGGTACACGGTTGAGCCAAGAGTGCCTGAGGCATTTGAAGTGTCTCGGCCATTCTTGGCAAGTCTTAGTATACGCTGCACTCGGCCCGAAGAAAACTCCACTTAGGGTGCAGTCTCGTAACCATAAGCCATATAGGTATAAGGGATAAGAGGTCGAAAACAACTTGGTTGTTGTTAAGAATAGGATGGGAGGAGCTAGTCTTGTATGGCCGATGTACGCCTCCTTGAAGGGGCAACCGGGAGAAGATAAGGGCGGCACCCTCCATTAGGGAGTTGATAAGTGTCAAAAGACGCAAATCTCATGAGGCTTTACTTTATAAAAGGAAATTTAGACTTGTCATATTTGTGCAATGATCTGAAGAGGCAAAAATACTAACATGAAGGTAAGGCGAGATCAATGGGTTTTTACATGAAAGTGTAAAAACGTCCTGCGATCACGTCGCAAAGACGACAATATCATGGGATTTTATATTCGCAAGAATATTTAAACTGTCATATTGTCGCGAAGTAAAATATCTGCAGAGGCAAAAATACTTACGAAATGATAAGACAAGGTCAATGGGTCATTGCATGAAAATGTAAAGACGTCTGCGGCTTTGTCGCAATGAGGGGTGGCAAAATAAGACCTTTAATTAGGAAGGCAAAATAAGACCACACAAGAAATGTTAAGGCAAGATCAATAGATTTCTTCATTTATGAGGATATCCTGCGATCTTGTCGCAATGATAAGTTTCAAAATAAATCTCTAAATCCGCAAATAAATAACAGAGGCAAGTATGGGAATGCATGTGAAGAAATTTTGTTATTCATCTTCATATGATAGATTTATGCATAAAGGAAATGAGAAAATAAAGGATAAATTTACAAAAGTTGAAAATAAGAGTTGAATCCATATTTAATAATCCAAGAGATTCACATTGAAGGTTTAAAGAAATGGAAGATTAAAAGGATATGTATACAAATATTACCAGAAAGGAAAGAAGAAAAAGAAGTTATTTCTTGGAAGATTCTTCTTCTTTATCAGATTCTTCGATTTCATCATTCTTCTCGCCAGATTCTTCTTCTTCACTAGCTTCACTATCGGAGACATCCGAAAAAAGTGTATCTTCGGGAATAACCTCGCGAAGACAAGGGTATGAACTAAGAGGAATCTTGTGATCATTGCAAACTGTCTCAATAGTTTGATTGCGAAAACGAACTGCATAATTATTAAAGTTCGCCACTGTAGCTTGCGATTGTTTCTTGGCTTAGAATATTTGTTGTTGCGAAGAGAAATGTTTTGTGCGAGTTGTCCTTTTTCAGACTCAAGTTCTTCAATCCTTGTTTGAAGTCTTTTCTCGGATTCTGCAGATATATGACAATGCATTAACAATTTAATAGCAATGCTACGGAAATAAGAAACAGTAAAGTATAATAAACAACCTTCTCTGTCAGATATCATATCCTTAACCAAGGCGGTGTGCTCGGCATGAAGGCTAACTTCAATACCTAAATTATTTAAAGCATTATCTAGAACCTTCGCAGCCCAGGCGAATTCATCATCATTATTTATGACAAGAAGCGAACGAATTTGATCTTCTCGCTCACTAAGTATGGCATTCTGACGAAGAGATTCATCTCGTTCAATTTGTACTTCGAGAAGAGATTTTTGAAATTTTGCTAATGCTGTGCACCTCTCTGTTAGTAATTCGATCTTTCTCATCTATGAGATTACTAATTTTCTTCCTTAAGGTTTTGGTTTTCTTATGGGAATTAAGGTACATTCGTTTAAATTGATTAGCTAAACTTAAACTAGCTCTATGCTCGATCTCTAAGAGATGACATTTGGATTGAAGATCCTTTAATGGAAGGAGGTTAGTCTTATTTGAGGAACTACTTAGAGATTCATTGAGATGAGTAAGAAGGACATCATCATCCATGGGCTCGGGAAATGAGTGGAGAAGAATGGCTTCTTCAGAGAGATTATATATGTCTGCGAAAATAGTAAGTCAGGCAAAGAAAAGAAAATGATAAAGTAAAAAGGATTTGAGGAGTAAAGATTGTTATACCATAAAGCTACTGATTTGCACTTTGAAGAGTAGATACTCTATTCTCGTTGAGAAGTAAGCTCAGCCTCCAACTGTTTAATTCTTTCATCTTTCTTGCGAGATGTGTGACTTCAACCTCTAGTTCTCGGATCTTCTCTTTAAGTTGCAAATTTTTCTTTTCAAGGCTGTGGTGTCTTTTCTCAAGGTCCGAGGCAACAACAAAAAGAAGCTCTCCCGGACTATAAAGGAAAATATGGGAACGATTAAGATAAAGCTTATAATTGAAGTCACAAAGAAATAAAGGGATACGAACATACCAAAGCATTGAGCATTTAAGAAACTAGAAGTCACTTTGTTCGGGAAACCCCGCGAAAAGACTCATTATCCTCCAAAGTGGGGCATCGCAAATTTTAGCGAGAGCTTCGCAAGTAGTGATTAAATGCTCATCTCCCAATCCTTGCATAGAATCGGAGAAGATACTAGACAATTGCGCCATAGCGGAGGTGATTGAATGATTCTCCTTCGCAGGAAGAAGTACCAATCTCATTTTCATCTTCGTCGAGTTCTGCTTTGTTTGAGAACTACAATAAGAAGAGAGATGGGTTTTCCGTTTCTTAGAAAGCGGAGCAGAAGACTTGTCCTTGCGAAAAGTAGTTTTATCCTTGCCTTTAGCCTTCGCAGCTTCAGCCTTCGCAGCTTCAGCCTCTTCAACTTCAACCTTCGCATACGCATGAAGATAAGAAACAGAGGCAACAATATTGTTTAAAATAACAAAAGAAAATGTTTCTTACTTCATCCGTGAGCGATCGAAGTATCGCAGTGGTACTCGGCTTTGGATTTTCTTTATATTTCTTTCTCATTCTGGTGATCTAAAATTTTTGAAAGTTAATAAATAAAAGAGGAAGAAGATGTCGCAAAGCGAAATTGAAGAAAGGAAATATACCTCTTTTGTCTCCTCAGGCCACTTAAACTCCCAAGGATGATAATTCGCGAGGTGTGCAGGGAGAACATGTGAACTGCGATGTAAGGTCCACTCAAAAGTAAAGGAACAACCCACCATTTCTCATCTTTGGAATGACGGGGAGTACTATTGTTGCCCGAATGCCAATCAATATCTTGCATAAGCAATTTGTCGGCATCAACGTTATCATTCTTTTTCGATCGAGCACCCCAAATGAGATTTATCATTTCTCATATTTATAAGCGAGTAATTCGCAAAGAAATTGTCCACGGTATACTTCTCGGTAACTATTTGTAAATTTACAAACTCGGGATCCCTAACATTATCGGGATATAAAGATCCTTTACCGGCGCCACGATTGGCGAATTCAAGCATTAAACGGATGCGGTCGCCACTCAATTGATAGACGGCTCGCGAGAATTTCTCATGAGCAAGAATTTCATAGAATAATGGCAACTCGGGATTGTACGAGAGGAATGGGGAGTCTGCGAGGAGTTGACCCAGCCGAGACTATGATTTTATGATCATCACATTGATGATCGAAAACAATTTTGCGAAAGAATAGATGAAGATCCTTGATTGGGAATGGTTGATAAAGTGAAACCCTTTTCCTGTAATTTCTTTTGAACATCAGTAAAAAGAAGAGTGTATGTACGACCAAGTGAAGCCATTGTTAGAAGTATGGGAATGGATAGAGAATTGAAGATCAAAAGAATGAGAAAAGTGTAGAAGGATTTGTGGTAGCGGGAGCGCAAATTGCGGAAGGAGAGAGAGTTAAAGAAAATTTACGAAGGAAAGTAAAAGAGAAGAAGAGAGGAGTGGGGAAACTATTTATAGAGAGAAAGAATCTTTGGGAAAATAAATACATTTAATGAGAGATGGGACGTGAATGGTCAAAAATAAACGGTTGAAAGAGACGTGTCAAAAATAGAATGGAAGAATAAATATATGTAATGAATTCCGTGTAAAAGTACAAAATTAAAGCAAACAAAGATGAATGATCGCGACATAGAAGATGAACGACTGCTGCGGCATTTTATGATATTAGTTCTCATGGCATTCTCTTCTTCGCAGAGAAGACATGAGAAGAGGCAAGTTGTAGGATCGAATATCGCGACACCAATATTTTGCGAGAAATATAAATGACGATGCTGAAGGAGTCGCAAGGTAGAAAAATCAATGACGATCGGATGACGACGGCGGAACATGAGAAAAGTGTGAAGACTTGGCGAGATTCAGGAGTGTCGCGAAGGCGAACATTTATATACTTGCGACGCTTCGCGAGTCATTCCCGAAAATAAAGGACAGCTTAGCTGTCATCCACTATGTAATACCCTATGTAAAGGGTTGAGTAAATCCGTTGTAGGAGAGGTCTTTTTGAATGGTTGAGCAAAATATTAGGAGAGAGAAACTTTGGAGTGATTGTAATTTTCTTAACTCTGTTCTATTTTCCTTTGTGAATATTTCAAGAAAATAATCAATAAAATCTATAGCAATTCATATTCAAAATGAGTTAATTGAGTAAAATCTAGTAAGGGGTGTAGTGTGGGATTTCCTGCAACTACAGAAGGAGTATCGTTTTGAGCAGTATTCTTTGTTTAGGTAATATACCTAGAAAGGGAATTAGTCCTACAAAAGGAAATAGATTCCTAAGACGTTTGAAAACCAAAACAAGCCTATAAATAGAGATGCTTAGCTCATAACTAAAGACATCTAGTTAGTGTGTTCTTGATATAGACGCACACACATATACTAGGCACAGAAAACCTAGAGAAAGCTTACGACAATACTTGTGCAAGCTTAGCAAACAGTTTAAGGTTAATCAACTGTTTAGAGAATATTGTGAGCGTAACAAAGAGAGAATTGTAATCGTTTTCTTGTTCATAATCTAAGAGAAGATATTTTCTTCGAATTACTACTTGTGTTCTGTTTTCTAAGTTTCTCGTCTATTATTATTCTGAATTCCGCCTTTATAGTAATAGTTACCAAGGTATAGAGATCAATACTTATCAATAGGCTAGTGTCTGTAGCGGCTTAATACAGTGTGGTGTTCATATCTGGACTAGGTCCCGCGGTTTTTCTGCATTTTTGGTTTCCTCGTTAACAAAACTTCCGGTGTCTGTGTTATTTCTTTTCTGCATTATATTTGTTTATATAATTGAAATATCACAGGTTGTTCGTAAGTTAAATCAATTGTGAATCCAACCTTTGGTTGTTGATTAAATTGATTGACACTTGGATATTGGTTTTTGATATCGTATAAGTTATTTCTTATATTCAATCGGGCTCGCAAATTCCTATTTGTTTGATTGCAGATTGAATTAAGAAAAATTGAGATATAACTCTTTGATATACTTTTCTTAAGATTGAGTCTGACTGTCTAGTTGATTCTCTTGAAAGTATATTGGAGTTAGTCCATACAGAATGCTAAGCGAAATATTGGGTGTGGTTGTTAGACCCCCGCTTTTTCAATTGGTATCAGAGCAGGAAAACACGTTTAAGACCTCATAAGTCTGTGTTTGTAGAGATCTGTCTCTATGGAAAATAGTATCAGCTCTGACAACGCAACACCAGTTCAGAAACTCTCTGATTTAGTTAAAAGTCATGGATCTCCTGAGAAATCTCTCACATCTTCTCCATGGATCAACCGATTTCAAGCGGGAAAATTGCCTAGATGAGCAGTTGGATGATCTTTCGAGATGAAAGTGTTTCAGAAGAGGGACAAGATATTGATGAGGAAGTCTCACAATATATCAAGCTTTTCGACCATCTCATAAAAAAAAAAGGGTCAACAGCTTGCTTGGCTGAATATCTAAAACTTCTCTGTCTAGAAAACAAGAAATTGAGAAAACTCTTTAAGGGATATGATTGTGGTTACAAACTCTTACAATCTCTTCTTAAAGATCGTGAAGAAGATGTGCGTTCAAAAAATTCCGAATGTGATAATCTTCGTCGAAATCTCTTTGTGTTGGAAGAAAGACTTGCAGAAACTGAAGCAAGATATGACTCTCAACAAAAATGTTTTAACGAGAGAGAAATAAGCTTTCTCGCAGAGAAAAACAATTGGAGGCTGATCTAGATGATGCTCTTGATAAGGTCAAATCACTGGAAGAGAATCTGAAAAGATTGAATGCTAGTTCTACAAAATTATCCACTATGCTGGGAGCATGTAAAGAACATCGTGATACACGTGGTCTGGGCTATAAAGGAATAGACGTTCCAAGTACTAGTAAGATCAATTTTTTTGTGCTAATGGCAAACTACAATGTGAAAATTTCACTGATGTCAAAAGTGAAAAATGATGAGTGCCAAATAGTGCATATTTATACACCTTTTTATTGGCATTTTACTCATCTTTTGCGCTTAGAAATCAGATATTATCCCAGATTCTGTGTTTTCTTTGTTTTCAAGAATAAATATTTGTATTAATTAATTTTGTGTTTTTAGGTAATAAATAAAGCTCGGAGAAACTAAGGAGCCAAAAGAGCGAAGAATTGGAGTCGAGCATCTATGGAGTAGATAGCCAAAGCCTACGCGAAATCGGTTGCAACCCAACAAGGAAGACATGGGCTAGAGCTACCCACGACCAGGATCCGAACCCGCTCATCCCGAGCCGTCGAGATCTCGCCTGGCTACATCCTACGGTCGCTCCATCGTTCACATCATGTCTTGATACTCCCGCTCCTGACAAATCACCTCGATTCTCCCTCGACCGTTCAGATCTTCTCCAGCTAGATCCTACGCTCGCTGATGCCTTCCCATCGACATTTTGATGTAACCGCTTCACACCACAACACCTATATATTCCCATAACCTAGCTAACCCTAAACTCATTTCTCTCCCTCACCCGACAGAGCAGAGCTCTGCTCTTCCTCTCCTTTCCTCCTCCCAACCAACCCTCTGCAACCATACCTTCTCCATCTCCTACCACAGCTACCGCAGCCACCAACCTCACCAGTAGCCACCTACTCCATCACTCTTTCTCGAGTTATCTATTTCATAGCTTCTCAAGACCCTAGAAGCTAGGTTAAAGATAACTAGAGTTAGGGTTTCTCATCTATCAATCAAGGGAGTTGTTGAAGCCGGGTGTGAGGGGAGAACAGCGATTCAGAGCATGGGTTTGATTTATTTACTCTTTAATTTCTGGTATAAGCCTATTTGAAACTCTGTGCATCTGCCACTGCATAAGCCTATTTGAAACTCTGTGCATCTGCCACTGCCTTTCGCATTGTGCATTGCTGGTCCTCATAATCCTGCATACCTTGCCTTGCCTTGGCTGAAGTGCACAGCCCTGTTGACCCTGCCACCCTGAAGTCTGTGCGTTTGAGTGATCTTTTGCATCTGTGGTTTGTGAGTGCATTCATTGCTTTAACAAGCACCAGCTCCGGCCCCTATGTTTGTAGAGCTTGAGTGCAACTTTGGTTAGCCTAGGTTAGGCGTAGCCTAAGCATAACCCCGAGCATAACCCAATTCTTTGCTTTTGTCTTTGAGTCTAAATTGATTTGCACAATCTGTGCCAATCTCTGCACAAACCTCCCACGATATAAATGTTTGTTGCACCTAATTGAGCCCAAAGCTGTGTTGTGTCAAATCTTGTGTGAGTGTGCTTAAACTGTGTTGTGCTCATGATGCATCTCTGTCTTCGCTCTGTTCACCTAAATCTTCTTTGTTGTTGTGTCTTTGTGTGGTCAAGCAAATCTAGTCTTTGTGTCATTTCTTTTCGTAGACTTGCATAAACTGTGTGCACAAATCTGCATAGGCTGTGCTGTGTTGATAGCACAAGTTGCATAATGCTGTGCAAGCACTAGGCTGTGCTGAGTTGCAAAAAGTGTGTTATTCTGTGCACATAAGTAGTAGGCTGCACATAAGCTGGAAACCAACCTCTGTGCCCTGCCAGAGCTGGGCATAAGTCTTGCACAATCTGTGCCAATCCCTGTACCAAAGCAACCTGAGTACATGCTGTTGTAGTAGCAGGATTTCCCACACTACACCCCTTACTCGATTTTGCTTAATTAATCCATTGAAAGATGTAAGATCAAGAATATTTATTGATTGAGCTCATGAAATGTTTACACAGGAAAATAGAATTACACTTAGAAATTAAAGCGTGCTTAAACTTTCTCTCTCCTAATGACTTGCCCAACCATTCCAAAGAGATCTCCCTTCCTCACAGACTCACTCAACCCTTTATATAGGGTGATATATAGTGGATGACAGCTAAGCTACCCTTTATTTTCGGGAATGTCCCGCGAAGTGTCGCGAGATGCACAAACATTCGCTCTCGCGACACTTCTTAACCCTCGCCGGAGTCTCACGTCTTCTTTATGTTTTGCTGTGCGTTATTCATTGCGTCGTTTATTTTAGCTTCCTGCGACTCCCTCGCGACGCCGTCGTTCATTAATCCCGCGAACCTTGTACGTTGCGATATTATGATCCTACATCTTGCCTCTTTTTCCTTGAATATTGCTTGAAGAGCGATTTGAAGGAAAAATTCATTGTTGTCATATTCCGTGGTTTCAATTGGTGAAGGAACGAGCAAAAGAATACTTTCCTTAAAAAGTACGTACTTGCCTCTATTCTTTTGCAAAGTTCCAAAGCTTCTTTGAGATATATACGAAGTATCGTCTCCTATCTCTCCTTATATTTCTCCTGCGAGGGGAAGAGTATCATGAGATTTTTACAATATTGTTTCCGCGATTGCTTATCTTTATCATTTGATTTTGTACTTTTACACGGATTTTGATTATTAATGTCTTTTCTTGACACGTTTCTTTCAACCGCTTATTCTTGACCATTCATGTCTCTTCGCATTAAATGACCTCGTTTTTCTCGAGGATCTTTTTCCCTATATATAGTTTTCTTTTCCCCTCCTTTTCATCCTTTAGTTTCTCTCTGCAACTTTTCTTTGACTCTCTCCTTCCGCAATTTGCGCTCCGCTACGCATGCAAATCTTTTCTTCGTCCTTTCTAGCGCTGATTTTAATCTCCAATCTTCCATCCATTCCCATACTGATAAATGGCTTCCATCAGTCGTGCTTACAAAGCTTCTTTTGAAGAAGTTCAACAGAAGTTACTCGAGAAGGGTTTTACTGTCAACCATTCACGATCAAGAACCTTCATCTATTCTTTCTGCAAAAATTTGTTTTCGATCATCAATGTGATGATCAAAAGATTATAGTCTCGCTAGGTCGACTTCTCGCGGGACTTCCCATTCCCTTGTACAATCACGAGATGCCTTTATTTTATGAAATCTTGGCCCATGAAAAATTCTCTCAAGTGTTTATCAATTGAGTGGCGATTGCATTCGCCTAATGCTTGAATTCGCGAATCGTGGTGTGGCAAAGGATCTTTATACCTATTCTTGTTAGACACCCCGATTTCACAAACTTGGAAATAGGCTTCGAGAAGTACACTTTGTAGAGAACTTTTTTTGAAAACTATTCGGTGATAAAGATGGTTAATGCGAAATCTCATTTGGGGCATTCGCACGAAAAAGAAGGATAATGTCTGCGAGGATAAATTGCTCATGCGGGATATTGATTGGCACCCGGGTAATAATACTACTCCTCGCCACTCCAAAGATGAGAAATGGTGGGTTGTACCCTTGATTTTAAATGGTCCTTATATCGCGGGCCCAGCACGTTCTTCTGCGAATCTCGCAGGGTATCATCCTTGGGAATTCAAATGGCACGATAGGGCAAAAGAGGTATGTTTTCTATTTCCAATCTTGCTTTCGCAATTTTCTTTTTATATTTCTTTGAGTTTGTGAAATTTCTCGGATCTCAGATTGAGAAGAAAATACAAGGATGATCCGTTGGAGAGTACTCAGCGTTACTTCGATCGCTTACGGATGAAGTAAGAAACATTTCCTTTGTTATTTGAAACAATATTGTTGCCTCTGTTTCTTATCTTTAACCGTATGCGAAGGTTGAAGTTGAAGAAGCTGTAGCTGCGAAGATTAAAAGTAAAGGTAAAACTGTCGTTCGCAAGGGTAAATCTTCTGCTCCATTAACTAAGAAGCGAAAGATCCAATCTTCTTCTCGCCTTAGCTCAAGCTCCGAATCTTCTGACGAGGATAACCATAATTCGAATCCTTCTCTCGCCAAGAAGATTCCGTCGACCAGTTCTTCTATGGATCAATTGTCCAGCATCTTCTCAGACTCTTTCCAAGGAATGGGAGATGCTCCCCTAGCTTCTCTCCGCGGGGCTCTCGCAAACGTGTGTAATGCTACTTTATTAGAGGGCAATAATTCTTTCAATGGAACCTCTAGAATTGTGTCTCCTGACTTCTTAAATGCACTTGGATCTTTGGTACGTATGTAGTCATATTTCCCTGTTAATTTTAAATTTTTAAATATATATATATATATATATATTAATGATTTTTCTATCTTTTTTTTTATAGGTTGGAAGAACTTCTTTTGTAGTTGCCTCAGATCTCGAGAAAAGACGCACCAATCTTGAAAAGAAGAATTTGCAATTGAGCAAGAAGATTCAAGAATTAGAGACTGAAGCTGCGTCATCTCGCGATAAAGATGAAAGAATTCAAAAGTTAAATACCGAACTTGACTCCCAAAGGGATAGGGTGTCCACTCTTCAGAACGCTAATCAACAACTTTATGGTATAAAATTTTATTTCCTTTTATCATTTCTATTTTATCGGTTGCATATTCTTTTGCCTAACTTATTTGCCTTCGCGAGATGTATATAATCTCTCAGATGAGGCTATTCTTCTCCATACATTTCTGAACCTATGGATAATGATCTTCTTCTCACTCACCTCAATCAATCTCTAAGTAGTTCTTCAAATAAAACTAACCTCCTTTCATTAAAAGACCTTCAATCCAAATATCATCTCTTGGAGATCGAACACGAGATCTAGCTTAAATTTAACTAATCGCTTTAACGAATGTACCTTGATTCCGAGAAGAAAATCAAGACTTTAAGGAAGAAAATTAGTGATCTCATAGATGAGAATGATCGTATTACTAACGAGAGGTGCACGGGCATTAGCGAGAATTCCATAAATCTCTCCTTGGTGTGCAAGTTGAGCGAGATGAACTCCTTCATGAGAATACCATACTTAAGCGCGAGAAGAGCAAGTTCGTTCTCTTCTTGTTATTAATAGTGATGATGAATTCGCCTGGGCTGCGAAAGTTTTAGATAATGCCGGGGAATAATCTAGGTGTTGATGTTAGTCTTCATCTTGAGCATACTTCCTTGATTAAGGATATGATATCGATAGAGAAGGTTATTTATTATACCTTCTTGCTTCTTACTTTTGTAGTATTGCTTGTAAATTATTAACTTTGTTGTTGCTTATTTGCGAGAATCGAGAAGAGGCTTGGATCGAATTAGAGAACTTGAATACGAAAAGAAACAACTCGCCAGAATTTTCCAGCGAGAATTGAAGAACTCGAAACCGAAAAGAACATTTCGCAAAGAATCTCTCCCTTCGCGAGAATAGATATTCCAAGTTGAAGAAACAATTTCTAACGACGGTGGAGAACTTTAATAATGATCTTTGTTCGTTTTTCGCAATGGAGGCATGGAGTATGTTTGTAAGGACCACAATATCCCTCTGCATTCATATCCTGTCTCCTTGAAAAGGTTTCCGAGAATCACTGTCTCGGACGTTTCGATAGCGAGGTGGCGAAGAAGAAAATTGCAGCGATGAGAATAATCGGATGAAGAATCGGATGAAGAAGAAGAATCACCAAAGAGATAACTCTTTTTGTTTTCTTTCTCTCGCTTGTAATATCTCGTACATTTACGTATTCTTATTATAGTGTATTTCTTGGATTTTTTCCCCCTGAATTCAATCTTCACTCCCCTTTTTTGGTAGTTCTTCCATGTAATATAATCGGCTAACTAACATTATTGATGTATAACTCTTTCATCAGAAGATGAATAACAATATTCCATCTTCTTCATTCCCATACTTGCCTCTGTTATTTATCTTCAGATGGAAGATCATGTATTTGGTTGGATAATAATTTTATTGTTATGGAAATGTATTGTTGTGACGAGATCGCATTTGTCTTCATAGATCAAGAGTTCTATTTGCCTTGCCTTATCTTCATAAATGTATTTTATCTCTTCTCATTGCGACAAGGTCGCAGGCCGCCCTTACGTTTTCAAGCAAGGGCCCATTGACCTTGCCTTATCATTTTTGTGTGGTCTTCCGAGTTAGACCTCCCTAATTAGAGGTCTTCCCTGCCACCTTTCATTGCGACAAAATCGCGGGACGTCTTTACACTTGCATGTAAAGACCCATTGATCTTGCCTTATCATTTTCCAAGTATTTTTGCCTCTGCAGGATGTTTTAGTTGCGACAATATGACAGAGGCCTAGATATCCTTGCGAACATAAAGCCCCGTGACATTGCCGTCGTGCGGCGAAATCGCGGGACGTCCGTACACTTTCGTGTAAAGACCCATTGATCTCGCCTTACCCTCGCGTTAGTATTATTGCCTCTGCAGGATCATTGCACAAATATGACGAGCCTAAATTCTCTTGCGAAAACATAGCCTTATAACATTTGCGTCTGTTTTGACACTCCCCCTAATGGAGAGCGTCGCCCTTATCATCTCCCCGGTTGCCCCTTCAAGGAGGCGAAACATCGGCCATACAAGACTAGCTCCTCCCATCCGGTCTTAACAACAACCAGTTGTTTTCGCAGCCTCTTATCCCTTATACCTATAGGGTTTATGGTTACAAGGCTGCACCCTAAGTGGAGTTTTCTTGGCGAGTGCAACATATGCCAAGACTTACCAAGAATGGCCGGGGTAGGTTCATCCATCCGGGCACTCAGCTCAACAGTGTACCTGGGCGCCTTGAGCATGCGACTCTAAGAAGAGACCCTCGGTCGCCCAACCGAGTATAACCTACATATATAGTTGGGAATCCAAGGTACCTCTTAGGATAGGCTTTCATGGGCCCCAAATTTTCATGACTCAGGCTTCAGGAGCGGTGTAACCTTCCCCCTGAGCCATGTCGAGAGATACCCCCTTATATGACGCACTTTAGGTCTTACATTTGCCTCTTACGAAATGTTATTCGCGAACTAGGGTGTACGCCATAAAGGTTCGTCCCATTCTTTTACTCATTCATATTTGTTAAATCATTTAATCATTCATGTTTCATTATTTGCTGATACTTGTTTGCGAAGTATTCGCACAATTGTATTTTCATTTTTCTTTCTTAAGCTGAATTCCCATATACTCTTGTCTGCTGCGAGATTCTCGCACATCATTACTTCAATTGCTACTTTTTCTCTTGTTTTTGTTGATTATTCACTTCTTATGCCTTTTGTTCCTCATATCCTTTGCTTCTTTTTTACCATAATATTCGCTTTGTCTCTAGGCACTCACCTCATGAGTATGTTCATCCTTACTTCTATAACATCTACCATCGGTTTTCTTTTCTCTGCTCATCTCTCACAAGTTGCTTCCAACCCTTTCTTTTGGCATTTCTTTCTTGTGACTTTTCTACATCGACCTCATGACATTCTTTGTGACTCCTTCCAATCTCCTGTATAATACCAATGCCATTTGGATGTGGAAATTTTATACATTGATGATATGTTGATGCGACTCCCAAGATTTCATGAAGCCATGGCCTCCCAATCGGCGCATTATATGGAGATTCCACGTCAACCACACGAATAAGATATCGGTTGATAATCCTTGTAGAGGTATTCTCATGTGAACCTCTCCCTTTGGTTTGTTTGCGGTGCCATTAAAGCCATATATCTTGTATGTAGAGGGGATCAAATCCTCATCTTTTCCTCCCATCGTCTTGTAAGTATGGTAGAAGAGAATATTCTTGAACTTCTGTGTCGATTAAAATTCGGTTGATCGCCCAGCGAAGCTCACGCCTCATCATCTTCTCCATCAATGGTTTCGGGTTAATCTCTAATTTCACAACCAACGGGCTATCATGTGTTTCTCTTCCTTTTGGCACTTCATCTGCAGAGAAAGAAATAGTCTTGATTTGCCACTTTTCTAAGCTGCGTCGTTCTCGCCGGACTCATTATTTCTTGATCATTAGCATCTCTCGCAAAGACTCTCTTGAGCACATTGTCATGAAAATCTTCGATTGTGCGATAAGAGTGGACGATAGAGTTGCAATTCAAATTTTTAGCTTTTGTTCCGACCTCTATCACAAATATTTCCTTTCCTTTCACGACACATTGTTGTGCATTTACGGTGGTGGTGGTAATGTCGGCCTTTTTCTTCTCTCTTTAGAAAGTGATTGACTTCCCTTGATCAATCATCGAGAATGATTCTCTTTACGTTTCTGCAGATCGTTTGTTTGATGTCCATGGAAGCGGTGGTAAGAACAAAACTCATGACTTACGTCGCTTTGGTGGTGGTTCCATCCCGCGTTCCAAGGTCTTAGTACATCTTCCATCACAAGTATAGCCTCCCAGGATCTTTTCCACACTAGCATTCGGTGGAGGCATCTTAATTGGTTCCCATACTATTCTACGACTTCTCTGCCCTCCATGGTTATATTGCCTTCGTCCACCGTAAGTTTCTTGCACATGATCTAGCCTCGAATCTTATTATTCTCACATTACGGTTGTAATAGTTCCTTTCTTGTTCAAACTCCTCCTGGTCATGGCTTCCCATGGCTACTATCTTCCATTGTCCTCATTGACCTTCCTGCATCTTTGTCCTTGCGAAGTGCTCGCCTTTGTATTTATGAATTGAGGTAACAAGCTTGCGTTCGCGAGCGTTCGAGTTTGTGTTCGCGACCAGGATAAGAATTCATTTCATTGTCTTTCTTCTAAGGAGATATATTCTTCTGTAACTCTCGCAGATTCGCCATCGTGATTGTATTTTTAACTCTAAAAATTTGAATGTATAACAAGTTAGTCGCGAAGAGAGCATTCACAAATGAGAGAATGAGATATCTTTCCTCAACCCGTCCTGCCATTTCGCTACACATGGTTCTCCATCTTCTTGTCAAGCTGCCTTAAGCTCTCGCCAACCCTTTGTTTCAACCCGAATACATCTTCAATACACAGTCGTGAAGAGTTGTTACTTATGTATGCTCCCGGGAATGTGGCTTGTAAATGATTGAATGACGTGATTGTGTTCCTTGGTAGACCCTCAAACCATTTTAGTGCTTCTCAATTAGGCTTGATGCGAAATATTTGCATAGTATAGCATCATGATTCTCCCCACTGCATGACATACACCTCATATAGGCCTTGATATGTTGTATCGCGCAGGTTGTTCCATCGAAGATGTTTGTTAATGCGGGAAGATTGCACTTAGGAGGTATTCCTCCCATGTACTTCTAGCGTGAAGGGATTCTTCGCGGCTTCGGCGATGGCTTCCTAATTGTCTCCTTCCTCCTTCCCTTCTATTGTTCAGCAATCCTCTCATTTCAGCCAGTTCTCTTAAGATTTGTTCATTTGCCTCAGGATTTGATTCTACTGGTCTTTTTAACTCTGCTTCTCTCCTTCTTCGCTCGTGCCTATCTTGACCTTCCTGCTCGTTATTTTCTCCTCTTCTTTCTCTGCGACGCTCTTCTTCATTTCTTTCGTCAATTCGCACGCCATTGTATCGGTTGTTCTCTCCTCTTGGCTGTCTCTCAGCTCTCATCTGCACCCTCTCATATTCTTCATTAATATTTCTATTGGTACGATTTTGTTCCCTTCTTCTTTCGCGGTTGTCATGGTTATTCTGTCGGATTGCTTCTTCCATCTCTTGATTTTCCATTTCTGCTCTTATCCTTTCTCTCTCGCGAGCTAGCCGCGCTTGTTCAATGTAGTGTCTCTCAATGTCATCCTCGATTTCTCGGTTTCTTCTCAATTCTTCTCTCCCGTGCAAGATTATTCTCCCTTCGGCATTTGGGTCATTCGGTTCTTGGAGTTGCACGTTTCCTTGATTTTCCCTATTAGCTCATTTTGAAGATTTTCGGGTTGAGGAATATAACGATCTTCTATTTCCCCTCTTCTCTCGCCATGCTCTACACTCGGATTTTGTGTTTCTTCCTCGGTACTTTGTTGGTAAAACTCTCCTTCTTTCTTCCCTATTCGATCTTGAACTTGATCTCACGCTACTTCTAGATCTCCTATTTTGCAACCTCATATTTTCCATCCTCAATTCATGATTTGTCTTGTCAAGTTTGCTCGTTCTTCCGCTCTAACCGTCTCTCTTCGTGTATTGTTTGTCTCAATCTTTCTAATCTTTGCGATTTCTTCGTTTTCTCCATTCATTCCCTGCTCTCCTTGTCCATTGTTCACAGTCTTGCTCCTCTTCTCTTTCGTCTTGAGAATCGGATCTCCAAGTATGTACACTTACTCTATCATAATCCACAGCCGCGTTTGCTCACGGGGAGATTGGTGGTTGGTTTTGATCTTCTCCATCGTTTCTCATATTCATCCTTGACGATTCTCTGTTTCATTCCTCCTTTCTCCGGCCAAGTCTCCCACTTCTTCTTACAATCGTTGGTTGCCCTTGTACATTTCTTCTTCTAGCCATTTTCTTTTCCAATGAATTCTTGAGTACCTTCTCCAAATCTTTTCTCTGTTAATCCAAATTCCTTCCAATTTCTACGTCAATCCTTTGCTCGTCCCTGTTTTAGCGCATATGTAGTAGCAGGATTTCCCACACTACACCCCTTACTCGATTTTGCTTAATTAATCCATTGAAAGATGTAAGATCAAGAATATTTATTGATTGAGCTCATGAAATGTTTACACAGGAAAATAGAATTACACTTAGAAATTAAAGCGTGCTTAAACTTTCTCTCTCCTAATGACTTGCCCAACCATTCCAAAGAGATCTCTCTTCCTCACAGACTCACTCAACCCTTTATATAGGGTGATACATAGTGGATGACAGCTAAGCTACCCTTTATTTTCGGGAATGTCCCGCGAAGTGTTGCGAGATGCACAAACATTCGCTCTCGCGACACTTCTTAACCCTCGCCAGGTCTCACGTCTTCTTTATGTTTTGCCTGTCGTTATTCATTGCGTCGTTTATTTTAGCTTCCTGCGACTCCCTCGCGACGCCGTCGTTCATTAATCCCGCGAACCTTGTACGTTGCGATATTATGATCCTACAGCTGTGCAGTGGACAAAACCCACACAGCTGAAGCCCAACCTGGGCTTTACATTCTGCCAACATACTAAGCCCACATAAGCCTCTCTGCTTGGGCTCGACTCACTCTTGGGCGCACGCCTAAGTGGGCTCTGTTCTTTGGCTGCTCACAATCAAGCTATTTGGTCTGCGCACAAAACTCGACCCACATCTTGAGTCACACTATACGGGCTGCTTAGGCTAAAACAAAGCTGAGCCCCTTTGTCCACTAGGCTTGGCACAACCACAGAAGCCCAACTACTTGACTGAGCCTTTCCACTGGGCTGTGCAATAGACTAAGCCCCCATCTGCTGGGCTGTGCACAAAGATTTCAGCCCACACCCATTAAGCATTGCACACAACTACTGGGCTTCCCACAAAAACCAAATGAAACCCTTACAAACCAAATCCCAATAAACCAAATTCCCACATAAACCAAAGCCCATTTTCATGTTATATTTGTAAGAATGTTAATGTTTCTGTACATTATCTTTTGGGTTGACCCTCAACTCTTTAGATTATTAGTGTATGGTAAATTTTTGTATATAATTTAGTAGGACTTGTTAAATTTTTCTTTTCTTGAATCGGTTGAGTCTTCTTATGCATATCCGATATGATCTCCGCTGAGAATGTTGGATTCTAGCCTTGACTAGTGAAGCTCTAACCGTGCTCCCGCCGACATCCGGTAATCTCTTCCCTTTTCTCTTATCAGCATAGTTCTCATGGTATGTGACTGTTTAAAATTTTCCTATCTGTTGACACATTGAGGACAATGTTCGATTTAGGTTTGGGGGTGCATTTGCATATAGAGTTTTTAGTCTTTTTAATCTTTTATTTCAAAAAAAAAAAAAAAAAAAAAAAAAAAAAAAAAATCAAAAATTCAAAAACTTTTTGCAAATAAAAACCTCCAACTTTTAGATTTTAGAGTCACTAGCATGCTTCTAGCTATGTTTACATAGAGAATCGACAGAAATAACGAAGTTAGAAGTAGGAGAATACAATCGGGTTCCTTAGTTGATTAGAGCGTTAAAGTTGGATTTAACCATCTTAGGAGGGCGAATTGGAAGTCTTTGTTTAGATATTCGGTAGTAGAATTGTGATCACCCATAGTGGAGACTACCCAATTTACATCAAGTGAGGCACCAACCTTCAAATTTTTGCAACTTTCTAGAAAAGTTGTTAGAGTGTGTGTCACCGTACGTAAATTCGGGTAGGAATGGTGAGCTACCCAACTTCGCACCAATTTCAGCACTACTTTTGATCTCTTGAGTGCTAGTTTTTGTCAATCATGAGGGTGACGTCTAAAGATGAAAACTTCTTCTAAATACCGATTTGCAGTTAGCATCACTCTCTCTCTCAATCGGCAAGACCCATAGAAACACATCATCGTCGGCAAACGGAGCGACATCGAGAATATTGAAAGAAAAATTGATATAGTCCAAGGTTTATGTGCAACAAAGAAAAGAAAATAGGATGAGAATTAATAAAATTTATAAAATCAAGACAATACAAGTTGTGGAAAAATTGAGTGATAAAGTCCTTTGTCCATGGAGTTAGTTGTTTCATTATTTGTATTTTTATTTTCACTTTTTGTAAATCAAAAAAAAAATAAAAATAAAAAATATTGTCGTTTATTTTTGCTACCACCATGGTAAAGAAGAGTTCAGAAAGAAAAATCCAAACAACAAGGAATTTGAGTAGAAAAGTTAAAAATTGTCAAGTTTTGTGAAGTTTAGAAGTTCGTCATCAACAAGTGAAGACCGAAGACCGAAGAATGAAGACGTTTCTATGGTTCTTATGAGAGAGTGATATTAATTGCCGATCGGGTGAGAAGGTAGTGAGTACTCCCACCCCTTGCTAATGGTTGATTTTCCTTTCTTAGAGATCATCAGAAAAAGATTCTTTTTGTCCACACTTCTGTGGAGTCTCCAGATTTTATTTCGGAAGGTTATCCTTCTTACCTACAACGTGTGCAGGATTTCTCTCTTTACCCCTGCCTACACACATGAGAGACTAAAAAAGCGATCTTTTTGAGTGCAATTATCATAAAACCCTAATGGTGAGGCGGAAGTTGAGACTTATGATCACAATCGAATCCAATTCTTTCATATGGTATGGTTACTTCTCGCTCGGCACTTAAGGATGAGAATGCGTTCTTTGGTAGTTCTAACTTCTGTTACTAGCATGCGAAACTCTATGTCCTCATAGCTTCTTGGAGGCTTGAGACTCTTTTACACTGAAGTTGGAGAAGGTTTTGTGGGTACACCTGCGGTAAACCCTCACGAGACTACAACTCGTCCATTAGGGACACCTAGGGGTTTAAAGGCTTAGTGCATACGCTAAATGCATTCGAGAGACCTACGACGGTGGTATAGTTAGGATTTCTTCATTTGTTTCACTTGAGGACAAGTAAAATTCAGGTTTGGGGGTATTTGATGAGTGCCAAATAGTGCATATTTATACACCTTTTTATTGGCATTTTACTCATCTTTTGTGCTCATAAATCAGATATTATCCCATATTCTGTGTTTTCCTTGTTTTCAAGAATAAATATTTGTATTAATTAATTTTGTGTTTTTAGGTACTAAATAAAGTCCGGAGAAACTGAGGAGCTAAAGAGCGAAGAATTGGAGTCAAACATCTATGGAGCAGTTAGCCAAAGCCCGCGCGCGCAACAGTTGCAACTCAACAAGTAGCAACTCATTTACAAGACATGGGCTTGAGCTAGACCCGACCCGCGACCCGGATCCGAGCCCGTACACTCCAATCCGTTGAGATTTCACCTAGCTACATCCTACGGTCGCTGCCTCCACGCGCATCGAAGATCGCTGCTCCCGGGCAACACCAGATTACTCCAAGTCTTCCTCAGCCGTTCAGGTCTTTTCCAGCTAAATCCAATGCTCGCTGAGGCCTCCTCATCGTCCGTCGCAACACCCGCCTCACACCAAAATTGCATACACCTATACCCCTCCATCGACCTAACCATTTCATCTTCACCTTCTCTTTCTTCTTCCCTCTTCACCTCTGCAAAACCCATTCCCCATTCCTCGACCAACTCTGCAGAACCACCACCCTCTCCATCTCCCGCTTGACCCACCCACCTGTGATCGCCATCACCTCCTACTTGCTTCTATTTCACTCATAGCTTCTACCACTATAAGCTAAGTGAGAAATAAAAGGAATTAGGTTAGGGTTAGGGTTCACAGATAGAAGAGAAGAAGCAAACATCAATCAAAATACGAAGTGACAAGAGAGAGAGCGGATTCAGAGTATGGTTTCGATTTATTTTTCATTTAATTTCTATTTTTAATTGGATTAGGGTTTGTATTTTGAGATATGTGTGCATGTATAAATAGAAGAGGGATAAGACGATTTGAGGTACGCCTGGATTAGCCAGAGCAGTCATTTAGCTTTAATTTGGTTTAATTTTGTTCTTGTTGTTTTAGATGTTTTAATTCAAAGTGCTAGGGTTTGAGATGAAACCCTAGCTTATCACTGTGTTTTTCTTCATGAACTGTTCTTGATTGCTTAACTATTTTCAAGATAGGATTTAATCTCGGCATGTCACACTTTGCTCTCACGGTGTATACCAATACCATGGATGCCTTTGTAGTTGGATTATCCCCTGTGATGACTATGCTACAACTCAAGCTCAATTAGACTAATGTTTATCTGATTAATTGTGCTTTAGTCGAGACAGATTAATACTTAGGATAAATACCTTAGTTGTGATTAAAATTATCGGTTGGAGAAACATCTTAGACATAAGGCGGACTCGACACCTCTCCCTTAGGCTTTGTCATAAGAACAAGAGTAATATCATGAGTTGAAGACACGGTGTAGGTTAGTTGTGGATTTGCAGCCCTAGTATCACACTTCTATCTTTGTTTTATACCTTAGTTTAGGTTCACTTCATTACATCCCAGCCGTATAGGCACAAAATATCTGTTGTCACTATGTTACTCATTTAGAATTCAGTTGAAGAAGCCTTAGATCACACATAGAGCACCACAAGTCTCTGTGGTTCGACCCGTACTTGCCGCGTCTCCGATAGACGCCGTGCACTTGCGGTATCACTCGTAGGTCATAATTTAAACACACTTAGAGGCCTACCAAAAAACTACCTTCAGCAGCTAATGTTCCTAAGGACAATTGTCAACCTTCAAAAACAGCTCATATGAGAACAGTCAAAAGCATTCCCTTTAACTGTTATTATTGCGGCAAAAAGGGTCATCTTGAACGAAGATGTCGATTTCGACTACAGAATGAAAAACTTCATAACATTCTTGTATGGATGTCTAAGGAAGTAATCAAACCTGCTTCTCATTATGATTGTGTTAAAAGTCTAGTCTACAATCAAGAGAAGAGTTGTGATGGGACAATTCTTGGTTGTAAATATGACACAAATTCTGTATACAATTGTAAAGGGAAGAATGTCATATGGACGTCTGACTCTTTAGATTGCTCTGTGAGGAGAAAAAGTCATCGACGGAAGAAGAAAATTTCAAACTCCTTTCCTCTCACTGAATAAAGTCATGAATCAAAAGTGTCTGTTCCCGAATACGTTCACATCAATAATCGTGTCTCGGAGCTCAAGACCAGTATAAATAGACTGAAATGCAGTATTAAGAAGGCGAAAAAAACTGCTGCATCGGGTAATACTTTTTCTTCTCCTATTAATTCTTCTGAAAAGTCTGATGATGTTTCTGTTAACAGTCAAGAAAGAAAAACGGAAAATGTCAATACCCTTGATGAGTTATTGGCTTGTCAAACTACAACTTGACTGCCTACTAATGAGCATCTCTTTGTGAACGTGTGAGGATGCTCATAATTCTCAAAAATATTTTCTTCTTGACAAAGTGGTCTCTGTTGTATCTGCTTTTTAAAAAAAAATATATATTAAAAGTTGATCATTTTACTGTTGAGCTCTGCTCCAGTTAATTATTACATCTGTAATATACTTGATCAGTAACTCTTGAGAAAATTCTCTTTGTTGCTCACTTTGAAAATGCCTCTTTTTTCTTCCTTATGACAGTTGATTTGTTGTCTTTCAAGATCTTCTGTCAATGTGTTTAGAATTTGGCTTTGATCTTTATCAAAACTACTTCTAAATTAGGCTCCATGGTCCTCTCGGTTTTGAACCTGGTTCATAAACATGAGTGTACGTGCACCTGGCCCGTTACCGAACGTTTACGAGTAACTCTAGGGTTTCCCTATGAACATCTCATATGTATATAAATCATGAATTCTTCCTCTGATATATACTCGTTCAGTAACGTCGAAAATTCTCCTGTGAGATCATGGTGTGCACAATGGATGGATGCAAAAAGGAAGACTATGTTGAAGGCGACAAAGTTATTGAGTTTCACGAAAATACTCTCTCTATAACCTGCTTCCATGCAATTGATCATGAAAAAGATCTGCCAGTTCAAATGTCGTCTCAATTGGTGGGAAATCTTCTTCGAGATTTTGGGGTTGTTCGTGAACAGCTTGAAATTGCAACAAAGAATCTTGAATTTCTGAAAATCAAAATGAAGAAAGCAACTGATGAACTTGCCTGTGTTCGATCTCTGGTTGTTGATTATGTCTGAAGACCTTCAGTTTTGTTTTTCTTAGGAGTTACACTTTATTTTGTCTAGGAAACTTCTTATGAGAATTTATTCTTGTGTTTTAAGAAGGATAACTAGGGTTTGGAATAGCAATTTATTGTGAGTACACATAGCTATTGCCAACGATTTTCATCTTGCAATGTCTTTAGATTTATTTATTTAATTTCCAAAGTTTATTTGGAAGATGATTTTGCAATATTAATCTTTATGGTTTATTGCAACCTGTTATGGGATATGTGTGTTTGCATCCGGGAACTATGATTGCCATGTATGTCAAAAGTTAAGCCTATTATGTCATTATGCAAATATTGATGAAGATAGGATGAACTTTTAATTGCAAAGATTAACTCTATTATATGTCTTTATGTAAATATATTGATGAAAAAGAGAATGAATCTTTGAATATTCCGCAGTATTGGTCTTTCCCTGATCCACTTCTATGTGAAAGTACTATGTGGATCCATAAGTTCTCTTATGTTGAGCATTTCCAATTAAATTAATCATGGGTTCTCTTGTGGTTAATTTAATTGAGTATTTTGGATACAAACTCATGTTTCATGTGTTTTGTTAATGTCCAAAGAAATCCTTCTGTTCTTGTGAAAGTAAGGTCGCTCTTGGTGTTCTCTCGGGAATGACATTTTATGGGGGAGAGTTCTTAATTGAACTTGTGCTTAATTGCCAAATATTTGTGGGGAGTGCGGCTGTGGAATATTATAGGAGTTTTCTTGTATCTTTATAAACTCCTTGATGAATACACTAAGTTTCAACTATGTGAAATCATCGAAACAAAGTTGATATGTTCTCTTTTAGTCATGAAGTATCTCTATGAGAATTTCATTATGATCGCACTAGTTTTCGTACCTTTTCCAATTTATATTGGCAAAAAGGGGGAGAATTAATGTGTAGTTCACACTACAAATACATATGGTTTACGGATCATTATGTAAGTGGGTGTGGTTTTCATGTGAGATGAAGTATTGACTAAGGGGGAGTGATACATATCACCATAGCATTGTTGTCAAAGTTGTGATACAATTGGACTTTGATGTTGTATAGTAATACTATGACACTATATAACAATGATTGAGATCTATTGTTTTCTCATTGTTATAGTTGCGGATCTTCAATAACTATGATGCTGAGTTGAACACATTCAAAATGACTGGAGTACTTGGAAGTGACGAAGATTTCGAGTAATGTTGAAGAACTAAGGAAATCAAGCATTTGGATTGAGAAGCCACAAAGTTTATTTATTTTGTAATCCATATGTATTGATAGTTTTGTCACTAAAATTGACAAATGGGGAGATTGTTAGAGCACTGCTCGGTCGAACTCGCAAGCGTTGCTATCTCAAGCTTGTTGTCAAGTCTAGTTTCCAAAACTATAAGTCTTGATTTCTAGTCTACTTATATCTAAGTCTCGGATTAGGATAGAAAGTGTAGTTGAGCATTAGACTTCACGACATTCATCTATTGAAGACGAAGAACTACTAAGGGGAGCTTGTGGAACTTCGTCAACAAAATGTATGTGGAGACTTGAACTCATCTATCACTCAAAAGTCTATCTACTCTATCTACTATTTGAGACAAAAGTCGTATAGCTATATAGACTTCGATTATACACATTTGATATTTCGAGCTGAGTTTAACTTGCTTACATATTTCTTGAAATATGTGTTGGTAAGCTTTCGCTTTAACCAAGTTCATCTTATATTCTTGACGGAAGTCAAAAGATGATCATGTGAAAATCGCCTTCAAACATCTTACATGATTTGTATAAGACAGTCATTTGATGTAGACACGGAATGTTTCGTATTGATCATTCGATCACTTGAAAATTGCTTTGAAGCTAATAGTTTGTGCGAGTCAACTATTGTTGTCTTCTAAGAATGTTTCAATGATTGAAATGGGAGTTTATAACACTTAACCAAAATTGGATTTAAGCACAGTATACGTACTTGCATATGTGTTGATCCAAGTCCGGGATGCAGTATGCATACACATATGCGTACTGGCGAGATCAGGAAAAGTCCGGGAGCAAGAGTATGCGTACATGTATACGTACCGGCGAAGTAAGTTGAAGTCCCGATACTATATAGTATATGTGCCTGTATGCGTACTGGACTTAACTGAAACTTGGAAGTGTACGATAGTATGCGTACATGTTTGCATACTGGCGAACACAGTCCAAGTCCGGCTACTTAGGTATGCGTACATGTTTGCATACTTGAGTGGTTAAAGTTCTAAAATCGGTTGGCTCATGAACTAATACATTTCTATATTAAAGAATTCTTTGTAAACCGTGGCTATAATGTTCATTAATTGATTCGAGTGAATCAAACCGATTTTGCTTCAATTGTGTTCTTGTATACTTGTATGAGAATATAGTAATTGAACAACTCTTTAACTAGTTTCATTTGAGTCATCTGAACTAGTTATGGTTAAGATGAATAAGGTTGATATGAGAGTGTTCATATAGCTAACATCGGTTAACTGCGGTTGAGCCAACATGGTGTACATGTTTAGGTACAGTTACTAAACCTAAATGAGGGTACATTTCATTTGTGTATAACAAGCTAAGTTCGATCTAACGATTGAAAGATATTAGCTTGAATATAATCAGGTTTTCATCTAATGGTGAATATTGAATGCTTTGTTACCAAGGTAACTTAGATTGCAAACCCTGATTTGAAAACTGTATAAAGGAGAACTCTAGCAATGGGAAACCTAATCCCCACACCTCTGTGTGATACTAGTTGTATAAGCTAGAGTCGATTCTCCTTTAACCTTAGGTTTTTCACGAAACCCTGTAGGTTAACGACTTAAAGACTTCATTGGGATTGTGAAGCCAGACCCAACTATTTTCTATGTAGTTGTGTGATCTGATCTTGCTGTTTATATCGTATTTGAGTACCATCTTCTCTAAGATTGGCTCGAGATTTAATCTGCGATAGGCAAGATAAAAAGTAGTCACAAACACCTTCGTCTCATCGTTTGTGATTCCACAATATCTTGTTTCGCTACCATACGATTAAGATTATAGTGAGGCGATTGATATTTCTAGGCTGTTCTTCGGGAATATAAGTCCGGTATATCAATTGGTTCCTATTCACCTTGATTTATCAAAAGACGGAACAAAACTCGTAGGTATTTATGTGGGAGACAGATTTATCTATTCCAATAGACTTTTCTGTGTGAGACAGATTTTTTTATCAAGTCCGACTTTGGGCCGTAGCAACTCTTGGTTGTGGGTGAGATCAGCTAAGGGAATCAAGTGTATAGTATCCTGCTGGGATCAGAGACGTAAGGAGCGCAGCTGTACCTTGAATCAGTGTGAGATTGATTATGGTTCAACTACGGTCCAGTCTGAAGTTCATTGGTAGTAGGCTAGTGTAGCGCCCCCTAAGCTAGCAGCTGACTAATCCAAGAGATTAACAAGAAAATGAGGCACTAACGATCTAAACATTTAATTAAAACACTAAGAAAGAAGTTCTAAACAAAGATTAACCCGAATTTAAACCCTCTCTGAAATAAATACAAGAACTCCTCTCAAGTGATATATATTTAATAATGAGTTGGTTTACAAATAGAATATAAATACAAAATAATATAGCGAAAGCTAACCAACTAACTAAACCAACTCCTCGAAGCACATCATCCCTAAAAAGGGTGGCCAGTAGAAATAATAACTAACTTTCAAGTAATCACTAGAATGATTTAAAGACAATGCAGGTTTCTACTGAAAACCGATAGAACATGGAAAACAGATAAAACATATTAAGATAATAAGTTGTACGGAAATATAAAGTTCTAGCAACCAATCTTGCGGCACAGATTCACAACAGAAATAATAGTTAAGCGACGCAGTCCTTCGGAGTAGTAAGGCGTGACTCTTGCGGATTCTTCAATGATCATTAAAGCGCCCCGAGGTTTGACGATCCCGTAGTCATATAAGATTTGTACCTTACCAGTACCTTATTATACGCGCACTCTACATAGCAAGTATCTCAAGAGATCTAATGGTGTTAACGTTATAGCCGACGGAAGAACTTTAACATGAAGAACCCTATACCTCTCGCATGTAAAATCCAACAATCAGACATAAGATTCTCAACATCATTCTCTCTAAACACCAAAACATAATATAATAACCTTTGAAAGTAATTTAAAAGAAATAATAAACATTCACGTATGAGACATGCGTTGCCCGTACAGAAATAGGGAATACTAGTGGCAGCAATTTTCACTCCTATATACTAGTGGCATCAATTTTCACTCCTATAGATTTGCATAAAATAGGTATAACTTTTGGGGCACACATCTCACACCAATCAAAAGGAAAAGGTTTCCTTACATGCTAACAACAAGTAAAGTTTGTAACTACTTTCCAGTCAATGGAAAGAATCACTTTTTGAAGATAAGTAAATACTCCCAAAACACAGATATCAGTTGTTTCTAAAGATCCAATCCCATCCCCAAATGTAAAAGAAAACTAGTTTGTATTACACACAGATAATACATGCATACACTATCATACAGTAACAAAGATATGCATGGATTTCACAAAAGATAGATTTGTAAAACAATAATGAATACAAGAGTTCGTTATTGATTCCCACCTCTTTTGATGACAAGCCTCGCATACCTCGAGATCCATAATCTACTGGTTTATTCTTTAGATTGTTCGTTATTAATAACGACTAACTGTTAATCACACAAGCACTCAAAGAATTAGCCAAAAGGCTCACACAAGGCTCATAACATAGTCTCATACAATTCTTTAGTTATAGGCTAAGTGAACTATCTAATGGTTCTAAGCCCATTTATGGTTCTACACCTTTTCATTATCTATCTTTAACACATTTAAAGGTATACTAATCCAATTAGGTTGATTCTATAGGCAACTAGATATGTCTTATGATTATCTACAACTTTGTAGAAGGAATCCAAAATCTAATTCGGACTATAAAGGTCCAATTCACCAAAATAAGAATATTAGTCCTAAGCTCAAGTTCACCACACAAGCCCATTAGTCCAAGGCTTGGCCATCTGGTCAACTAACGGTCAACGTTTGGTCAGAAGGAGTCATCTAACATTACACGTTTAAGGTCAAATGGTCAACTCGGTCAAGGTCTGGTCTTGGTTTACCGAGTCAACTCAAGTCAAGGCTCACTGAGTCAGGTCTGGTCGAGTCTGATCACTGAGTCAGACGAGTCACATAACTGACTGGGATTACAGGATTCTGGCCTAAGCCATCATACAGGCCAAGGTTCTCACATAGATGCAACTCTAACCCCATATCAACCTCAATCTATTCAACTCAACAAATTAATCATTTCAATACAAAATTTATATATAACTCATAAAGAATTTAACATAAACTAAACATAACTATCTCAACACTCTAGCAACACAATCCAAATACTCTATATTCTCTATTCTCTGAACCAAAGCTTCTGCAATTCTAACTTCATCTAGTCCAAGCTTAACCTCAGCTCAAACTGCAACAACAACCATCATTCTGTTAACCCAATTAAGTCTTCAACATTATCCTTGTAACATCTTCTTCATTATCAGTTCAACTAAACTCGGTATCTCTCACTACTGACATTGAAGTTCAACTCAACAGTCAAACACCACCACTTCTCTTCCTCAGCAAACACAATCACCTGTGATATCATTTCACAACACCTGCAGTCACAAACCCACAAGAAATACCATCTCCGGTATAGATCAACTTCAACCACATCGCATACGACATCAACAGCTTGCTCATGTTTCCTCTAGAATTATCTCCTCTGCCTCAATGCCTTTACAGCTCCACCACTTGCTCCACCAGTTACCGCTGCAACTCCACATTATAAATACTTCTCGGTTTGCGACTCCAACTTCGCTTCAATCTTGGTGCACCAATTCATACATACCACCACCAAATTCAGTTAACTACCACAGCAACTCAACACAAAAAACCCAACACAGACATCCACATGCAACTCCACTTCAATCATCCAACTCAGTTCACTCAAGAACAATTAACAAACCATCTCTTCATTGCACCTAACAAAACATCTACACCTCCATCAGATTTATAACACCACCTTCCCTGTCATCCTTTCTGCCACAACAATAGACCTTCTCAAACCACCATCAATTCACAACTTCAACTCAGTGCGGCTGATGAGTGCTAAATAGTGCATATTTATACACCTTTTTATTGGCATTTTACTCATCTTTTGCGCTTAGAAATCAGATATTATCCCATATTCTGTGTTTTCCTTGTTTTCAAGAATAAATATTTGTATTAATTAATTTTGTGTTTTTAGGTAATAAATAAAGCTCGGAGAAACTAAGGAGCAAAAGAGCAGAAGAATTGGAGTCAAGCATCTATGGAGCAGATAGCCAAAGCCCGCGCGTGAATCAGTTGCAACCCAACAAGGAAGACATGGGCTAAAGCTACCCACGACCCGGATCCGAGCCCGTCTCTTCTGAGACGTTGAGATTTCTTTCTCCCTCATCCAACGGTCGCTGCCTCCACGTGCATCGAAGATCGCTGCTCCGTGCAACACTAGATCACACCAAAACCGTCTACATCCCGAGCCGTTCGGATCTCCATCAGCTCCATCCTACGCTCGCTAGGCCCTTCTCTTGATCCTTTGTCGCACTCCCGATTTACACCGAATCAACCATACCCTATACCCCCACTCGAGCAGACCATTTCCCTTCCATCTTTCTCTTTCTTCTCTTCTCTCCCGTCTCCATCGGAGCGAGCTCGCTCCGCCACCTCCTTCTTCACCCATACCACCACCAGAGATAACACCACCTCACCTTACCCCGACAAGCCATCACAACAGCCGCTCCATCTTCGTCACCTCTAGTTTTAGTTATCCTTTCCTAGCCTCTCTCAACAACTCTAGAGGCTATGAAAGAGATAAATGGAACTAGGGTTAGGGTTCTGTGTAAGCTATCGATTAATGGAGTCAGAGAAGCATGAGTAGAGCCAACAACCGAATCAGAGAGTATGGGTTAGAGTAGGTTTGATTTATTTTTGATTTATTTTCGATTTTGTGAATTAGGGTTTGGTTGTTGAGTGCATTTGCATGTATAAATAGAACTGAATTGTGATGTTAGAAAACACGCCTGGATTAGCCAGAGCAGTCATTTAGCTTTAATTTTGTGTATTTTGTTCTATCATGTTTTAGTTTAATTTTCTAGGGTTTGAATGAAACCCTAGCTTATCACTTGTGATTTTCATATTTCATGTATTGTTCTTGAGTGTTTAGTTTTCAAGATAGGTTTTAATCTTAGCATGTCACACTTTGCTCTCAAAGTGCATACCAATACCATGGATGCACTTGTAGTTAGGGGAGTGTGAAGATGATCTTGCAACTCAAGCTTAACCATTATCAAGCCTCGAGATTAGTTGTACTCTAAATAGACAGGTTAATGCTTTGGTAAGATACTCTAGTTGTGATTAAACTATCAACTGGGAGAAACATCATAGATATAGGGTAGAATTGACACATCTCCTTATCTGTCAAAGAAACAATAGCAATATCATGAGTTGAAGACATAGTATAAGTTAGTGGTGGATTTGAGACCCTAGTATCCCATTGTCACCACTGGTTTTCACTTGTAGTTCATTTTATTTCACTATTTGATTTACTAAACAAACTCAGTCGCTTCGACAAAAACCTCTGTTGTCACATTGTCACTTGAAACTCAGTTTAGGAAAGGCTTAGATCATTTAAGCACACCCTAGTCCTTGTGGGATCGACCCGTACTTGCCGCGTCTCCAATAGACGTCGTGCACTTGCGGTATAACACGTAGGCCATCATTTACATACACTTTCGAGGCCTACCAAGTTTTTGGCGCGCTGCCGGGGACTCCAGCGTGTGCCCCGTGATTTTCGGCTAAGCTTTACCGATTCTCAACCCTGTATATATCCCCTGCATCATTAGCCCCTGTGTTAGTGTAGTATCCCCGCATAATTTAGTTTAACTTTGCTTCCTTGTGCATTATTATTAGCATTGTTTTTGTGCATTATCCCTGCATAATTTAGTGTAGTATAGCTGTTAAGTTTTCTATGTTTGCTTCATTTATTTTTCTTTTTTTTTTCTTTTTTTCTTTTTTTTAGTTTTTGCAACTTGTATTGCATTCTATCATTGCAATTTTTGGCTTAATCATTGTAACTTAGCTTAGTCATTGTATATCCCGCATCACTACCCTGTTTGAGCACCCTTGCTTTTGAAACTTGCTCATAACTTTACCTCATTCAGTCTCATTTGCTCATTGCATTTTATTCATTCAGTGTGTCACACTGAATTTTGTTGAGCATTTGGTTCATTTAGTGATAACTGGCAGCTTGTGTACACTTGCAATACAACAACTCAGTGCATCACTCTCTGTGATAGCTGAACTTGCGGGTGGTACTTGTGTTCTGTGCAAGCCAACCCAAAGAAAGACAAGAGCAAGGCGCATAGCCAGAGCAGCCCCTGCAACTTATCGAATTCAGGTGAGTGGCCCCCTTTATAGCTGAATGCTTTTGTGCCTCATAACTGTATGATAAACTAGTTTCCGACTCTTTGCTAGAGTCTGTCTTAGTAACCCCGAGCTACGAGTTTGAGCACAAACCAATCTACTCTGAAATACTGTCTTTGTGCACAAGCTAAGTTTTTAATCTGTTACTCTGGGTTGTGAATTGTGCTGCATCGCTTAATCTGTTGCTTTCAATTTTGCCAATCTGGGGCGTGCTAGTTTTCGTGAGTTTGCTTTGTGAACCTAGGCAGTCTTTGTGTACAAGCCTTGCTTGAGCCCTGCCAATCCTAGGCTCGTCGACCCTGTGCATGATAATCCGGCTCCTTGCTAGCCCCCGAAGCTGCAAGCTTGAGCTCCCCGGCTAGCCCTTAGTCTACCACCCGTATAACCCGTGCATTCTCCGAGTTGTGCATTGCACATTTGTTTGAAACCCCATTGAAAACTCCGAAAATCACAGACATTTGAGTGAAATTCTTCGAACTTTGAGTGAGATCGGTTTGAGAGTTTGTTGAGTGAAAAATTTGATAATCCAATTTGAGAGTTGTGTGGGTGTTTTGTGATTGAATTGTGAGTGAGATTTGGCTGGACTTAGCCTCGCCGATTTGAGCAATCGAAGCTCTCGATTATGAGTGAAAATCTAAAAATTTTGCTTGATATCAACTACACTTGTTGACTCGAGTGAGTGAGTGAAATTTGAATAGAAAACTTTGACTCGGTTGAGTAAAAGTCTCGAGCGGAGAGCTGAGTGAGTGAATCAGTTCTTGTTCACCGAGTAGAAACTTAGTGAGTTGCTGAATCATTGAGTCAATCCTAACTCGCCGATTTCTGAGTTGAATCGGTTTTCTTTTTTAACATAATTTGGGCCGTGCAGCTACTAGACCAGAACCCATCAGCCCACACCACGGTGGGCTAATCGAACCCAACTCGGGTGCAACCAAACTAAGCCCTCAAGAACACTGGGTTTGTGCAATTTCACACTTCTTTGGGCTTTGCACATAACTGAAGCCCATTTAACAGCACCTGGGCTCTGCTCCTTTGCAATCAAGCTGGGCTGCAACCAACTAAGCCCACATAAGCTTGTGTAACTGGGCTGTGCATTTACACACAACCTGGGCTTTGCACATAACCAAGTCTACCCCCACAAAACCAAATCCCAACCAAACCAAAGCCCTCTTAAACCAAATCAGCCCATTTAAACCAAATGAAACCCAATAAACCAAACTAAGTCCACTACAACTGGGCTTTGAGTTCAATTTGAGTTATTAAATCATGTCAGGATTTTGGTCCGCATCTCGGGGATGGAAACAAATCCATTAGAGAGCTTGCTTACATGGGGCATGCTTCACAATATGAAACCCCACAGACCATAATGATTTTAGGGCATATTATGAGCCTTCTCGGGGCCCCGACCTTGAGTACTCATACCCTAACCATCATGAGCACATGTATCGATCACCACGGTGGGGAGATGAACAATTTTATACTCCCCCCACTCCTTGTTTACAATCACTAATGGAAACTCTCATGGAGCAAAATGCTAGGCTTGAACTGAATGCAATACATGACCATCCATATAGCAACATGCATGATCATCCCTTCTCTAGTGAACCATGTGCACAACCATTTAATGATTATTCATATGAAACATGCATACCCACTATTGAAGACTCTCCCTCCATTGAACAATGTCACATGTTCTTAAAGATGAACTCGATTCATTTAGAAAAAGAAGAATGGAAGGCAGTTCATGATAGAATGATTATTGTCCCTAATAAAGAAAATCTTGAAAATAGTGTTTCTCTTCCTACTCATGCAACGAACACCGAATATGAACCTAATCTAGAGGTAAATGAGTATACTAGAAATGCTAATAGGGAAATGCATTTTTGTTATGATGATGATGATGATGAATATGATATGTTAGAAGAGCATGTGTATGCGAGATAATATGATAGAATCTTTGAGTTCAGAGACGTTAGGCGTCTCTTACGTGAACCCTATGAATGACACTTCTTCTAACATTCATATATGTGATATTGATTTGAGCTTAGTTTTGTGAAATTCTTCGGTGAATGTGAGCATGCTTCACAACTTGTTTGTGACTTAGGAAAGGATGAATCTTACGTTGACACTAATGTTCTTTTGGATCATGATATTATTATTGTGTCTGATTCCCCGCCCATATCACAAGATGTTGCCTGCTCTGATGATTATGACATGGTGATTGATGAATTGTTCTATGCTGGTGAACATGATTTACCCTCTTCTGACTTTAGGAAAGTGTGTGATGGTACAAATGATTTTAAAAATGAAAACAACCTAGATGTACCTAACCTCTCTCCTGAGTCACAAATTGAAACTCTTCCACCAAACCTAGGTGTAGTTTGTCACAAAATTGCAAAACCAACTTTTCTGAAAATGCCTAACTTAGGCCTAGAGCTTTGTGCTTCCCAAGTCCTCTTGGACTATTTTGCATCAAAGTATAACACTTTTAAAGAGCCACAGTTGGAATGTGTATGTATGCCTGTAATTAGCAAAACTCATTTTGAGTTAGACCTTTTGCATGATGTACCTTTAAAATTGCAAGATTTTGTGCTTTCAAACACACCCATTCACAAGTTTAGGTTTGGGGGAAACTCATTCCCATTTGCAGTCTTACTTGCACTCTCATATTATATTTGTGTAAGGCTGTTAATGTGTGTACATATCGTCTCTTGGGTTGATCCTCAACTCTTTAGACTTGTTGGTTTATGGTGCATTTTCATTGTATATATCCAAAGAGGACTTGTTAAATTTTTCTTTTCTTGATTCGGTTGAGTCTTCTTGCACATATATTATGCTAATCCGATATGATCTCCGTTGAGAATATTGGATTCTAGCCTTGACGAATGAAGCTCAACCTTGCTCCCGCCGACATCCGGTAATCTCTTCCTTTTTATCTTATCAGCATAGTTCTCGTGGTACGTGACTGTTCAAATTTTTCCTATCTGTGACACATTGAGGACAATGTTTGATTTAGGTTTGGGGGTGCATTTGCATTTAGAGTTTTTAGTTTTTATTTTGCATTTAGAGTTTTTAGTCTTTTATTTTACCTTTTA
Organism: Papaver armeniacum; assembly: GCA_023531295.1. NCBI lineage: Eukaryota > Viridiplantae > Streptophyta > Magnoliopsida > Ranunculales > Papaveraceae > Papaver > Papaver armeniacum. The sequence goes on from JAJJWW010008405.1 coordinate 334,482, forward strand.
TTTAAAAAAAAAAAAAAAAAAAAAAAATTCAAAACTCTTTTGTAAAAACCTCCAACTTTTAGAGATTTTAGAGTCACTAGCATGCTTTTAGCTATGTTTACATAGAGATTCCGACCGAAATAACAGAACTTGGAAGTTCCGGAGAACACAATCGGGTTCCTTAGTTGATTAGAGCGTTAAAGTTGGATTTAACCATACCGGAGGGCGAATTAGGTGTTGTTTAGATATTCGGTAGTAGAATTGTGATCACCCATAGTGGAGACTACCCATTTTACATCAAGTGAGGCACCAACCTTCAATTTTTTGCAACTTTCTAGAAAAGCTGTTAGAGTGTGTGTCACCTTACGTAAATTCCGGGTAGGAATGGTGAGCTACCCAACTTCGCACCATTTTCAAAGACTACTTTTGATCTCTTGAGTGCTAGTTTTTGTCAATCATGAGGGTGGCGTCTAAAGATGAAAACTCCTTCTAAATACCGATTTGTAGTTAGCATCATTCTCTCTCTCAATCAGCAAGACCCATAGAAACACATCATCGTCAGCAACCGGAGCATAATCAGAATATTGAAAGAAAAGTTGAGATAGTCCAAGGTTTACGTGCAACAAAGAAAACGAAAAGAAAATAGGATGAGAATTAATAAAATTTATAAAATCAAGACAATACAAGTTGTGGAAAAATTGAGTGATAAAGTCCTTTGTCCATGGAGTTAGTTGTTTCATTATTTTTATTTTTATTTTTATTTTCACTTATTATAAAAAAAAAAAAAAAAAAAAAAATCAAATCAAAAAAAAAAAAAATATTGTAGTTTATTTTCTTATTTTTGCTACCACCATGGTAAAGAAGAGTTCAAAAAGAAAAATCCAAACAACAAGGAATTTGAGTAGAAAAGTTAAAAATTGTCAAGTTTTGTGAAGTTTAGAAGTTCGTCATCAACATTTGAAGACCGAAGATTGAAGACGTTTCTATGGTTTCTTATGAGAGAGTGATATTAATTACCGATCGGGTGAGAAGTGAGTGAGTATTCCCACCCCTTGCTAATGGTTGATTTCCTTTCTTAGAGATCATCGAAAAAGATTCTTTTTGTCCACATTTCGTGGAGTCTCCAGATTTTATTTCGGAAGGTTATCCTTCTTACCTACAACGTGTGCGGGATTTCTCTCTTTATTCCCGCCGCACACATGAGAGACTAAAAAGCGATCTTTTTGAGTGCAATTATCATAAAACCCTAATGGTGAGGCAGAAGTCGAGGCTTATGATCACAATCGAATCCGAGTTCTTTCATATGGTATGGTTACTTCTCGCTCAAAGACTTAAGGATGAGAATGCGTTCTTCGATAGTTCTAACTTCTTGTTACTAGCATGCGAAACTCTATGTCCTCATAGCTTCTTGGAGGCTTGAGACTCTTTTACACTCTGAAGTTGGAGAAGGTTTTGTGGGTACACCTCTGTAAACCCTCACGAGACTACAACTCGTCCACTAGGGACACCTAGGGGTTTAAAGGCTTAGTGCATACGCTAAATGCATTCGAGAGACCTGCGACAGGGGTATAGTTAGGATTTCTTAATTTCTGTTTCACTTGAGGACAAGTATAATTCGGGTTTGGGGTATTTGATGAGTGCTAAATAGTGCATATTTATACACCTTTTTATTGGCATTTTACTCATCTTTTGCGCTTATAAATCGATATTATCCCATATTCGTGTTTTCCTTGTTTTCAAGAATAAATATTTGTATTAATTAATTTTGTGTTTTTAGGTAATAAATAAAGCTCGGAGAAACTAAGGAGCAAAAGAGCGAAGAATTGGAGTCAAGCATCTATGGAGCAGATAGCCAAAGCCGCGCGCGAATCAGCTTGCAACCCAACAAGGAAGACATGGGCTAAAGCTACCCACGACCCGGATCCGAGCCCGTCTCTCTTCGAGACGTTGAGATTTCTTTCTCCCTCATCCAACGGTCGCCGCCTCCACGTGCATCGAAGATCGCTGCTCCCGTGCAACACTAGATCACACCAAAACCGTCTACATCCCCCGAGCCGCTCGGATCTCCATCACTCCATCCTACGCTCGCTAGGCCCTTCTCTTCGATCCTTTGTCGCACCCGCTTTACACCGAATCAACCATACCCTATACCCCCACTCGAGCGGACCATTTCCCTTCCATCTTTCTCTTTCTTCTCTTCTCTCCCGTCTCCATCGGAGCAGAGCTGCTCCGCTCCGCCACCTCCTTCTTCACCCATACCACCACCAGAGATAACACCACCTCACCTTACCCTGACAAGCCATCACAACAGCCGCTCCATCTTCGTCACCTCTAGTTTTAGTTATCCCTTTCCTAGCCTCTCTCAACAACTCTAGAGGCTATGAAAGAGATAAATGGAACTAGGGTTAGGTCTGTGTAAGCTATCGATTAATGGAGTCGAGAAGCATGAGTAGAGCCAACAACCGAATCGAGAGTATGGGTTAGAGTAGGTTTGATTTATTTTTGATTTATTTTCGATTTTGTGAATTAGGGTTTGGTTGTTGAGTCTGTTGCATGTATAAATAGAACTGAATTGTGATGTTAGAAAACACGCCTGGATTAGCCAGAGCAGTCATTTAGCTTTAATTTTGTGTATTTTGTTCTATCATGTTTTAGTTTAATTTTCTAGGGTTTGAATGAAACCCTAGCTTATCACTGTGATTTTCATATTTCATGTATTGTTCTTGAGTGTTTAGTTTTCAAGATAGGTTTTAATCTTAGCATGTCACACTTTGCTCTCACAAAGGCATACCAATACCATGGATGCACTTTGTAGTTAGAATCTCTCCGTGAAGATGATCCCGCAACTCAAGCTTAACCATTATCAAGCCTCGATTAGTTGTACTCTAAATAGACAAGTTAATGCTTTGGTAAGATACTCTAGTTGTGATTAAACTATCAACCGGAGAAACATCATAGATATAGGGTAGAATTGACACATCTCCCTTATCTGTCAAAGAAACAATAGCAATATCATGAGTTGAAGACATAGTATAAGTTAGTGGTGGATTTGAGACCCTAGTATCCCACTGTCACCACCGGGTTTTCACTTGTAGTTCATTTTATTTCACTATTTCAAGTTACTAAACAAACTCGTCGCTTTCGACAAAAACCTCTGTTGTCACATTGTCACTTGAAACTCAGTTTAGGCAAGCCTTAGATCATTTAAGCACACCCTAGTCCTTGTGGGATCGACCCGTACTTGCCGCGTCTCCAATAGACGCCGTGCACTTGCGGTATAACCCGTAGGCCATCATTTACATACACTTTCGAGGCCTACCATGCGCCACCAACACAAACATGAATTCTACCCTGTCCTAACATGCATCTAACTTTGTAATTCTAGTGAACCCATCCACTGTTAAATACATCATCTTCATCTACAATTCTTCATCAACATCTTAATTCTCCAAATCCTAATTTCTGATCTAATTTAGGGAAGAACTGCAAACCCTAATTCCTTGAAATCAAAATCAAACCTTATGCAACTCTTCCTACTCTAATTAAAAGCAAACCCATGAAACACAACACCAAACAAACTCAATTTCATAAGGAAATCCATCAAAACAGAAACCCCAAATTAAATCTTCAAATTAAGGAAACCCTAATTTACCTGGTTCCGTGATTCTTCACAAGAACAGCTTCAAAAATTTAATTAAACACCAACCCATTCGATCTTCATCCAATAGAAACTCAAAACTCATCTTAATCTCTCTTCCAACTCAAGAACATAATCCTAATTGATTCAACAACATCTCCTTCTTCTCCCGAGCCCAATTAACATCAACAACACCACCAATAATCAATTCCTAATATTCACCCTAAGTTTCTCTTCGACTCGACCTCAGAATCATCGCACAAAATCGCCAGAGGCGATGAACAGAGCAGAAGAAGAATAAAAAGAAGAAAGAAGAAAATAAGAGAATAATGAATTCTCTTCGATCTGGTTTTGGATAAAACCAAATATAATTTATCAAGGCGCCCACGAAAAGGATAAGGGCAACCCAAGTCGGTTTATCTGCACATGACTAATTTTCCCTTCACACAAATCTGATGTTTTCTTCTTCGTCCGGTAACCGAATGACACGTTCGAGTAATCTAAATCGCATAACTTTTCGAGACCTATCTAGTGATACTAGTTTCATATTTAAATCGTGGTTAGATTAATTTCTATTAATTTAAATCTATATTATCTAATCGAGTCATTAGCGGCTTAATCGTCTCCTGACTAGTCTAATAGCGTTGACGAGCTTGAGGCTCGTTACAGCTAGTGTCTGTAGCGGCTTAATACAGTGTGGTGTTCAAATCTAGACTAAGTCCTGGGGTTTTCTGCATTTACGGTTTTCCTTGTTAACAAAATTCTGGCGTCTGTGTTATTTCTTTTCCGCATTATATTTTGTTATATAATTGAAATATCACAGGTTCTGCGTTGAATCGATCAATTGGTAAATCCAACCTTTGGTTGTTGATTGAAATTGATTGATCCTTGAACATTGGTCTTTGGTACCGTTCAAGTTACTTCTCTTATATTCAATCGGGCTCGCAAATTCCTATTTGCTGATTGAAGATTGAATGAGAGATAGAGATATAAAACTCTTTGATATACTTTTCTCTAGATTGAGTCTGACTGTCTAGTTGATTCTCTTAAAAGTATATTGGAGTTTGTCTATTCGGATTGTCAAACAAAATAATGGGTGTGGTTGTTAGACCCCCGCTTTTTCAATTGGTATCAGAGCAGGCAAACACGTTAAATACCTTATAAGTCTGTGTTTGTAGCGATCTGAATATGGACAGAAGTGCTATCTCCATAAACGTACCACCAGTCTTTGATGACTCAAATTACTTATGGTGGAAAATTTCTATGCATACCTTTCTTCAAGCACGTGATTTTCAATCATGGTTTATGTAGTTAATGGATATAATCCTATGATTGTTGCAGAAGGCGATGCAACTGTTCCAAGAGATATTGGTGCATACGAACCTGCCGATATTCTCGCTGCAAAGCAAAATTCTGACGGGTTAAATGCTATCAATCATGCAATTACCCCAGATCTTCAGCACCATGTGACTACGTGCACTCGGTCTAAAGATGCTTGGGATATCTTAGAAACCGTATTTGAAGGGAATACCTGTGAAAAGGAAGCTAGGCTGCAAAACCTAAATTCTGATTGGGAAAACCTTCATATGAAAGATGAAGATTCATTTGATGAGTTTGATCACAAAGTGTCTGAAATTGTTAATGCATCTTTTGCATTGGGTAAGACTATTCCTGAGAAGGACATTGTGATGAAAATTCTTAGATCGTTGTCGTCCATATACGACTCTGAGAAGAATGCCATCGTTGAAGGTAATAACCTTGCAACTCTTTCCAGAAACACTCTGGTTGGGAAGTTAAAGATCTTTTATCATGAGCATACATCCAAAACCGTAAAGGATGTGGCTTTCAAAGCACAAAAGAACACTAAATTACTTGACAAAAGTAAAAGTGTTTGCATCTCTGAAGATGATATTTCTGAGGCTGATTCATCAGATGAAGATCTTGACAAGTCAGTCTCCTTGATCACAAGACAGTTTAGGGATCTTCTTTTGAAGAGAAGTAAACGGTTCTCCAGAGATAAACCCAGGTCATCAATTAAACCTCATAATCGTGTTCCTCCTAAAAACAAGGATAATGATGAAACTGATGACGAGGATATGCCTCAGTGCTTTAAGTGTAAAAAGGTTTTGGCCATTTTGCAAATAAGTGTCCAAATCATAAAAAATACACTGGGAACAATGGTCTAGCTGCAACTCTTGATGAAATATCTAACAACTATGATTCTAATGAAGACAAAAAGTCAAGTGTTGCACTTCTTTGTGAAAATATTGATTTTGATAATTGTAGCAATACATACATTAATCTGATATTCTTTCAGAAGAAATCTCAACCGGTCTGGAAGAAAAAATGGATCTACCTGTTTCTACTGGAAACTATTTTTCTGATTTTTCAGGTTTCATTATGTGTCTAGACGCGTATACATCTCGGGTGTCTGAATCATCTTCCAGGTTGACTTGCTCTTATTGTTCTCTCAAAGGTCATGAACTTTGAAAGTGTTTCAAGTACAAACACAAAATGAGATATGTCAACAAACTTCAAAGAAGAGCGAATCGATTAGCAAACAAGCTCAAACTTGTTTAAAAATCATCAGAGGTATGTAAACGCATCTCTTCTTCAAAGAAGTTAGTTTCTAAAGAAAAGACTAGATCATTAGAGAGAAATTTATGGTCTAAACACTATGAGAAACAGGGCTCTATTAATTCCTTTTGAAAAGGATATAGTGTACAAATTATTGTTCACCCCAGCACAACTTAAATTGTATTGGTTAGTGCATCTTATCTCATGTGCCTGAACAAAAAAGACAAGATTATGCACACCTCATGCTTTAGGAAAAGAAAATTCTTTTAGTTTTTTTTTTTTTTTTTTTTGATTTTCCCTTTTCTTGTTTTTGCTCTGCTGAGCATTGTAAGTCTGGAATTCGTGCCTCTTTTCATATCTAATTGATATTGGAAGGGACTTCCCTGTTTAATCAATAAAAGAGGGTTATTCTCGACAATTCTACCCTCTTAAGGGTTGAGAGTTGTGCGTGCGTGAACTTATGTGTTTAAAAGTTCTGTAACCCTACATTCCTTTTTCCATCACTTGAAACTCTTTTTATCATAAGACTTCTTGTTGAGTTTATCTTGTGATTTCCTCTCACAATTCCGCTCATATGGATACTCCAAGCATTATGTCGTCTGATGGAAAAGATGTTAATATGATTGTTAAGCCATCAATCATGAAGCAAAAAGATAAATCTCCGTTACCTCTAACTTTGAAAAGAAAAGGAAGGAATGTGAGGAAGCCAAGAGTTGTTCCTTCAAATTCTAGAAGTTTTCTAGTGTTCTTGAAGAGTTGAAGGAAACAAGGAAGGAGATTCAGGAAATAAAGGCTTTTGCTTTAAGAACTCTTGAAATTCAGAAGGCCCTGGTTCGGCATCAATTCAAAAGGTTTGTTTGAATTGACTCCTTTCTCCATGAACCTTATGTTCCCATGGCTGTTGACAACAAGGAGTTCGGGGACGATAAAGAATTTTTCAGAGGTCTCAATGTCTAGGAAACTTCTTATGAGAATTTATTCTTATTTTTTTAGAATGATAACTAGGGTTTGGAATAGCCATTATTGTGAGTACACATAGCTATTGCCAACGTTTTTATCTTGCAATGTTTTTAGATTTATTTATTTAAATTCTAAAGTTGATCTGGAAGATGATATTTGCAGTATTAATCTTTATGGTTTTATATATTGGAAATTGTTATGGGATATGTTGTTTACGTCCGTGAACCTTGACTGTCCCATACTTGTTCGAAAGTTACCTCTACTATATGTCGTTATGAAAGTATTGATAAAAGATAGAATGAACTTTTGACTACAAAAGTTAAGCCTTTTATGTCATTATGCAAATATTGATGGAAGAAAGGATGAACTTTTGTTTACAAAGATTAAGTCTATGTCATTGTGAAAATAGTAATGAAAAATATAATGAATCTTTGATTATTCCGCATTATTGGTCTTTCCCTGATCCACATCTTTGTGCATATACTGTGTTGCTCCGTAAGTTCTCTTATGTTGAGCATGACCAATTGAATTGATCATTTTCCTTGTGGTTAATTCAATTGGGATTTTTGGATACAAATTCATATTCTTATGTGGTTTGTTAATGTCCAAAGAAATCCCTCTTTTCTCGTAAAACTAAGGTCGCTCTTGTTGTTCCTTCGGGAATGACATATTATGGGGGAGAGTTCTTAATTGAACTTGTGCTTAATTGTAAAATCTTTGTGGGGAGTGCGGCTGTGGAATATTGTAGGGGTTATCTCGTATCTTTATAAACTCCTTGATGAATGCATTTAGTTTCGACTATATGATGGCATCTAAACAAGTTGATATGTTGTTTTCTTTTGGTCATGAAGTATCTCTATGAAAATTTCATGTGTATCCCACTAGTTTTCGTACCTTTGCCAATTTATATTGACAAAAAGGGGGAGAATTAATGTGTAGTTCACACTACAAATACATATGGTTTACGGATCATTATATAAGGGGGAGTGGTTTTCATTGGGTGATGAAGTATTTACTAAGGGGGAGTGATACATATTACCATAGTATTATTGTCAAAGTTGTGATACAATTGAACTTTGATGTTGTATAATGATACTATGACGATGTATAACAATGATTGAGAGCAATTGTTTTCTCATTGTTATTGCTACATATCTTCATCAACTATGATACTGAGTTGAACACATTTGGAATCATTGGAGTACTTGAAAGTGACGAAGATTTCGAGTAATATTGAAGAACCAAGGAGATCAAGCATTTGGATGAGAAGCTACAAAGTTTATTTATTTTGTAATTCATATGTATTTATAGTTTTGTCACTAAAATTGACAAAGGGGGAGATTATTAGAGCACTGCTCGGTCGAACTCGCAAGCGTTGCTATCTCAATCTTGTTTATCAATGTTAGTGGTCAAAACTATAAGTCTTGATTTCTAGTCTACTTATAGATGTCTCGGACTAGGACAAATTGTGTAGCTGAGCATTAGACTTCACGGCGTTCATCAATTAAAGACGAAGAACTACTAAGGAGAGCTTGTGGAACTTCATCAACAAAAGGTATGTGGAGACTAAGGCCGGGTTTGGTAATGCTTTTATTTTTGCAAAAGCACTTTCAAAACCTATATATGTCAATAATTTTTGAAATTGGTGTTTGGTAAAAAAAAATCAAAGTGCTTATTATCCAAAGCACTTCAAATTAAATGAAATTCCAATAGTTTCAATAAAATTTTAAAAGAATAAAATATAAGAAATAAAAATTGATATTGAGGAGGAGCATTTTAAAAAGCTACAAAAGCATAAGCTATAGTCCCACCAAAATTTAATGCTTGATTTATCTTTTTTGTCCCTATTTTATTTTGTAAATGACAAAAATTACCCTTAAATATATATACAATCAATTTTTATTTCTTATATTTTATTCTTTAAATATTTTATTTTCAAACTATTGTATGATACCATTTCATTTAATTTGTCAAAAATAAAAATAAAAACAAATTTTAAATAATTACTTAATTTTAGTTTATTTTTTGTTTGAAAATTATATATATTTAAAATTGGTTAAATAAAATTAATTTTTCTTAACAATCATAATAATAGTAATAATTAGTAAAATTTAATATTTAATCTATTTATATTTAATAGTAAAAAAAATTAATTATTTTTAACCCCAATAAAATTGAATAAAACTATTTTTAGAGATATGTCTGTTTTTGTCATTTGCCACAACAGCAATGGTTGAATCTAGTATTTTACCAAACACACTTTGATTGTTTTTTTAATCAGCTTTAACTTTAATTAATATTTTACCAAACGTCTAATCGCTTTTTTCTCACAAAGACAAAGACAACAACGCACGCACAGTGAAAAAAGTGCTTTTACAAAAGCTGCAGCAATACCAAACTAAGCCTAAAACTCATCTATCACTTGGAAAGTCTATTTCTACCCTATCTCCTATATTGAGACATAAGTCGTGTTACGATATAGTTTTCTATTATACACATTTGAGATTTCGAGTTGAGTTTAGCTCGCTTACATATTTCTCGAAATATGTGTTGGTAAGCTTTCGCTTCAACCAAGATCATCTTATATTCTTGACGAAAGTCAAAAAATGATCATGTGAAAATCGCCGAGTAACATCTTACAAGGTTTGTGTGATATAATCATTTGGTGTAGACTTGGAATGTTTCGTTATGATTATTTCAATAACTTGAAAATTGCTTTGATGCTAATAGTTTGTGAAAATGGCTATTATCATCCTCTAAGAAAGTTTCAATGATTGAAATAAGAGTTTAAAATACTTAACCATCATTGGATTATAAACATAGTGTGCATTCTTGCATGTATGTGATCCATGACCGGAACTAAAGTATGCATACCCGTATGCGTACTTGAAGTTGTGAAATTCCGTGTACCAAGTACACATACCGGCACGCATACTTGCGTAAGGTATATGTCCGGGAATTTCTGCTGGGTTTTGGAAGTGTACTAAGTATGCGTACATGTTTGCATACTGGCGAACCCAAACTCAGGCCGGTTACTTAAGTATGCGTACCCGTTTGAATACTTGAGTGGTTAAAGTTCTAAAATCGGTTGGCTCATGAACTAATACGTTTATATATTAAGGAATGCATTCTTTGCAAACCGTGGCTATAATGTTCATGAACTGGTTCGAGTGAATCAAACCGATTTTGCGTCAATTGTGTTATTGTATACTTCTATGAGAATATAGTAATTGAACAACTCTTTCACTAGTTTCATTTGAGTCATTTGAACTAGTTATGGTTAAGATGAATAAGGTTGATATGAGAGTGTTCATATATCTAACCTCGGTTAACTACGGTTGAGCCAACATGGTGTACACGTTTAGGTACGGTTAGTAAACCTAAATGAGGGTACATTTCATTTGTGTATAACAAGCTAAGTTTGATCTAACGGTTGAAAGATATTAACTTGAATCTAATCAGTTTTCATCTAACAGTGAATATTGAATGCTTTGTTACCAAGGTAACTTAGATTGCAAACCCTGATTTGAAAACTATATAAAGGAGAACTCTAGCAACTGGGAAACCTATGCCCCACACCTCCTGTGGGATACTAACCTTAGGTTTTTCACGAAATCCTACAGGTTAACGACTTAAAGACTTCATTGGGATTGTGAAGCCAGACCCAACTATTTTCTCCGTAGTTGCGTGATCTGATCTTGTTGTTTCTATCGTATTTGAGTACTATCTTCTCTAAGATTGGCTCGAGATTTAATCTGCGATAGGCAAGATAAAAAGTAGTCACAAATACCTTCGTCTCATCGTTTGTGATTCCACAATATCTTGTTTCGCTACCATACGATTAAGATTATTGTGAGGTGATTGATATTTCTAGGATGTTCTTCGGGAATATAATTCCGGTATATCAATTGGTTCATGTTCATGATTTATCAAAAGACGGAACAAAACTCGTAGGTATTTCTGTGGGAGACAGATTTATCTATCCCAATAGACTTTTCTGCGTGAGATAGATTTGTTTATCAAGTCTTCGACTTTGGGTCGTAGCAACTCTTGGTTGTGGGTGAGATCATCTAAGGGAATCAAGTGCATAGTATTTTGCTGGGATCAGAGACGTAAGGAGCGCAACTGTACCTTGAATCAGTGTGAGATTGATTAGGGCTCAACTACAGTCCAGTCAAGTTCATTGGTAGTAGGCTAGTGTCTGTAGCGGATTAATACAGTGTGGTGTTCAAATCTGGACTAGGTCCCGGGGTTTTTCTGCATTTGCGGTTTTCCTCGTTAACAAAATTCTGGTGTTTGTGTTATTTCTTTTCCGCATTATATTTTGTTATATAATTGAAATATCACAAGTTGTGCCTTGAATCGATCAATTGGTAAATCCAACCTTTGGTTGTTGATTGAAATTGATTAATCCTTGAACATTTATCTTTGGTACCGTTCAAGTTACTTCTCTTATATTCAATCGGGCTCGCAAATTCCTATTTGCTGATTGATGATCGAATTGAGAGATAGAGATATAAAACTCTTTGATATAATTTTCTCTAGATTGAGTCTGACTGTCTAGTTGATTCTCTTAAAAGTATATTGGAGTTTGTCTATTAAGATTGCCAAACGAAATATTGAGTGTGGTTGTTAGACCCCCGCTTATTCAGTTTCTCTACAGTTCTGAGCTTGAAAAAGTGTCTAGGTTGTTTAACGTACTACTTGTGATATTTCTATCATAAAGATAAATAATACAATGCAGAACAGAAATACGCAAGTCGTTGGAAATTTTGTTACGAGGAAAACTGCAATGTGCAGAAAAATCCCGGGACCTAGTCCAGAACTTAAACACCAAACTGTATTAAGCCTCCACATACACTGACATACCATCAGACTCCGGACTGGATTGTTATTGAGGCCGAACCGACCCTCCAATCAATTCAGCTTCAGTCGTGCTCCGTACATCTCTTGGATCTCCCAAGACCGCAACTTGATTCCCCTAGCTGGCATCCTTTACAAGCCTAGGATTCTGCATCAACCTAAGTGAAGACCTTTGATTGTTCTTCCTCTAATAGAAAGCATATTTGATTTCATTCATAAATATGTTCAATCAAGCTAATGGAATATATATGCTCATAAGGAAAATTTCAATAGTTGAATAACTAACTCAATGATTGAATAGCTAAACCATTTTATGTTGTGTGTTTTGTTTGGGTTTATGTTCATTTGTTTGCGATTCAACATTTGTAACTGAATTGTTGAATGCTTGTAAAATAGATTGTGATAATTCATTGATAGTGAAAAATGCAATGAACTATTTTGATTATTGATTATCCTAATGGAAACTGTTCTTATGTGTATTTGTTCTTTTATGTTTGACATCAGTAGTAAGTGATTGAATTGAGGACTTGAATGTTTCATGCTTTGCTTAAGTTGTTAACATTTTGTGGGAAATTTTATGAAGATAATATAATCTCTTTTCTTCTTTCCCGACTTAAAGTTTGTATATGTTCTCAAGTTTTGGACTTTACTTAAAGTTCATTTCTTGACATTTTTGTTGCAGAGCTTTTGGGTCCCATGTCATAGATCATTGAAACTTGAAGATGAAGAGGATGATTCACTTGAAATGGTCCGCAGTCTTTTATGTCGAATTTTGAAGACTTAAAACTTATTTTTTAATGTTCCCGATTGTTCTTTGAAGTTTTTTTTTCTTTTTCCGTTGAACTTCGAAGACTTGTTGTTTTTGAACTTGTGTATCGCATTATGTATTGTTGTTTATGACTTTAAGTAGATCAAATCATGCTTCAATCTATTTTTGAAGTATGATATGTATGGCAAATTGGAAGGTACGATTGCAGGTATAAATCTAACAGAATTTTTCTGTCAGATATATTAGGTCGTCTCGGGTCAGGGTGAAACCGACTCGTTTACTCATGTTTTAAATGAAAGAAACATCATCGGTACAAACCGTATAAACCAGATTCGAGTAAGGACGACTCCAAACAAACATATCCTATAATAGTTCGGTTACAATTTAAAAATTACAAACCTTGTCATTACAGTTCGGTCGTCAGTGGTAGCTGGAAACCAGACCGACCAGCCATTGTGCATCCCTAAGTCTTATTGATCGTTCTTGCAACCCCCTGCAGAATGCTGCCATGGTAGATCGGAGGAAAACCTGAGCCTTATGGTGCCGAAGGAAAAAGGATTTGAGCTAGATATCAATCCTGACAAAGAATATTTTATTTATATAATATTAAAAGTGGATCAAAGTATTTTATTATTATTTTTTTATAAAATAAAATAAAATAATAATGTATGGTTTCTCGCTTTTTAGTTTTTTTGGACAAGGTTTCAGTCCCTACTCAGGTTTTGTTTCACTCTACGTCTCGTTTGAAGAAAGGGCAAGAAAACCATGACTGTGCCAAGTTCTACGCCGCTATTATCCCACATAATTTCTCCATAAGACTTAGATTTAAGCGTAGATTTCCATTTGCAAAGAATATCAAGTTCTCTTTTTATTTCTCTATTTTAAGACCAAGCATAGAGAACTAAATAAAAATAATTTGCCCGGTCCGAGGGACAGGTAGGCAATCTGGAACCGATCAGCTACACTCTTTTGTGGCTTCCCATTGTGCACTGCTCAGTCACAAAAAATTGGCGCGTTTATAACTTCGCCATTTATTGGATTAGATTCCAACGCATAATTAAACGATCAGAGTTACTGTTGAACTATTATAATCTTGTCTCCATAAATCTTGAGTAGGGGTGTACATAGTCGGTTTCGGTTCGGTTTTTGCTCAAACCAAAACCGAAACCGTTACTCCTGGTTTTTAATTTTCCAAACCACAACCGTTCCATTAACCAACGGTTTCGGTTTTCAGTTTTACCGTTGGGTTCCGGTTTTACCATTCGGTTTCGGTTTTACCATTATTTTGTCAGTTTCATGTAACTGACAGTTAAAAAAGAAAATACACAAAAAGAAATGAAAGATTAAAATATAATTGTACAAAAAATTACACATAAAATTACATATTAAAATTAAATAAAAGTAAAAATAAACATTTATAGTTTAGATCTACGGATAAAATTAAATATAGTTAATCCAAGATAGATTTAATGATTAATATTAATTCCATCATAGCTAATCGATTTTTCCATTGGTATTCGGTTTGGTTTTTACATCAAACCAAAACCGTTAATATCGGTTTTTATCCTTTTAAGCCAAAATCAACCATTAGCAAATGGTTCGATTCGGTCTTATTCTAATTGATTTGGTTCGATTCGGTTTTAGCGGATAACCGTTACCATGTACAACCCTAATCTTGAGTGACCAGAGCTCAAAAGATCTTAACAGTTGATACTTGCCATTCTTTTCATTTATGGATTAGCTGAGTTTGTATAAGAACGCGCGATTGGGGATATGAAAACTAATTGGGGATAGAGGAAAAGGACAAAAACGGGATATAAATAGTAAATCAGGGTCACCCCTTACATATGTATTTTAAGTAATTCCTAATCTACCCCTCACTAATCAGGATTAGTGATTAATTATAATTAGGAAAAATTTAAAGTATTTGTTAAAAGATTAATGTGTATTTTTATTTGTATTTGGGTGAGTGAGGTGAGAGTAGGAGGGAAAAAATATTTGAGAGGGAACTTTTTTTGGTGAAAATGGAAGATGATTGTGAAGAGAGAATTGCTGCTAAGAGGTTGAAAATTTGATTTTTTGGTTTGAATTCACCATTTTTGATTTTTGCCGGCATAGAAGTGGTATGAATACAATGCTCATCAACCATACCCGCATGGTATTCATACTATGTCCATGCCTCAAAGCCACTCGATAAGATGGTATTCAACCAAAAACTATGCCTAAGACAAAACTATCCAAGGGCTAGGATTAGAAAGAGAGGGTGGGGTTAATTATATTCCAAACCTATTACTTTTGAAATTTTTCTAGTTGTTTTCATCTTAATTTTGAAATTCAAAACCTATTCCGTTTTGAATTTTTTAGGTTTTGATCATCCTTAGACATCGAGAAGACATTGATAGGATTCTCTCGAGAATGCGGCACCATTTTTAGGCATAGTATGTTGCTTAAATTTCTTTTGCTTGTGACGATGATGTAAAGTATCCGAAGACATTTTTTTTCACTTGACCATACCCACTAGTGAAGACTCTCCTTCAATGGAACAACTCAAGATGATTCTTCAAAGGAACCTTATTGAGTTACAAAATGATAGGATTGCATTTAGTTACGACATTGAATGTTAGTTACAAATGATTTTAAAAATGAAAACAACCTAGATGTACTAACCTCTCTCCCGAGTCACAAATTGAAACTCCTCCACCAAACCTACGTGTTGTTTGTTTGCAAAACCAACTTTTCGAAAATGCCTAACTTAGGCCTAGAACTTTGTGCTTCCAAGTCCTCTTGGACTATTTTGCATCAAAGTATAACACTCTTGCGGTCTTACTTGCACCATCGTCTTTGGGTTGATCCTCAACTCTTTAGCTTTGTTGGTTTATAGGTGCATTTTCATTGTATATATCGGTAGGACTTGTTAAATTTTTCTTTTCATTCTGTTGAGTCTTCTTGCACATATATTATGCTTAATCCGATATGATCCGTTGAGAATATTGGATGGTCTTCATCACTTCTAGCTATGTTTACATAAAAATCCGACATGGTCTTCATTGAAAAGAAAAATTGATATAGTCCAAGGTTTATGTGCAACAATGAAAAGAAAGTAGGATGAGAATTAATAAAATTTATAAAATCAAGACAATACAAGTTGTGGAAAAATTGAGTGATAAAATCCTTTGTCCATGGAGTTAGTTGTGTCATTACTTGTATTTTTATTTTTCACTTTTTGTAATTAAAAAAAAAAAAAAAATAATAATAATAATAATATTGTAGTTTATTTTTGCTACCACCATGCTAAAGAGAGAGTTCAAGAAAAAAATCAAACAACAAGGAATTTGAGTAGAAAAGTTAAAAATTGTCAAGTTTTGTGAAGTTTAGAAGTTAAGTAATCAACAATTGAAAATCAAGACTCAAGATTGAAGACGTTTCTATGGTTCTTAGAGAGTGATATTAATTGCCGATCGGGTGAGAAGTGAGTGAGTACTCACCTTGCTAATGATTGATTTCCTTTCGAGAGATCATGGGAAAAGATTCTTTTGCATGGTCTTCATCACTTACTTAAGGATGAGAATGCGTTCTTCATCTATAGCATGCGAGCATGGTCTTCATCACTTAGGTCGCTCCATCACTATTCATCATGATCTTCATCATTTTCGACAAGGTCTTCATCACTTCCTAAGATGGTCTCCATCACCTACCTGACAAGCCACACCATGGTCTTCATCACTCCAAAGGGTTATTTCTATGGAGCAGAAAGGCGGACAACGATTCAGAGCGACGTGGGTGAGAGAGTATGTTTGATTTATCTCGATTTTGAGAATTAGGGTTTGAGAATTTTTATTTGCATGTATAAATAGGAAGTGTTGGTGGATGTTAGAGGTATGCCTGGACTAGGGGCTTGATTAGGGTTAATTTGTAATTCGATAATTGCTCTTGTTGATACTTCTATGTTGATTTTTGAAATTTTTTCTAGTTTTGAAATTCAAAACCTATTCCGTTTTGAATTTTTTTCCGGTTTTGTTGCCACATGGGTGGACGAGAACGGCATTGATAGATTTCTCGATCATGCCTCAACACCAACAAAAAACCAACACCATTTTTTACCAGTAGTTTAATACTCCTCGTCTCGTGGAGATAGTATGTTGCTTGGCCAAATTTCTTTTTGCACATGATGTAAAGTATCCAGAACATGATTTTTTTTCACTTGACTATTTTTTTCCGGCATTGATAGATTTCTATCGAGCATGCCGCATTTAGTTACGACATTGAATGTTAGTTACCAAGCATTCCTAACATGGTCTTCACTTTCCGATGTAAAAAAAGACATGGTCTTCATCACTTCCGGCATGGTCTTCATCTATACTGGCATGGTCTTCATCACTTCCGGCATGATCTTCATCATTTCCGACAAGGTCTTCATCACTTCCGGCATGGTCTTCATCACTACCGACATGGTCTTCATCACTTCCGAATGTAAATAAATAAATAAATCGTTTTCAAAGTGAGGAGCCGGCAGAGAAGGAGAAGAGAATTTGAAAAGGAATTTAGAATTCGAAAGGGAGTAGGGAATATTTAGGTTTCAAAGCCCTAACCCTAAAAGAGATTAATAAGAAGTGAATATGGAAATTGGGGATATGATTTTGTTTTTTGATTTTTATTTTGAGGGAAGGATATTTTAGTATTTTTGCCCCCAAAACATCCCTTAACAGACACTATTGGTTGGGGGAAGTAATTTATATCCCTAATTAGTTTTCATATCCCCAATCGCGCGTTCTTGTATAATCTTGTTTCCTCTCACCATGTGGAGCAGTTGACAGGGGTTTTGGCTGGTGATAACGATTTTGTTTGTCTCTGCCTCTGGTGATAACGATTTTGTTTGCAACCAACATCATACAATTCGGTTACTTTATCTCCAGTCAACCATTTGTCCGCATCTTATATTATTTGCATTTTTAATTAATTTATTATTTCCCTGATAATACATACTCTCTCTTTTAAGAAAAAATAAAATGAAATCCTGACCAATGATCCAAGAAATCAAAAACATAAACCGCGCCGGAGACATTCTTCAGTTCCAAATATTTGATCGGAGCCCTCGCATAATCAATCTTGTGTCTTAGGCATAGCTCATGTCTCACTGCAAACTTATCCAGTTATAAATAGTACAAGTTGACACATGATGCTCAAAGAGAACAAGTGGTGATCACATGTAAATCCTGATGGGGATGTCTACAAAATGCAATAAATGGCCCACGAAAACATCTCAAATTCTCATTTTCACATGCATGCATATCCAACAGACTGAAGTTGTGATCTTTTAGTCCATCTTCCTTCTTGTCAGTCTGAAAGTGAAACATTTTCTCCTTTGCGGAAGATTAATAATGTCTTAAAGTATACTTAGGTCCTAAATGTCCAAGATATTTTGACTAGTTCACCACTAATTTTTGCTTTTTCCAAACAGTTGTATGGGTGGCAACGGTTACTCTTTTTCCTCTCTCCTCTTTCACCCCTGTCCTCACAGAGAAAAAGAACTTCTCACTGGTAATACTTCCGGCTCAGATTTGGTCCTTTTGGGGCCGGATCTGAGCGGGATCCTCTTTCCTTTTTCTTGTTTCACGTTAGATCTTTGTTCTTAGCTAGTTTTATTATGGTTTTCTCTTACCTTTTGGTAAGTTCTATACACCCTTATGGTGTTTTTATCTCCTCTATTAGAGAGGTTTATCTCAGTTTTAATGGTCGTTCTTGTGTTCTATGGGTTTTAAGATCACTTGAGATGATTTTCAACGACGAAAACTTCATCATTGTTAGCGACGACGACGGAATCTTCACCGAAATCTTCATCATCTATTTTTCCGGCGACGGAAATTTCATGATTGATGCTTTTGACGATGAAATCTCTATCACAAGTTTTAAGAAATTTGAGCAAATCACTCCAACTTTTGGAGCTCATCTTTATGAAGAAGAAAAACAAACAAAATGGTTGAAATACAATTCCGAGAAAAACCATTATTCCTCCGACTTGATCGGTTCTTATTCATGCTTGTATTGGTTCTACACCGGCAATCCTTCTCTTTCTCTTGTCGGATTTCTTGGTATACTTGTACGGCGTGTCAATTTGTATTTTCTTAATTTTGATTTTAAACCCATTGTAACCTTGAATTTCCATTAATGAAAAGGTTCTTTGCATCAAAAAAAAAAAAAAACCGTTTTATGTTTTTCTTTTTCATTTAATACGAGACAAGAGGTTCCTAAGAAATCGACATTTGATAATTTGACAATACCAACTAAGCTGGCTGCTAGAGTACTATATTTGGATTTATGCTTCGTCCATTAATTATACTACGTCCATTAATTATACTACATCCGTTTCAAAGAAATAGGTTGGTTTCATATATATAAACTACACATGAAATTAGTCTATTATTCTTAAATAGACGGAGTAGATAAGTAGCGCAAATGGCAATTAGCATTTACGCGCAACAAGTGAGCAGCGGCAATCTTTTTCTTTTCTTAGCAACGGCAATCAATTGACACTGAATTGAGATATTCATGCAGTAGTAGTGTACGGCTCCGAACACATTTATAAACAAGTATTTGACTACTCGTTAGCAACAAAACTTCAAGGGTGCACAAGTGTTCCCATGAAAAAGACATTGCATTACAAGTTACAACTCTTCCGTGTATTAGAATTGGATTTTTCTAATTCATTTTAGTGACCCCGACTCTTCGACAAATATCTTAATAGATGATGAAACCAGTGAAAAACATCACGTAATACGTATTTAAGTGGTTTTCCATAAGAATAATCATCATGAAAATGTCAAGTATGTAATAATACGAATATGTCATGGAAGCCTCTGTATTTCATTGTTTCGGAAAATTCACAGTCGTCATATTCTATCATCTTTAATCATAAGAAAGGCGATATGTGTTTCAAAGGCCACATTGCATTACCAAGTTAGCAGCAACAACAAGTAAGATGAAGCAGCACAGACACAATAAAGTCAAACGTTGAACTATTATCATCCATCAAGTTTCATAGAATAATACTGAATTGTTTGACATATAATGCTGCATCTAATATAAAAAATTGTTCCAGAGTTGTCCAATTTTTTCATCGACATCTCAATTTTCACAATCAATCAATTTATTTTTTGGAAATTTTTCATACTGAAATAATCATGTAAAATCTTCTGAGTTAACATCATCTTTTACATCATAATGCTTTTTTTACGACGCTCAAATAAAAAGAACAATAAAAACTGTATCACATTTTTTTTCTTCACTATGACTATGCACTAAATTTCAAAAATTGAATTTTTATTGTATTTTATCAGGGTAACTTTATACTCGGCTACCGATATTTACCATCCAATCGACGGTTGAAATTGACATTTACCATCCATCCTCGCGTTTAGTGTAATAAAGCTTTATCGCACCCTAATACTCAAACAGTACTCCCGGTTCAGATATACAAAAGAAAGGAACGGAAAACGGAGTTTGGGTTCTTAGATTTGTCTCTAGGGCCATTGAGATCTTCTCCCCCGTTTTTATTCCTCGAACTCTTCGAGGGAAAAAAAAAGAAAAAACTAAAAACAGGAAACAAAAATTAAAGGAGAATAATAAAATTAGAGCAGCAGCTATAGAATAGATTTAGAACCAAAACCTAAATTAATCTCTTCTTCTTTTTTTTTTTTTTTTCATTTATTGCATCTCCCAATTATTTATTACTTATTTATCATCATTAATTCATCTTTGATCCGAGAGCAAAAGGGTTTGTTTGCATTTGTTAATTTCAATGATCTTGTAATGAATATTTATAATAATAATTATAATGTTGTTGATGACGATGATGAAAAATGATTCGAATCGATTCGAAGATGAAGAAGAATCAAATCGTTGTTATTACTGATCTTGAATAGGTTTTTGAATCAAAAATGGAGGTTGACGATTCAACAGCATCAGAAATCGATCGGGATCCGGTTCAAAATCAAGACCCTAATTCGCCATCTTCTTCTATTGATAATAAACATGGTGGTGGTGGTGGTGAAGTGCTTAGTGGTGGTAATGATGAGCAAATACCATCTGGTGCATCAACACCAACCATGGCAGAAACACAACAACAATCTTCTTCTTCTTCGTCTTCTGTTGTTGGACCAAGACCAGCTCCATCTTATACAGTGGTTAATGCTTTAATGGATAAGAAAGAGGATGGACCAGGTTCAAGGTGTGGTCATACTTTAACAGCAGTTTCAGCCGTCGGAGAAGAAGGTACACCTGGTTATATTGGTCCTCGTCTTATTCTATTTGGTGGTGCTACTGCTCTTGAAGGCAATTCTGCTGCTTCTGGTCCTCCTACTTCTGGTCCACCTCCTGCTGCTGCTGGCATTCGTATGTTCTCCAATCCTTTTTCTTTTTCCTATTCCATTTGGGTTCTCAATTAGAGGAAAATGTGATAAAAACCCTAATTTTATGTTTGAGTTTCTGAAAAGAATTAGCTTTTTATTGTAGAGATTTGTTGTAAAAGCAAGGTTGTAGTCTATTGAGGATTGCCTTTACTAATGACATTGCGATGAGATTTAATAGAAAAGCATGAAAGGATAAGCTACATTGGCAAGAAAAGAGCAAATGCTGGAATTGAAATTTATGTATTTTTTTTTTGTTTGCATACTGCAAGAACAACCATTAAAGTTGATTTCTATACTTGCAAATGTTGATTGCAGGACTAGCTGGTGCAACTGCTGATGTCCACTGTTACGATGTGTTGTCTAATAAATGGACTAGGTAAGCAGTGAGTTTCGCAATTTTTTGATCTTCATTGTTCAAGAGGATTTTGTCTGTGAGATATTAATTGTAGTTTCCATTCTATCTACGCTTTCTATGAAATTCTTGTAGGCTTGTCCCATTGGGAGAACAACCGTCACCAAGGGCAGCACATGTGGCAACTGCTGTGGGTACTATGGTGGTTATTCAGGTTCGCATAGAAAGCTGAATTAGTGAGCTGCTAAATGTTTTATTCATTTGACATGATGTATTTATTTTACTAGTGAGCTGCTAAGGTTAAATGTTTTATTCATGCCAATTGACAGAATGGATTTATTTTACCAGGGTGGAATTGGTCCAGCAGGTTTGTCTGCAGAGGATCTTCACGTGCTCGACCTTACACAACAACGACCACGATGGCACAGGTTAGACTTGACAATACGGATGCATGAATACTTCTTTTGATGATCTTTCTTGGTCTAAACAAGTTTTACGTGCCCCCTTATTCTTTTGATAGGGTTATTGTTCAAGGTCCTGGACCTGGGCCACGTTATGGACATGTCATGGCTCTTGTTGGGCAAAGATTTCTTTTGGCAATTGGTGGAAATGATGGTAAGGAAACACTCGTCACAGTTGAAGACCTCTTTAATCACAATGTCCATTGCAATTAGTTGTTGCCTCTTGGGGCTTGTTTGAGATTATTTTGGTAACATTGATCTGTTTTCTAGGGAAAAGGCCTTTAGCTGATGTTTGGGCACTGGACACAGCTGCTAAGCCTTACGAATGGCGTAAGTTGGAACCTGAAGGGGAAGGTCCTCCTCCATGCATGTGAGTTTCCTACTTTATCCTATGCAAATGCTTGTGACTTTCTTACCTGATTTGTACATAACGAATCAGCAAAAAAAGGAAAAATGACGAATCAGCAAAAAGAGGAAAAAGAAGAAAAAGGAACATCTGTACATTCTACACTAAGAAATGCCGGGTTAGGTGGTGCTAGATGCCGAATTTACTTTTTCTAACTTTATGTGTACTTTTACTCCAGATGGTCAAATATTTGAGTTAGTTGGATAAAATACCATTGACACTAGTCATTCTTCATTGTTAGTAAGCTTGTAAAGTATTAATGAAGATGCATCAATTTCACAATGGCAACTGTTTGTCAAAGACTAAAACAATTAATGTTTTTCATCTGTCTGTGAAGTTACGGGAACTACAACTGTTATATTCTATAGATGTTCCCTAAGTAG
Organism: Papaver armeniacum; assembly: GCA_023531295.1. Classification (NCBI taxonomy): domain Eukaryota; kingdom Viridiplantae; phylum Streptophyta; class Magnoliopsida; order Ranunculales; family Papaveraceae; genus Papaver; species Papaver armeniacum. The sequence continues at coordinate 357,274 of JAJJWW010008405.1, forward strand.
GAATCATATACCTTTTTTACACAATATGTGCAATTTACCATCTGTATTGGTCTTGGAATGATAAATGCAATGCGGTGATCTTCAGATCTTACTCTTTAGGTTGAGAATGGTGCTTCTATGAAAGAAAAGTGTGTTGTTTCACTGATTAGATTTCGTATAGGGTCAGCAAATTTGAGTGCACTCTTGGTCCCGTGGTTACGCCAAGCATGTAGCAGGAAAAGTATACCTGTTTCTATCTGATTGTTGCTTGGTGTTTCACGTAGGTATGCAACTGCTAGTGCACGTTCTGATGGTCTTCTTTTGCTTTGCGGAGGGAGGGATGCGAACAGTGTGGTGAGCTAAAATAGTAACTCAATGCGTATTTATCAGAGTAGAAAAGGAAGAAGGAAAAATTCTATATAGCCATTTTACTTTTTCTGGTAAATGTCTCTTAATATTCATAACTTTTCCTTTGCAGCCATTAGCGAGTGCATATGGTCTTGCAAAACATAGAGATGGGCGTTGGGAATGGGCAATTGCCCCTGGTGTCTCGCCATCCCCACGATACCAACATGCAGCAGTTAGTTCCTCTTACTTTACCTTGTCATTTTGAGTGCTTATATATTCTTATTATTAGATATATTGTTATTTTATCTTTTTGGATTATTTAGTGCTTACTCCTTTTTCTAGGTTTTTGTTAATGCACGGCTTCATGTGTCCGGAGGTGCCCTTGGTGGTGGGCGCATGGTTGAAGACTCATCAAGTGTTGCAGGTATGCTTGGTTCTCACTCCCAGATGTGTCTTAGTTTAATGTATATGGAGTACGAAGATGTGAGTAGTTAATGTTAAACCTTCAACATCGAGAACCATCACAGAGGAGATTTATTTCCTATTTTAAAAGGATAATATTGTTCATGTTTAAATAGTGGATATTAGTACATGCAGTATTCAGTTTTCTACTTTTCTTTGGTAATAGTTCAAAGTCCAAATTATTTTCCTTATGCGCTTTTATGCAACTCTTTCTCAGAATTCCTAACGAAAAAAATAAATTCATAATGAAGATATAAAATATATCACTTTTAAAGTATGTTTAAGAAAAATAAAGTACTGAGCATGTTAAATAACACGACTCACACCCTCCAGAACCAAGAAATTCTTTGATTAGTTGAAGCTTGATGTCATAAATCCACCCGTTATATTGCAGTCTAAATAAAATGACAACACAAACAACTGCAAAGTCTCTCAGATTGGAAAAACTCATGTTTGGAGATCAACTAGCATGATATAATGTTAGAACTGAAAAATGTTTGTACAAAGAGTAAAAGGGTGCATTTATCTTGACAACTAGGCAATTTAAGATGGATATTACAGAGGGGTAAAGTCGGTGGAAACAGAAATAAAAAATCTATTGGTGCTGCACAGTTATGAGTATCATCGAAGTTTAAGCCTTTGGTGAAGAAAGGCATGTTTATGCCTTGTGCTGCCCAATTTTATATAGTTGGACTACTGTGCAGGACGCCTTAATAAACCTTCTATTGCAATGGGTGACCAGTCTATGAGTCAATTTTAAGTTCTAATTGGTCAATCGAACCTGAGGTTTATTGCCGATGTATTCTTAATCTATTATATCTGTTTAGGAATACCTAGAGAAACAGAGCCTATAATTGTCTCTGAAATTACTTACATAGATCCTTGTACTTTTTAATTATAACTTCTTAAAAGAGGAGATCCAAAAATCCCAACTATGTAATAAAACAAGAGTACTTTTTTCTAATGTTGATGAGATTTCTTATTTTTAGCTCTTCTTATGAATAAGGATTGGATAACTTATATTTGATTTGGTTGAGATACTTGTTACTCTTCAGGAGTTCTTGTCTTCCTCTTTTTGAATGTCTTCCTCTTTTTGAATCCTTGTTAGTCCCAAAACAGTTACTAAGAGCGTTTTGGATGTTATCCTTTTTTTCCTTGTTAAGTGCTGGATACTGCCGCTGGAGTCTGGTGTGACACAAAAGCCGTTGTGACAACCCCCAGGACTGGCAGATATAGTGCTGATGCAGCTGGTGGAGATGCTGCTGTTGAGTTGACGAGACGTTGTAGGCATGCAGCTGCTGCTATTGGAGACCATGTTTTCATTTATGGTGGACTTCGTGGTGGTAAAATAAGAACCTGGTTATTTTACCTCTTATTGAGGGTGCATTCTGTTTTGATGTGTTTGGTCAACTAGTTATGGCTTCCATGCATTGGTTTAATGAGGATCACTTGTTTTCATTTATGGTGGACTGCAGCCTTTTTAGGTACTCTAATGAGGATCACTAGAAATCTAGTGTTAATGACAAATCACAGTATCTGGTTTCCTAATCACATGTTCAGTGGTTAAACCAGCTAGTCATTGTTCTGGTTTGACAAAAGTTCCACTATATACTTAGCTCCATCAATAGACAGTACTCAGAAACAATATATTATTTCTCTCAATAAAGTACCTTTTCTTGATCATGGTTTATAATATCTGCACACCCATCTATTATCCCAGCAGGTCTCCTTGTTGTGGTTAATTGCGTATACCATTCAAGAGATGAAAACTTTTGGCTACAAATACAATATCACAATGGTTTTCGAGCACAGCTAGTAATCGACCCAGCATTTAGATGTTGTTTTTGAGCTTTTGTATCATATTATGTATCTACATTTTGCATCTCTACTACTGAATTTTGTTTTGGTTGATCTCTACAATTGAAACTATCCAGCAAATTTACTGTTTTATCTGTGTAGGTGTGTTGCTGGATGACCTTCTTGCTGCTGAAGATCAGGCTGCCGCTGAAACAACAAGTGCAGCTTCACATGCAGCTGCAGCAGCTGCTGCATCTAATGTACAGGCAGGGAGATTAACCGGAAGATATGGATTTCTTGATGAAAGATCGAGGCAAGCAGAAGCAAGTCCAGATGGTGGCGCTGTTGTGTTGGGAAGTCCTGTAGCTCCTCCTGTGAATGGAGATATGTACACCGATATAAGCACTGACAATGCCTTGCTTCCAAGGTAAACTTATAGACATCCATTAATATGCTAATTTCTGACTTACTACCTTTGTTCTTAGTAGTTTCTTGATGAGGGTTCTCAGAATGGACTGTGCTTTTGCAGGAGACCGAAAGGCGTTGAGTACTTGGTAGAAGCCTCAGCAGCGGAGGCCGAGGCTATTAGTGCCGCCCTAGCTGCAGCTAAAGCCCGACAAGTTAATGGAGAAGTTGAGCAGTCACCAGATAGGGGTGACCGTGGGGCAGAAGCTACCCCAAGCGGAAAACAAATTTCTACAATTAAAATGCAAGATTCTCCTATGTCAAATATCATCCCTGCTCCTGGCGTTCGGCTACACCACAGAGCTGTAAGTAGAAATATCCCGTACCTGTGTTTCATATTTGAATGTTATGTATGGCAGGGTTTCTGATATAAAAACACTGTTATTCTTTATTCTAGTTTAACTCTGGCCCTATTCTCCCTACATATTTACAGGTGGTTGTAGCTGCAGAGACTGGAGGAGCTCTAGGTGGTATGGTCAGGCAGCTTTCGATTGATCAGTTTGAAAATGAAGGCAGGAGGGTTAGCTATGGAACTCCTGAGAGCGCCACAGCGGCTAGGAAGCTATTGGATAGACAAATGTCTATCAATAGTGTGGCTAAGAAGGTATTTATTTTGTATTCTGTTTGAATGTGATAGAATTTTTGATTCAAATGGTGTTTGAGCACTATAATCTTCATATTTTGAAATAAAGATGCTTTGGTATTAACCATCAAATGACAAAGTCTCTTGCATACGAAAAATAAATTATGTGATTATATGCTAGTAGTTTCACTATCCTTAAACTTTATACCTCTCAGGTAATTGCACATCTTCTGAAGCCTCGTGGTTGGAAGCCTCCTGTCCGCAGGCAATTTTTCTTAGATTGTAATGAAATTGCCGAGCTTTGTGATTGTGCGGAACGAATATTTTCTACTGAACCTACTGTTCTAAAAATCAAAGCTCCTGTGAAGATATTTGGTGATTTGCATGGGCAGTTTGGGGATCTCATGCGCCTGTTTGATGAGTATGGATCTCCATCAACTGCTGGAGACATATCGTAAGTCCCTGCTTTTCTTAATTATGTGCATACTACATAACACCTGATTTTAATAATGTTACCATGTTCAAATGTTGGATGCTTTTGGCAAATATTTTGGTGTTGCTGTTTATATGGTTTTGAGGAATGATATAAGACCCACATTGCAAACAGATTGAGTATTCATTCATCTGTGCTATTTTCTGTCAATGTCCTGCAGATATATTGACTATCTCTTCTTGGGTGATTATGTTGATCGAGGCCAACACAGTTTAGAAACTATAGCCCTTCTGCTTGCTTTGAAGGTACCACCTGGGATAGTATTTCCATTTTAAAATTTAGAACGCTTTTACTGACACTAATTGTTCATTTGATCATCTGTCTTTTTTCATCTTTATTTTTCATTACTTGTTGTCGTTAATCTGCATGGGCATTTGCATTGCAGGTCGAGTATCAACAAAATGTACATCTAATTCGGGGAAACCATGAAGCTGCAGACATCAATGCTTTATTTGGCTTTCGGATTGAGTGCATAGAGCGAATGGTATGTGATTTTGATAGACAAGTATATAATTTTTTTATTCCTGTTTCAATTTTATCAACTGAATCATTTTGATGATAGGGTGAGCGGGACGGAATATGGGCTTGGCATCGCATAAACCGGTTGTTTAATTGGCTTCCTCTGGCAGCCCTAATCGAAAAGAAAATCATTTGCATGCACGGTGGCATCGGGAGGTCAATTAATCACATAGAACAAATAGAGAGCCTTCAACGTCCTATTACAATGGAAGCGGGTTCAGTTGTTCTTATGGATTTATTATGGTTGGTACATTTCTCACTCCTGAACATTTTGCCCTTAGTGTAAGCAGCCACTTCTTATTAGATTTGTCCTTTATACTCAGTTTCATTTGATATTCTATTTATAGGTCCGACCCTACAGAGAATGATAGTGTTGAAGGGCTGCGGCCAAATGCCAGAGGTCCTGGTTTGGTTACTTTTGGGGTGAGCACCTTGACTGTATGCGTTACTTGTTTTAGATGTTCGGTTAATATTCGAATCAGCAGTATGTTTCCACTTGCTTTAAAGAACGGGTTGCTGATTGCAAATATTGGCTGAATCATTCTTATGGAAAAGTGAACTTCTGCTGTACATCGAAATAATACTATTTATGATTTTTATTCTTCTACTTCTGCATGACATTTTAGTTTTCCCTAGTCTAAAACTAACTTATGCCATATATTATAGCCTGACCGGGTTATGGAGTTCTGCAATAACAATGATCTCCAGTTGATTGTGCGCGCACATGAGTGTGTAATGGATGGTTTTGAACGTTTCGCTCAGGGACATTTGATAACTCTTTTCTCGGCTACCAATTATTGTGGTACGTTACTTCCGGTATCCTTTCCTTCCGTATTAAACTCTAAAGTGATCTTATTCTTTTATTTTTTTACGGGTAACTGCTTGCTACAGGTACTGCAAATAATGCAGGAGCTATCCTAGTTCTTGGAAGAGACCTTGTGGTCGTTCCAAAACTCATTCATCCTTTACCACCAGCAGTTACGTCACCGGAGGCATCACCAGAGCGTCATGTAGATGATACATGGATGCAGGTAATTTATATGATTAACTTGTACTCCAGAGCTGTTTTTTCCATATTGATGTACACTAAAAAAAGAATATTACCTAGTATTTATAGGTCGTTATTTTCTAACGAATTTGTCATTTACATTCTCCTCTATCCTCTACTAACCGAAGTACTTGCACACTATTTTTCTCGTTTCTTTTAGATTCCTTCACTAGTTAAAGATATTATTATGTTTAACCGATATGGTTTGCAGTAATTGTTAGTTAGGGAGCATACATGTTCCCACAGCTATTATGTTTTATATATAATGCTGCTTAGTCAGAATGCAAATTTTTCTTAATTTTGATAAATTGACTGTTTTCTTTTGGGAACCATTAGGAGCTTAATGCTAATAGACCACCTACACCAACCAGAGGTCGGCCTCAAACTGCAAATGATCGTGGTTCTCTTGCTTGGATTTAAAGGTCATTCTTCCTCAGAAAATTGATATTCGGTGACAAGGTTTTACACCCCGCTAAGCTGGTGCTAGTGAGTGCTGTCTGGGATTTGTTTTAATAAAATCTTATGTGAAGCACGAGGCATTGGAATTTGGGAATGAATTATTAAATCAACTTCTGTTTTGGTTGCAATAGTACCAGAGGATGTTTTGACCTGGTAAATCACAGGTGGCATGGGTTGCATTGACCACCCTACAAAAAAACAGCTACATGAGTCTTAGTATGATCGCCCCTTGTAAATTGAACAACGAGCAAATAGGATTTTTACAGTCTTTGTTCTCGTTAGTAAATGGTATTTGTTTCATCAATTAGGTATATTATTCTTTCTTTTTGCCGTTGTTTAGCCATCTTTTTTATTTTATATTTTTGGGAAGAGACGAATCACTGCCGGTGTTCATTCATCCATGTATCATATTGTGTTTTCTTGTGTAATTTCCCTTTGTGGTTACTGCCTGTACAATGTATAACCTAACCTCCTATATATTGTGTGAAGAGAAGTGATTTTTGTCTCTTAATATAGTAAACATTTGATAAACTTGAAAGAACAGTGATAATTTTGTTTCTGATAGTCTAGTCAGATTTTGTTCTTGAATCTGCTTTGAAATATTTTTATCTCTACCGTAGTTTTGTAAATTAAAATACAAGCAGGGCCGGAAAGCATTAAGCAATAAGCATGCATGGTAGCTCTACATGTATTGTATATGTTGCTTTCAAAGCTTCAGTGGAATGTACACACACGGCTTAAATTCGGTATTTTGCTTCGCCTCGTTTCTGGTCTATTTTGGTACGTGTTGTATTTTGTATATTCATCAAGGCAGGTTGGACGAAATCTGATCCAGGGGGAACAGAAAATTGAAGAAACTATTATGGTGATTCTCTGAGAAAAAACAGCCACCCGTCAATAATCATCTTTACAGAAAATCTAAAAATCTCTTTCGGTTTCATGCAAAATGCCAGCTGCAAATCCACCAGTCACCACCACCAGATTCCGCTCTTGCAGATGCATATCCTTACTAACCAATTTGCTGCCGAGCTTCTTTTACATTCATGAATCTTTCTAGCTATAAATGCATATCGCTAGTCTGCTTCAGTTATTCCACCGCCCCCCTGTTTCCCAAAATACTTTCACTCTCCATTTTATTTCTTGAATTTGTATGATACCAAAATGTTGAATCACATACGCTTGATTCTCTTTTCGTTCCTTTTCTTCCCCTGTTTGCTCTTAGTTTCAGCTCAATTTAATAACGAAATCGATCTCTCTTGGGGTGGTGATCGTGCTAAATTCATTGATAATGGAAACCTTTTACAACTTTCACTTGATCAAATATCTGGTGCAGGATTCCAAACGAAAAATGAATATCTATTTGGCAAAATAGATATGCAAATCAAAGTTGTACCGGGTAATTCTGCCGGTACAGTCACTGCTTACTACTTGTCTTCATCAGGGAGTACACATGACGAGATAGATTTCGAGTTTCTTGGGAATGTTAGTGGAGAGCCTTACATTCTTCATACAAATATTTATACACAAGGGAAAGGTGAACGCGAACAGCAATTCTATCTTTGGTTTGATCCCAGACTAGACTTCCATACTTACTCGATTCTCTGGAATGAACATCAGATAATCTTCTCAGTAGATGGCACACCCATCAGGGTTTTCAGAAATGCTGAACATTTAGGAGTTCCCTACCCAAAATCCCAACCCATGCGTCTGTACTCAAGTCTTTGGTGCGCTGACAACTGGGCAACAAAAGGTGGAATTGTTAAGACTGACTGGAGTCGAGCCCCATTCGTCGCTTCGTATCGAGCATTTAAAACCAACGCCTGCACGTACTCAGCTGGAAAGTCATCGTGTTCTTTGCCATCGGCAGTGAAAGGAAGATGGTGGAACCATGCCCTCAGCAATGCGAATCTAGGGAAACTGCAATGGGTACAAAGAAATTACATGATTTATAATTACTGCACTGATTATAAGCGATTCCCTCAAGGTGTACCACCTGAATGCAAATTAAACAATTAAACATGTGGACAAATTCAGAAACTATAATCTGGTTTGTCAAGACGGTTTAGCTGAGTATAATAATCAGTTACATGGTGAAAATTTCAGTTAGTAAAGATGTAATCTCAGTATAAATGTTAGTAAAAAAAAGAAACGAAAGAAAGGCCACTAGAGCCAAGCTTTGGACTGAACCGCCCACTGCACCCATTTTCTATCTTTTTCATATTTTTTTTAAATAAGTCGCGATTAGGTAGTCCAACCTTCCATCCCAGGAATAAAAAGACAAGGAGAAAGTTTCTCCAGCCTGATCTTCTCTGAAGCTGCTGAACTATTCACGCGGATGATGCAGTATTTATGAGACCATGTGAATATTCAGACTTTTTTTTTTAGCAAAAGGCTTGTTTAACTTGTAGTTTATGTATGTTGACTTGGTTGGCTCAAGGTTCTGAATTATGCCGATTCTATTTAATAGTTTATATGCAGGAATATAATACCTTTACTTGTGCCATCAATTCGAATTCGTGAATATGGTTTGGAACGAGCAAACCACTCTCCATTTTTCTATATACTCCCTCCGTCCCGCCATTAGATGACCTACTTGGTCTAAGATTTTGTCCCATCATTAGTTGTAAAAAGTTGATCTATTTCATTTAATCATAATCAGTTGAGATATCTTTTAAAACTACCTTTGTTCTTCGTATCCATTATTACGTCGCTCTGTAGGGTTGTTTTTGATTGATTATCGGGGTATCATAAGAAATACTGTATAATTTGATATTCATGTTTATACTCGTTACATAGGTGTTTTAAAATGATTTTCAACGATACTTAAAATTTACGAAAATTTATGGTATAGTTTGAGAGATAAATGATTTTAAATTTTACAAATTATTATCCATATCATTGTTACTCCAATTCTTTTTCTTTATTGGTATAGTTGTAAAAAATACTTAAAAGTGCCAAATCAGGTTTGGGAGTATAGCATATTAGAATGATGAAACAGGTTAGATAAGTTGAAATCATTTCATAAATTACCTTAAGAATCGTCAATAAGACTTGGTAGTATTCTATCAAATCTGATTGAATTTCAATTAAGAATTTTTTTCCATCTAATAGTGGGATCGGATGCCACTCCAAATCAAAGTATATTCTAAAAGAACACCATATTTGACATGGTGTTTGCCTCCAACTTGGGAAAGAAAAGAATACACAATGTTAAAATAGAAAGCACAACTAAAAAATATTACGTTTTACTGTTTTTTTTTTTTTTTTTTTTCCTGAAGCAAGTTACCAACTGTGCTACTGCAAACTGATTTGCGCTCCATCTATGTTAGCTGCCAAGCACTTATTTCTTTAATTTTAGGAAGCTACAATGAACCACGGAACTTTTGTGATAGGATCACATAATTCTGACATTTTCTTACTTAACAACAAATATACCCAAAAATTAATACAAATATAGGATTTACTAAACAAATGAAAATTTCATATTACAGTAAAATAAGACAGAATAAGAAGAAAAAAACCAAAAAATTACAGTAAAATTTCACCAAATTATATTTCTTCCCTGACTGCTGGGGATAAATCTATGGAGCAGGCGGAGCAGGAGCAGTAGGAGGAGTAAGAGGATTACTGGGGGCGGTGTTGCTGCTGCCGCCGCCGCCGCCGGTGTTTCTAAGAACAATTGGAAGAGTAATAACCAGAATCACAACCAGAAGCAGTATAACAGCATAACAAGTCCATTTCCTAGTACTTCTTTGATGTTTCTTAGCAGTTACCAATTGTTCAGTTCCACCTCTAACAAATGAATTAGCTCTAGCAACATGACTCTCAATATCATCTAATTGTTCACCTTGTACTTCAACTAATACAGCCATATCTAAAAACACTTGATGTAAATCATGTAATCCCTTTTCAACTTCCTTAACAGCATCATGTCTTTCTTGAATTTCACTTATAGTATCCAAAACTCTTCCTCTTCCTTGTTCCTGAATCGCTTTCTGTAAAAACGATTCACTTTCCCCAGTCGAAATCAAGTTCTCAACAATTGAATCAGCTGGATTTTCTCCAGTAACCGTGTAATACCTTCTCTTGACTGTATCTTTGTACTCTGATGAAATCTTTTCACGAAGAGAATTGAAATTATCCATTGAATCTTTGAGTTTTTTGCGGAGTCCATTAACGACTGATGTTCTTGTACGATCTGATGAACTACCTGGTCCGCAACCTGGAAAGCTTCGATTTGATGCGTTTGCTCGATCTAATGCTTCTAATCGAACTTTAATGATTTTAGCTTTTTTTAAAGCTAATGAAATATCTGAATCCATACGAGATCTTATTTCTTTGATTGATTTGGCATTATGACTTGTTTTGCTTTCTTCATTTGCATCTGAAAGTTTTTGATGTATTCTTTCAACTTCTTTTAATTCATCTTTCACACTTTCAACATCTTCGAAGAATTTGTCTAGGTTTACACCTACCACTGTTCCTCCTCCTCCTCCCATTTGTATATTTCCACCACCACCACCTTGTTCAACATCATCGCTTCTGAATCTAGCAAACGATCCTGCTAACAAATCATTCATCTTCTTCTTATCCTCAATACAAAACAAAATCAGAGTATAATTCGATCAATGAGATTTCAGATTTCTTCCAATAGAAGGAAAAGAGAATTGATCGCTCTGGTTAATTTTAGAGAGAGAAAGAAGAGTTGACAGTGGAAAGCCGCGGTTTTGGGCCGGCTATGTAGGCAATGAATGATTAGTCAATGGTCAAATCAAGTCTTCTTAGAAAGTCTTCGTACAACAACTTTTCTCTTGTTTCCTTGGCACTTCCTCAATGGCTGTGTCCCTACGTTTTGAATAGTCTCTTTTTAACTTTTGAATATGAGATTTTTGGAAGTCATTCTCTTCATCGGCGACTTTCCGTTTTGATTCCTTAATGATCCCCAGAAGAAGATTTCAAGTGGTTTGGGCTGGGGACTCGCTTTTTACTAGATTTTTTTTTTGAAAAAAAGGCCGATGCAGGCTTATATTAATCAAAATAAACTGTCAGATACAATATCAAGTGGCAAGAAATTGGAAGGGAGTCTAGCAACAAGCTGAGCCCCAACCGCTTTTTGAATGACAACACCTGACCTGTGGAATAGAAAATCCCCCACTTTGACATTTGCATCATTACTAGCCATATAATTGCGTAGTCTCTTAAGGGATTTGATAGTGTCATCACCGAGCTCACCTAAGGTAGTGTAGGCAAGGACTCTAAAGCCCATGCTCTGTGCATTTATCAAGATACTTAACACATTTGCGATCAATAGCCTTAGCGAGAGCTTGCCCTGGGGTAAAAGCACGTACTCCATCACCTGTGAAGGGAGAGACACCTGTCACATCCATACATACATCACGCCCATCAATCCAGTTATGAACTATAATATCCGCAGGTCTTAAGTCCGAGCCAGTATTGGAGATGAGACCTAAGTCGACTTCTTCCTGGCTGATAATTCAACTATTTTTTTTTCTTCGATAGTTCTAGAATTCAACTATTTTACCGTTCTTGATAATTCTGAATGTTTTAAACATTATTTCTGGATCAAGCGTATAGAGAAATTGTCTAGTATGACAGTTACTGACTTGGTTATATAATCTTCATAGGAGATTAAGTCATTTGATAGTAGCAATAGAATTTTTTTTTTTTTAATTGACCCCAACTTGCTATTGATCTGGCCTTCAAAATGACTTCTTCAGTATGGACTATGGAGAAGTGTTACTTGGTTTTGAGTCCAAAATGCTAAAGAGACATAGGGAACCGAACATCCTTTTCAATGAAAGTAAAGCTTCACAACACGTTTTGAAAGTTCCTTGGCGATGTGAGAAAATTATTTTTTCCATTTGATGATATATAAAATTTCAAAAGTAATTAAACAAAAAATTATAATCAAGCAATAGACTAGAGCGAAGGTCAAGAAAATTGACTATTTCGCGGAAAGGGGCGCTGCCAGTCCTAATCATTAGAAAGGGGCAAATATGGGCGAGTCCGACTCGTTGAGACTCAGTATGTTAATTGTACCCGTTTTTGTCTAACCTACCCTCCTGGTCGTGTTAGATTAACAACCCTAGTTAGGTTTGGTTAGGATTTTGCACATAACTGGTAGGCCTCGAGAAGTGTTTATATTTTGACCTACATGTTATACCGCAAGTGCAGGCGTCTATCGGAGACGCGGCAAGTACGGGTCGATCCCACAAGGACTTGTGTGTGCTTTGTGTGTGATCTAAGGCTTCTTCAACTGATTTCAAGTGTGACAGAGTAACAAAAGGGTATTTTGTGCCGAAACGGCTGAGTTTTAGTGGAATGAACCTAAACTAAGGTATAGACAAGTGGCAAAAAAAAAGGCTTGCTAGGTCTTCAAATCCACCTCCCGAATTCCTACTATGTGCTCAACTAGTTTGAGTTCTTGTTCTTATACCAGACAAGTGAAGCTTGTCACTAGCTACCACTTATATAAGAGTTTCTCCAAGTGATAACTTAAATAGCAGCTAAGGCACTAACCCTAAGTACTAGTTGTCTAATTTAGCACAACTAGTCAGGGGAATTAGTATTAAAATTAGAAGCAAGAGCTGAATCACTCTCAACTCAGTATTAACCTAACTACAGTGCATCCATGGCTTTGGTATGCACTTTGTGAGAGAGAAAAGAGTTGAGGTGTTAAAATTTGAAGCTATCTAATACATTAAGCTCTCAAGAACATTCAACACAGTTCAAACACAATTGGGAATTAGGGTTTCAGTGAAACCCTAGCAATTAAATTAGAACATAATAAAAATAACAAGAACACAAATTAACCCTAATTGAAGCACTGGCTAGTCCAGGCATGACTATTACACACACCCCTCTCTTCAATTTATACATGCAACCATAAAGCTACCAAACCCTAATTCTTTAATTCAAAAATCGAAATAAAATGAAAGATAAAATCAAACCCATACTCTCCGAATCTCGCCTCCGTCAATTCGTCTCCCCGCACTCCCATGTTTGGGTTGTTATGGAGAAACCCTAATTCTCATTGTCTTAACCCTAGCTTCTAGGATGAGAGAAGCTAATGGTTGAGAAAGGTAGAACTAGGGTGTGGGAGGAAGTCGAGATGTAGGCGTTGTCGGGAGGGTTGTTGGTGAGGTGGTGTTGTCTGCGGTGGTGGCATGGGTGAAGAAGGTGGAGGAGCAGAGCTGGTCGGGGGAATGGGGGAGTGGGTTTTGCGAGAGAAGAAAGAGAAGAGGAAGAAGAGAAATGGTTGATCGAACAGGGGTATAGGGTTAGGGTCATTTTGCTGTGAGGCGGGTGCAGCGACGGACGATGAGGAGGTCGGACCGAGCGTAGGATGTGGCAGGTAAGATCTCAACGGCTCAGGATGGTATGCGGTTTTGGCGTGATCTGGTGTTGCACGGGAGCAGCGATCTTCGATGCACGTGGAGGCAGCGACCATTGGATGTGGAAGATAGAGATCTCAACGGCTTGGAGTGAACGGACTCGGATCCGGGTCGCGGGTCGGGTCTAGCTCAAGCCCATGTTCTGTAGATGAGTTGCTACTTGTTGGGTGGCAACTGTTGCGCGCGGGCTTTGGCTTTCTGATCCATAGATGCTCGACTCCAATTCTTCGCTCTTTGGGCTCCTCAGTTTCTCCGAGCTTTATTTATTACCTAAAAACACAAAATTAATTAATACAAATATTTATTCTTGAAAACAAATAAAACACGAGAACTGGGATAATATCTCGATTTCTAAACGCAAAAGATGAGTAAAATGCCAATAAAAATGTGTATAAATATGCACTATTTGGCACTCATCAAATACCCCCAAACCTGAATTTTACTTGTCCTCAAGTGAAACGAGAAATGAAGAAATCCTAACTATACCACCGTCGTAGGTCTCTCGAATGCATTTAGCGTATGCACTAAGCCTTTAAACCCCTAGGTGTCCCTAGTGGACGAGTTGTAGTCTCGTGAGGGTTTACCAGAGGTGTACCCACAAAACCTTCTCCAACTTCGACCGAGTGTAAAAGAGTCTCAAGCCTCCAAGGAGCTATGAGGACATAGAGTTTCGCATGCTAGTAACATAAGTTAGAACTACCAAAGAACGCATTCTCATCCTTAAGTGCCGAGCGAGAAGTAACCATACCATATGAAAGAATTCGGATTCGATTGTGATCATAAGCCTCGACTTCTCGCCTCACCATTAGGGTTTTATGATAATTGCACTCAAAAAGACCGCTTTTTAGTCTCTCATGTGTGCGAGGCGGGAATAAAGAGAGAAATCCCGCACACGTTGTAGATAAGAAGGATAACCTTCCGAAATAAAACGGAGACTCCACAGAAGTGTGGACAAAAAGAATCTTTTTCTCGATGATCTCTAAGAAAGGAAATCAACCATTAGCAAGGGTGGGAGTACTCACTCACTTCTCACCCGATCGGCAATTAACATCAATCTCTCATAAGAACCATAGAAACGTCTTCAATCTTCGGTCTTCGGTCTTCAAATGTTGATGACGAACTTCTAAACTTCACAAAACTTGACAAATTTTTAACTTTTCTACTCAAATTCCTTGTTGTTTGGATTTTTCTTTTTAAATTCTTCTTTACCATGGTGGTAGCAAAAATAAACAACAATATATTTTTTTTTTTTTGATTTTTTTTTTTTTTTTTTTTTTTTTTTTTTTTTACAAAAAGTGAAAATAAAAATACAAATAATGACACAACTAACTCCATGGACAAAGGACTTTATCACTCAATTTTTCCACAACTTGTATTGTCTTGATTTTATAAATTTTATTAATTCTCATCCTATTTTCTTTTTCTTTGTTGCACATAAACCTTGGACTATCTCAACTTTTCTTTCAATATTCGATTGATGCTCCAGGTTCTTCGACGATGATATGTTTCTATGGGTCTTGCCGATTGAGAGAGAGATGCTAACCGCAAATCGATATTTAGAAGGAGTTTTCATCTTTAGACGTCACCCTCATGATTGACGGAATTAGCACTCAAGAGATCAAAAGTAGTGCTGAAATTGGTGCGAAGTTGGGTAGCTCACCATTCCTACCCGGAATTTACGTATGGTGACACACACTCTAACAGCTTTTCTAGAAAGTTGCAAAAAAATTGAAGGTTGGTGCCTCACTTGATGTAAATTGGGTAGTATCCACTATGGGTGATCACAATTCTACTACCGAATATCTAAACAACACCTAATTTGCCCTCCGGTATGGTTAAATCCAACTTTAACGCTCTAATCAACTAAGAAACCCGATTGTGTTCTCCGGTACTTCTAACTTTTGTTATTTCGGTCAGAATCTCTATGTAAACATAGCTAGAAGCATGCTAGTGACTCTAAAATCTCTAAAAGTTGGAGGTTTTTATTTGCAAAAAGTTTTTTTTTTTTTGATTTTTTTTGAATTTTTTTTTTTTAAATCAAATTAAAAAGACTTTAATAAAAATCAAATTAAAAAGACTAAAAACTATATATGCAAATGCGCCCCCAAACCTAAATCAAACATTGTCCTCAATGTGTCAACAGATAGGAAAAATTTAACAGTCACATACCATGAGAACTATGCCGAAAAGATAAAAGGGAAGAGATTACTTAGGTATGTCTGGCGGGAGCAAGGTTGAGCTTCATTAGTCAAGGCTAAAATCCAACATTCTCGGTGGAGATCATATTGGATTAGCATAATATATGCGCAAGAAGACTCAACCGATGTAAGAAAAGAAAAATTTAACAAGTCCTACTGGATATATACAATGAAAATTTACCATAAACCAACAGTCTAAAGAGTTGAGGATCAACCCAATAGAAAATATATACAAACATCAACAGTCTTACACAAATATAATATGAAAGTGCAAGTAAGACTGCAAATGTGAAAGAGTTTCCCCAAACCTAAACTTGTGAACGGGTGTGTTTGGGAGCACAAAATCTTGCAATTTTAAAGGTACATCATGCAAAAGGTCTAACTCAAAATGAGTTTTGCTAAGAACAGCGGACATACACATACCAACCGTGGTTCCCTAAAGGTGTTATACTTTGATGCAAAATGGTCCAAGAGGACTTGGGAAGCACAAAGCTCTAGGCCTAAATTAGGCATTTTCAAAAAAGTTGGTTTTGCAATTTTGTGACAAACTACACCTAGGTTTGGTGGAAGAGTTTCAATTTGTGACTCGGGGAGAGAGGTCGGTACATCTAGGTTGTTTTCATTTTTTAAAATCATTTGTACCATCACACACTTTCCTAAAGTCAGAAGAAGGTAAATCATGTTCACCTGCATAAAACAATTCATCAATCTCCATGTCATAATCATTATCAGTCTCACGCATAACATGACTAGGAGAGATATCATGTTGTAACCTAGGCATGGAATTAGGCACATGCATTGAATCATCTCGTGTCAACAGACAATTCAGCTATTCCTAGGTCAAAAACAGTGGTAAAGCAGGCTCATTTTCACAGACAATTCCACAGATCCATATCAACATCACATGCATGAATATCAGAAGAAGCATCATTCATAGGGTTCACAGAAGAGACAATTAATGTCTCTGAACCTAAAGATTCTACTACATTTTCAAAATACACATGCTCTTCATATTCATCATCATCATCATAGCAAGAATTCATCTCTCCATTCAAAAATGTAGTATTTTTAGTGTACTCATCTACCTCTAGATTAGGTTCATATTCAATGTTAGTTGCATGAGTAAGACTAGAAACACTATTTTCAATCCTATCATTTTGTAATTCAATCAGGTGAAGAATCATTTTGAGTTTTTCTATTGAAGGAGAGTCTTCACTAGTGGGTATGCATTCCTCATATGGATATTCATTGTATAGTTGAGCATGAGGTTCACTAGAGAAGGGAAATTCAGACATGTTGCTATATGGATGGTCATGCATTGCATTCATTTCAAGCATAGCATTTTGCTCTATGAGTGTTTCCATTATTGATTGCAAACTAGGAGTTGGGGGAGTATAAAATTGTTCATCTCCCCACTGTGGTGAATGATGCATGTGTGCATGGTCATGGTCACTTCTAGACAATTCGTACATTTGATTATCATGGCTTTCCCTAGACTGCCTAAAATCATGCAAAATATAACAAGACTCGGCAGGTGGTCTAAGCCACCACATAAGGTACATGCATAAATTTCATATTGCCTAGAGGAATTAGATTTGACAAATTGCCTTTCTAAAGCCGAAACTTGAGCTTCTAATTGATCTAGAAGTGATGACCGGGTATGAGGAAAGTGTTCATTTTCAACTTTGTGGTGGATGATGCATGTGCTCATAGTGATTAGGGTATGTGAGGTCAGGGCCCTGAGAAGGCTCATAAAATTCCCTAAAATCACTATGGTATGTGGGGGGTTCACACTGTGAAGCGTGCCCGTAAGCACGCTCTCTAAGGGATTTGTTTCCATCCCCAGATGCAGACCAAAATCCTGACATGATTTAGCACTCAAATTGAACTCAAAATTTAGTTTGGTTTATGTGGGCTTAGTTTGGTTTAAATGGGATTCATTTGGTTTTGTTGGGGGCTTGTTGTTTGGTTTTTGTGGGAAGCCCAGTTTGTTGCAAAATGTGTAGCCCAGAAGTGGATTGAGCCCAGTTGACAGTTTGGTTTGGCAGCCCAGGTTGGGTTCAGTTATATGCACAGCCCAACAGATGCGGGTTGAGTTGTTGTGCAAAGCCCAGTGCACAATTTGATTGTGAGCAGCCCAGGTGATTGGGTTGCAGTGTGTGCAGACAGCCCAGCAGTCTATGGGCTCAGTTTGGTTGCAGCCCAGGTTTGATTCAGTTAGGTGGGCTAGCCGTGTGTGGATCTCAGCTTTGGGGTCAGTCAGCCCAGCTTTGATTGTGGGCTCCGATTATGCAGAGTGCAAGCCCAGTGGTTGGGCTTGTAGTTGTTAAGCTTAGCTTGGAAGGGTTTGTAGCCTAAAGGGAGTTTAGTCAAGTTTGTGCAGAGCCAGCTCGAGTTTAAAAAAACACAAGACAACTTGCACTTTGCAACACAAAGACACAAAGAAAGATTTTGCGGCTCATGATTATGCACGGCTTCTTGCGGCTTAGGCTCTACGGGGCAAATGAGTGTGCTTGCTCAAGTCACTCAACCCTCATTCAAATGCCACACACACACAAGTGCTAACCGAGAATAGAACATACAACAGGTATCACAAGCGGATGGAGCACAAGGGTTACGAGAGCCGCAGCTTGTTATCGCAATTCACAAAACGAGATGCATACAAGGTGCGGGGTAGCTCCACACTTGCTGCTTCAGGGGGCTAGCAAGGTGGTAGATGGCTTAGCATGTCAAGAGGGTAGAGCAATACAATTGGGTACCTCAACTGTAGCTTGAACTCTCGGCCTGTGGGTCCGGAGTTAAGCTCGGGGCAGGCTGGGTTATGCTCGAGCTAAGGCTTCTCGGCTAACGAGTTTACACGTATTCGAACATAATGATGCTTAGCGCACTTTCAATGATGCACAGGGGAGTGAGCATGCGC
The DNA here is from genome assembly GCA_023531295.1 of Papaver armeniacum. Classification (NCBI taxonomy): domain Eukaryota; kingdom Viridiplantae; phylum Streptophyta; class Magnoliopsida; order Ranunculales; family Papaveraceae; genus Papaver; species Papaver armeniacum. The sequence goes on from JAJJWW010008405.1 coordinate 375,960, forward strand.
AGCAGATGCAGAGGCTATGCACAGGCTTTTGGCTCAACAGTGGTCAGTTGTGCTCAGTTTTCGCAAATTTATATGCGCAAACCCTAGATGTTGCAGATTATCTAGCCTATCGGGTGAACCAATCTTGGCATCCAACACAAAGTTGGCCAACTATCAAGCATGCGGTCGGGGTTGTACTTGTACACAGATCATGCAGGTATAGAGTATAACAAACTTTGAGAACTACCAACCGGTTTAGCCACAATGGCTATGTTGTTCTGCTCCCTGCCTTTCCCTGGGTTGCCTCAGCTTAACAGCTTGCACAGCAGCAGAGTTGCACAGCACAGGTAGGATGCACCTGCTGGCTCAATTGAAAGGGTTAGCTCTTCTGAGGTTTCAGTGACCAGCTAACACTAAGTGAAAATGCAGATGGGGTATGGGTAATAATGCAAGTGATTACAAATAAAAGTTGAAGCTAAGTTAAGCAAAAATGCAATGGTATAATGAACACTATGCAAAGGATGATTCAGAGAAAGTAAAAATTGACAGCTAAATGCAAGTGATTAAAACAAGTTACAAGTTACAGATGCAAGGATGCAAAGAAATGAAACTAAGTTGTACTAATCAAGACTAAAAGCAAAAAAAAAAAAATGTAAAGTGAATGTACAGAGATGAAATGAACTCAGTTAAGACAGCAATTTATCAACTTAGCACACGCCAAGTCCCCGGCAACGGCGCCAAAAACTTGGTAGGCCTCGAGAAGTGTTTATATTTTGACCTACATGTTATACCGCAAGTGCACGGCGTCTATCGGAGATGCGGCAAGTACGGGTCGATCCCACAAGGACTTGTGTGTGCTTTGTGTGTGATCTAAGGCTTCTTCAACTCGATTTCAAGTGTGACAAGAGTAACAAAAGGGTATTTTGTGCCGAAACACTGAAGTTTTAGTGGAATGAACCTAAACTAAGGTATAGACAGTGGCAAAAAAAAAAAGGCTTGCTAGGTCTTCAAATCCACCTCTGAATTCCTACTATGTGCTCAACTAGTTTGAGTTCTTGTTCTTATACTAAGACAAGTGACGCTTGTCACTAGCTACCACTTATCTAAGAGTTTCTCCAAGTGATAACTTAAATAGCAGACTAAGGCACTAACCCTAAGTACTAGTTGTCTAATTTAGCACAACTAGTCGTGGGAATTAGTATTAAAATTAGAAGCAAGAGCTGAATCACTCTCAACTCAGTATTAACCTAACTACAGTGCATCCATGGCTTTGGTATGCACTGTGAGAGAAAAGAGTTGAGGTGTTAAAATTTGAAGCTATCTAATACATTAAGCTCTCAAGAACATCCAACACAGTTCAAACACAATTGGGAATTAGGGTTTCAGTGAAACCCTAGCAATTAAATTAGAACATAATAAAAATAACAAGAACACAAATTAACCCTAATTGAAGCACTGGCTAGTCCAGGCATGACTATTACACACACCCCTCTCTTCAATTTATACATGCAACCATAAAGCTACCAAACCCTAATTCTTTAATTCAAAAATCGAAATAAAATGAAAGATAAAATCAAACCCATACTCTCTGAATCTCGCCTCTGTCAATTCGTCTCCTGCACTCCATGCTGGGTTGTTATGGAGAAACCTAATTCTAGTTTGTCTTAACCCTAGCTTCTAGGATGAGAGAAGCTAATGGTTGAGAAAGGTAGAACTAGGGTGTGGGGAGGAAGTCGAGATGTAGGCATTGTCAGGAGGGTTGTTGGTGAGGTGGTGTTGTCTCTGGTGGTGGTATGGGTGAAGAAGGTGGAGGAGCAGAGCTGGTCGGGGAATGGGGGAGTGGGTTTTGCAGAGAAGAAAGAGAAGAGGAAGAAGAGAAATGGTTGATCGAACAGGGTATAGGGTTATGGTCATTTTGCTGTGAGGCGGGTGCAGCGACGGACGATGAGGAGGTCGGACCGAGCGTATGATGTGGCAGGTAAGATCTCAACGGCTCAGGATGGTATGCGGTTTTGGCGTGATCTGGTGTTGCACGGGAGCAGCGATCTTCGATGCACGTGGAGGCAGCGACCATTGGATGTGGAAGATAGAGATCTCAACGGCTTGGAGTGAACGGACTCGGATCCGGGTCGCGGGTCGGGTCAGCTCAAGCCCATGTTCCGTAGATGAGTTGCTACTTGTTGGGTGGCAATCACAGCTTGCTGGCTTTGGCTTTCGATCCATAGATGCTCGACTCCAATTCTTCGCTCTTTGGGCTCCTCAGTTTCTCCGAGCTTTATTTATTACCTAAAAACACAAAATTAATTAATACAAATATTTATTCTTGAAAACAAATAAAACACAGAATCTGGGATAATATCTGATTTCTAAACGCAAAAGATGAGTAAAATGCCAATAAAAAGGTGTATAAATATGCACTATTTGGCACTCATCAATAACACACAACATTGAGAACCAAATAAAGGAAAGACAACATTGAGAACCTATTAAAGGAAAAGCAACTGTAACTACCGAGGACTATTCAAGTTTCAGGTGAATGACAACATTGCGAATGTGAGTCGAAACAAGAGAACCAAAAAAAAAAAGAAAAAGACCAGCAAGATCGAACAATTTATGGAATCTCTCCAGTAGTACAAACAAGCCACTACATCATTAACTGTTTAGTGTTTAGGGATGAGCAATCCAGATAAATGAGGACTGAGGAGAAACAAGCTGGTTATCAACATCAATTCAACTGAATATATGTAGAAAGAAGTAACACAAAAATTCTTAAATCACTCGATAGGCGTGCATGAAGGATACTAGTAGTTCTATGAAGCATCAATTCAACTAAACATATATAACAAGAAGTAACACAAATTTTTTTAAATTAGCGCTTCATTAAACACCAACTGGATTTAAGGAAAACAACTCAAGTTGCAGATGGAGCCCTTCATTACAAAAATGAAGGTTTTCACAATGTCACCGAGCTTGTAGTTGAGGCATTTTTTGCACCTGATCTAAGTAATCCTCAACTGAGCTTACCGACCGAATACATTTATATATACTAGGTATCACCGGGGACTTACGGCCCGACTCAACCTTTGTTTGGTGTCCTACATCATTTAGTCTTAGGCATTAAACACAAACTTATTAGCCCTCTATGTGCCATGAAAATGCATTAAAACATCATTTATATGTTCTTCCATTGAGGTATTCTCATTGATATAATCTGGTTTCTTTGATCCAAATATCACTAATTTGCATTGATATAATCTGGTTTCTTTATCTAAATATCACTAATTTGCATTGATGGAATCTGGTTTGTTTTATCCTATATCACTAATTTTTATTGATACAATCTCGTTTCTTTTATCGAAATGTCACTAATAATGGTTTTCTTAAAAAAAATAAAGTAATCCTGGGTGACATTTTTCTAAAAAATTAAATAATCCTAGGTGTCATTTTTACTCGTCTTTTCTTGGGTAATTAAATAGTATCAATTGATATTTATACATGATACTATTAAAAAATAGCACAACAAGCATGGTTTGAATATATATGTAATCGTTTAACCAAAGCTGAATTATTTAATTCAAACGAACTGATGGACAACTCCGGAATTTGCTTTAATAAATTCTCCCGAAGATTTTTTTTTAATTTTTTTTTATTAAAAGCAATAAATGTGAGTCATAAAAAATCAATCCAAGAAATCTATTCTCGAACAGAAAAACAGCCTGATGCGAATAAAAAATCAAATTACCAAAATGACAATTATGTAAATAATAAGTAAAATTATGTAAAAGCTAATAAAGTTGGGATGTTGTTGCATGTCTGTAATATCTTATGTCGTTGGGATGTTGTTGCATGTCTGTAATATCTTATGTCGTTACAAATTTTGTATCATCATGCGGGGAATGATGGGCTCTCTAATATCACCGGGGTTTATACAAAGAGAACAAATCTTTCATGGTCATAAATCTTCCACAGACTTGGAATCTGCGAGTCTAGAATAGCGACTGCACACCATCCTCACCTAGATGACGATGTATTTAACTGATTTGTAATTCAATCAGGGGAAGGATTATAACCTATTGAATTTGCCGATGTTTTTCAAAATCCGAGAAAATTACTTCTGGATGAGACCGTTTCCGGCACAGAATGGGCATATTCTGCACATGAAGGGATTCTCCTTTTACTATGTTCATCTTGTATCCAAGATATACATAACAAATATATAACCATTATTTTACATGTTTGCTCAATAAAGCTTGTTGCTTTGTTATTGTAGTAAAAGGAGCGCAATCTTAAAATTTTATCTGTTTGCAAGATATATACATGAAAAAAGATCATTGTGCTAGTGTGCAACTTCCTCGGATCCAAAATCACTTCATATTGTGCCATTTCTACAACTTGGTATAATTTTTTTTTTGAAAATATCATAAACGGAACCCTCAATTTTGCACCGGAAACTATGCAATAATTTTCTCGACCCTTGACCATCAAACAACAAAGGTAACGATTTATAAGAAACTGGATAAGGTAGCATCTCTACTACATCTTTGAACACATCAGTAACTTGTCCATTGACATAGGTGGCACTGTTAAAATTATTATTCTTTGTTCGTTCTACGAACCAAGTAAAACCCCAATCCTTTCTTCTTCTTCTTTTTTTTCCGATTCCTGGAATTACAACAGTTAGCGTAATCTTGATTTGTGATAGCTGTTGTTATCTTAATTTTTTTCCAAATTGTTTCAGTAATCTCTTTAATTATCTCTTATCTTGAATTCTTTTATTTCCCTTGTCTCATCTTCTTTTTCCAGAGAAATACTATTTTGCGTGTGTGTGAACACCGTTTTGCTCACTGATTATATCAGTGGTAGATGGTTTGCCGCAAATGCAAATATTTTAGATTAAAAGTCTATAATAAGCAGAGGGAATCAAGTGTAATTCTTTGGATTCCCTTCTAATTGCACACTTCAGTAATTGTTTCACTGTATTTTGCATCGCCAACCTCTAAGTGTATGTTCTTAAGCTTTCCAGATTGTCTCCGTCTTTAAATTACAGTACTCCTGCATAATTAATATAATTGGTCACCTACGGGAAAATTTTTGACAGGAAATAGAGGATCCAAAGCAACTTAGTAATACCTTTTTATTGATGATCACATGTTTGAAGCTTGACCGAGCTGCATTGGGGTCTGAAAACTTTAGCTATAAACTTAGACACTCAAAAGGATGATGACTGGCCTATAGTCCTGGGACTGTTTCCACTTGATTATTTTTTTTAATAGCCAAAGAAAAATAATTAGAAGTGAAAAAGTATTGTAAAAGAAAAAAAAAGACGTTTGTTTTAACAAATAGAAGCACTTTTGAAGAATATTAGTGGGTATGCATCACGTCCCAGTGCTTTCTGCTGACCAAGATCTTTCACTGCTTCCTACACATGTCACTCTTCACTTGAAAGATGGCGAAACCTGGACTGCTCTAGTGTGCAAAAATAATAGAATATTTGATTTTAGAGTTTCACTCTCTCTCAAAAATATGCCCATCACTATCCTTCAAACAAAGAATTCTCCTTGAGAGCCTTCAAGAGCTCGAATATTGATGGAAATAGCCCGAATTCCTTTCATCTAATTTAATAATTGTTTGATGCGACCTCTGCCTTGACTCTCTTCCCTTTAAAAACACTAAGTTTTTATTTTCCGCTAGAATAGTTGTTACAGATTAAAAAAAAAAAGATTGTAATGGAACTCGAAACATTAACAGTCGGTGTTTTAAAGTCGAGAAAATCAAATGGCATTATAATTCTCAGCAACATTTTATGTTGGATAAATGAAGAAACTGCATAAATTACTAAGCACCGCCAATTCGAGCTAGTTCAGCAAAACTTAAATAGACTGGAATCTAAATAGAAAAAAATTGTTACACTAACTATCTACGATGTAGAAATTAGGCCAAGGCAATCTTTGAGAGATTTGGGCATCTTAATATCTCTTACAATGATGAGATACCACTAACTGATTATATCATTAGCCTAACAGACTCTGGGACTCTCTCAGTGCACAGAGTTTAATTAGGCCAAGACTGTCTTTGAGAGATTTGGGTATCTTAATATATCTTATACAATGATGAGATAGCACTACTTGATTCTATCATTAGCTTTACAGACTCTGGACCTCTCCCAGTGCAAAGAGTTTCAGGCATTCCCTAGAGGTATTAAAGCTTATGAATATTGTGTATTAACGTCTCACATACGAAGATAAAAGATCTACCTAACTATATGGCAAGATCCAAATATTCCATAGTGCTAATTAAAGTTCAATTTGTGCAAAATTTAGAAGCATTACCTAGAGACATTGGAGAATCGAAACTTTTGTGGTTCCTCAACCTTAAAGGCTTAAGTATCGAAGTTTTATCTAATTCTTTCCTTAACAAATTCCAACAGGGATTGGGCAGTTCCCACTTCTTGAGACTGAAAATTTGTAATCTCCAATTCTATCAAGTAACTGGGTAATGAGTTATATATAGGAAGAAGCAGAAGGTTTACAAACACTTAATCCTGCAGCTTTAGAGTCAAGTGCCTCTCTAATTGATTCTGTAACTGTGACTCTCATCCTATCCTTCAATAAATAAAGATTTATTCATAAAGACTTATCAATAAATCGAACAACAAAAAACCAAATTTAAAACATACCCACTCCCTCTGATGAACCTGATTACACTCGCCGAATGTAGTGAGCAATTTTATTTTGAACCTGCAATGTACTCTTACCTCTTAACTGTTACGCGAAAAAACCTTTTCCCCATTGCATCTCTCTCATTAATACTACTCAAGCTTGTCTGGCATGATGCCAAGCTTTAATATCACTTCATGTGTTCTTTCTCTACCGTGAAACTTAAGCCAATATCATGGCTGGCATTGCTTAGATCTCCCTGAAATTTCTTAGTTTCTGCAGCCAAAGAAGCAGGTAACCTCTCTATAGCCAATTTAGCTTCTCCCTCAATGTTGTGAGGATCTACAACAACATAGATACAAACTACCTAGGTAACAAAGTCAGCAATGCGCATCTCAACCAAAATAGAAAATAAAACTTCAATTATTTGTAGGACCGGCGATTGGACCTGGCGTGAATCGAACACGTAACCTTCTGACATGGAGTCAAATGTGCTACCATTGCGCGACATATCCTTGGGTTAAATGACTTGTCTTAGTATGGAATAGAAGCAAGATCTACATCTGGTGCTCGATTTTTCAATAGAAACAATAGTAGCGGCAAGAGAAGAAAACAAAAATCGAAGTACACAGACACCTCTAAGCCAAGTACCCAAAGATTGACGACAATATTGGAAATACACCTTATAATTACATTTTTTTTATGCTGATGTAAAATCACACCTTCACAGATCAACCATTCCATGACATGTACATCCTCAGATTCCTCTCATAGTTAAAATTTTCTATTACACAAATTACAGGCAACATCAGATTGGTCCTGGGGTGATCAGCATCATCAGGAGTGTGGAATGAGCTACTAATGAAATAGTGTTACAACCTGATCTCTCTAGTTCATATTGTTGTTGTCTTTGCATATTCTCCTAAAAGAATGTCAACATATTACAAAGCAAACTCATTAAAGTTGGCAGGTGAGGGAAGCACTCTTTTCCACTTCTGACCACTTGGCCAGAGACTTAATGGATAAAAAAATTCCACACGACTGACCATAAGAGTAATGAACGTCAACTTACCCATCCCCTAACATGCATACAAATAACTTCTCATGTCATCAATCTTTCTCAAACTGATATCGGGTTAGTATTAATCTTGCATGCTTTTAAAAGCAGTAAATATTAACACTCACCCAATTCAGTTGGGATCCATAACTAATGTTGCATCAAAAGCCACCACTCCTTCTATTGCTGCCGTTTTGCTTCTCAGTCATGTGTTGGTTGTGCAACAATTCTACTGCAAGTATCAACAATCCCTTTATCATCCACAATTGATATCAAATCCTGGCTCTCCCTTATTCATGAATATCTACAATGATGTTTTAAAATAGAGTGAATCTTTTTTCTTGGTGTAAAATCTACAATGTGCACCTCATATTGATTAAACAAAATAGATAAATAAATTCTTTGTAACATAAAATCTATATTAAGATTTGTTTGTTAGCATTAGAAAACGCACTTAGATTACCAATCAAGAACATCTAGAATCTTCGGTTTCCCATCTATAGTAGCTGGATGTCCTGTCAAAAAATAAAGTTAATTAAATCACCTCTTCTTGAAACCGAGAACTTTAGTCCAGAAAATATTCCCAATTGAACGCAAAAAATCTCCATCAAAGTTGGCATTTAAGGACATTCTCATCAAATTTGCTGATTACACAACTTATCCAACCTTTACAAATTCCAGATAGTCTTTCAGCAAGTTAGGTAGCTTCACAAAATGGCTGGAAAATGTACAGAAAAATAAATGGGTGTTGCTAAAACTTAAAAGAGATAATATTCACTCATTATTTTACCACTCAAATAACAATGCCATCTATGGGAGTCGAACCCACAACTGCATGATTTAGAACCATGCGCTCTTCCATCTGAGCTAAGACAGCAAGTACCATTTCTTAATGTAATTGAGATTTAATATAATGCGAATCAAGTGTAATAGTTTAAAACCGACACATGAAGGGAAGTCTAACACTGGAAGAAGCAACAAATTTTATACTTTTCTGCAGCTCTATCATTCATGATTTAGCTTATGAAGCTGAGGATATCAATGAAATTCCCCTTGCAGGTTCTGCTCTAAGGTTACTATCCCATATATACAAATCCTGTTGTGACAGAAATGATCAGCATATACGGACTGCTGTTTGTAAACGGCTTTCTACATCTGACTATGGCGAACAACACTATGTGTAAGATGAATCTCAACCAATTTATATACTCGTTATAGATCATGTAACATTATCTAATTTATGGATGAATGGAAACAAAAGTTGCAAACTTGTCAAGCTGTGAATATTAAGAAACATGGGAAGCTGTGAACATTAAGAAACCATTTGATTTAAAAAATGACTATTGGAGAGACAAAACAACTCAACATTGGAAGCTGAGACTATTAATATTGTAAAGAAATTAACATGAATTAATAACATCTTTATAAGTTGGTCACAGTCCATGCCTAATTCACTTGAACATCTACCTAATAATTAAGTTTGCTTGACCTTGTGACAAAAAAGCACTACATAACCAATATTCTCAAGTGTACTACCAAGTAATTAACTAAAGAATGGCCTCAACCGTGATTCAGAACATACTCAATCTGTCAATCTTTAACTTATGCCATAAAGGAGAGATGGCTTCTGAGATGGTTTCTAGAAACAAAGATCAAACGACTTACAGAGTTACTCCTTTTCTCATCCAAGATATAATGCTATATTGAAAGGAGAAAACATAGGTTGTCTACATATCCATGAATACATACAAAAATGTGGTTCTGCCGAGCCTTAGTTATGGTCAATATGCTTACTGCGGATATTAGTATTTCTTTGCTGTGGATATTAGTATTTCTTTGAAGCTCAAAAGGTATAGATCTCAGATAATCTTACAAATCCTAGAGTTAAAAAAGTATATCGAAAATTCTAGATATAAGCTATTGTACTCCTAGGCTATCATCGAACAACCTAAACATCCAATGAACATCTAAAATTTGGATCGTTTTGATTTACCATCATGTCTAAACTTCACCAATAGGTCCAATAGACATGGGGCGAAAACCTGATTATTTATTATAGCAAATCAATAAAATTCCAAAACACCAAAATTAGAAAAATTAAAAAGATACCTTAGTCAAACCTTCGCATCTGTTTCATGGTTCAAGTATTACAGTGTTTGCATTAGGTTTCAAACCCTGAATCAAAAGCATGAATCTGAAAGAAAGTTTGACTGGACACAATATTGAAGTTGTCGTGGTATGCTGTTCATTGTCATTGTTTAGCTATAAAATCATAACAGAAATTAATGAGGATGGAATGCGTACGTTTTAGTTTGGTTAATTATCTAAATTATACCTGCAAAGATAAACTAAACAAACCGCTAATCAAAACAAAATAAGGATCATAACTAATATCGTGCGAAAGAAAGAGAGAGGATGAGAATAGAGAGAAGAATATAAGCAGTGATTTTATTGAAAAGGTATATCATGAAACCCTAATAATAATAACGGAAGCATAGTCAAATCAGGAAACCAAGGGATCCAATGCGTCTATGCATATCTAAATTGAAGAACTAACCCAAAACAGACAAAAGTAAAATCACATATTTAGCATTGCTCTATCCAAGAACAATCGATATCAGTGCATTCAGCACCAGCAAATGTAGGAGAAGAACGAATAGTGTATGTCGACCTATCAGAGTTGAATTATCATCGAAACAATTAATATATTTATAATTTTATATCATACGAAACAAAAGACCCTAGAATTTTTCGACTTGACCTGTCATAAAAAATTACCTGAAGAACAACATCTATCGACTGCACTTTCGATGGTACCTGCAAACCACAAAACTTAAATTAATCCACAAAAAAAAAAAAAAAAAAACCAATCTAACATCCATACCTGCTTTCAAAACATAATTCTTTATACCCAATAAATCTTTGATACCCATATTTTTCTTTGTGAATTTTATCGAATTGCAGTGATCAATTGTTGTTGATGGTGGTATTGGGGTTGGGCCTGATTGATTCTCGTCATATTATGCTGGTGAGGTACTTCGTTGTTGATGCAAACTGGAAGACAACAGAGATTCAATTCAAGAAGATGAAGGAGGTGGAAAAATCAATCAGGTAATGCAATCATGACAAAATCAAAAAGAAAATTTCCTTGACTTCTCAGAGAACCAAGAGCAGAAGAAAGAATCAGGAGATGAGATTCCCAATTCTAAACGGATGGCTTACTTAATCTCTTTTTCTGCAAAAGACCCGAAATTGATCTTGTGCAATGCCTTAAATCCATTTCTACAAATGTCACACCGTCCATTCACAACATCTGTATACAAAAAAAAAAACATATGTATATTAATCCATCATTTGATCTTTATAAAGCAATGACATTTGTCATTTTCTTTTAATGCCCACTTTTAAGCATATGTTATTGTCCACCACCTGGATTTGTCTGGTGTGAAAAGCTTCCTAAGTCATTATCCCATCTTACTTGATTGGGTTGCGCCATATTTAACTACAAACTGCAATTCTTTTAGGAACTCTTTGGTGTTGTTTATTCTATTTTGTAGGTCATTGTTGTGTATAATCTATTTGGATGGAAGACGGAGGATGTCTTCTGGATTTCAGTTAGTAAAGCAACTCTTATATACAAAACTGCCTTCACAACATTTTTATCAATATTAAAAGTTGATTGACCAGTATAAATCTGCAAGCAAGCGGTAATATGATAAGATGTTAACTAATATGGTCTCAGGTTATCAGTGTATAAGTTACGGTTTGGGATTGAATTGAATTTAATTATAGCTCTTACCTCTGTCCAGTGCTTCTTTAAAATTGAATTTAATCACAACTAATAATGTTGATAGAGGTGCATAGTTTGGCAACTGGGAGAGGCGTTGACATTGGTACACTTGAAGGTGTTCTTGAAGCACCAACATTCTTTTCCATCTGCAGAAAGACAATTAGGACAAACAATAGCATCGATGAGAAGAAAATTTTAATTTTTTTTTGTCAAGATTAGTATCTGCTTCGGACTGTAGTTAAGAGCCTAGCATCCATAAGAAACAATTTAACCCACGACAGTTCATTAGTTACCTTGGTACTTCTTTACGAAGTTCGAGCACATTGTGACTACGTATAACTGCTGAATATTCTACAATATTACTACCGACACGCAAAAAACAGTCACCAGGTTATTATCAGTTTGTATCCACCACAAATAATTAGAAACATGGGTTAGCATCTGCCAATGTGCGTCTTCACTACAAATAATTAAAAACATGGGTTAGCATCTGCCAATATGCAAGTTTTACACTCCCAAGTATCTAAACATTGGTGATGTTAGTTCATTGGTACATGATATCTATTGATACGAAAAGACAAAATATGTTTATTCACAACATTGCATAGACGTTGTCATCAAGGCCAAGTAAGTTCTTCATCGTTGAAATAACAAAAATAATTTGTTGATTAGGTATCATCGTAGAAAAATCAAAAGTCTATAAGGGTATAATTTGTTGACTTGTATTACTGATATAAACTCGAAATCAAATTGATCATTGTGTAACGAAATTGAATACATATAATGTTTTTGAATGATATAAGAAACGGGTAGATATAACACGTTTGGTTTGAATAGTTTGTCCGTCTGGGCGTGGACGTTCCTATTTGGACATCTTGTTTGGGCTACTGGATTTATGTTCTTAATTTCCTGGCGTGGATATTAGAAGGAATTGATTGAGGTGAGACGAAAGGTGCAGAATGAGTTTGGGTTGTGGTGGTAGTGCCTCTCATGTGTAGTAAGAGAAGAGAAGAGAGAATGGATCGAAGATGGTTATCATCTGAGTGTTAATAAACCAAAAACATTAACCTACAACAATCAAAAGAAGAAGGAAAAAAAAAACTTGCAGAAAAAATTCTAGGGTTTTTACATGTTTACCTTGTTTTTTTTCCTCTCAATCCAACTTTACCTTCTTTCTCCATGTTAGCACCTCGGTAATGATCTCGTGCTCTTCTAGTCGTGTTATGAGTAATCTAGAAGAGTATAAAAGTATATCAGGCTTCACGATTAGCTTTTGAACAACAGTTACCTAAACTTTTTAATTGATAACGAAAAAATTAGGGTTTTAAAAGAGATAGTGAGATATATACCTCACTTAAGGTATGTTGTTGGTTACTTCTCCAATGGATTGAATTGTTTTTCCTGTGAACTTGGTTATCATAGCGGAATCGCAATCGAGCTGAACCTCCAAATCTTCCATGGGGTCGACAGTAGCACCAATGGTAACTATTGATTTTATTTTCTTCTTTTTTTTGTTTTTGTTTTGTTGTGCTGTCGAAACTGGTGAATCCGAGAGAAGAGGAGAGGCAGATCCAGAACGATGAACATAAAGTTTTGCCTTATGTCTGTGTTACCCACAGGCGACCCACATAATATTACCAGAAGTTTTCCTGACCGTCCAATGACTAATCCATCCGGAGCCTCCCGACCTTCGGATCAGGGTCCCCATTAAATGATGTCCGTCTGATAGACCTGGCTATCATGGACACAAACCTCATACCTTTTTATAACTATGATATATATATCACATTGGAGATTTTTATCATCTTAAGATACAGTTTCTCATAACTACATGTCTAAATAACCTATTACTTTACTACTCTGGAGAAAAAATAACCTCAGTTGCTACCACCACCTCCGCGGAAGAGGTAACCCAGAGAAGATCCACCACCAGGAGCTGCGTGAACCTAAGTCGAAGGTCGATACTGTATCTAGAAATGCATATACAAGCAAATATTATCATAACCACAAAAATCTAAGCAACATACACAAAATTGAAAATATTCAAATACAACATAACCTAGACAGAGCATGGGTTAGCAATGTGAATGACTTATCCAAGATGACTAAGCCATTTCAATCTCGGAGTAGGAGTTATCTATTTCTTTCTGTTCATGAACTCAAGTCTGTAAACCAAAGCTTTTATCTCACAACTAGGTATCACCGGGGCCTTACGGCCCCGACTCAACCTCTCCTTTTAGTATAAATACTTTAGGTTTACACAACAATTTTGTAAAACATATTAAATAGTTTTCGCACCGTTATTGTCACTCCGAAAATGAGAACTACATATATAAACCACTTCAACCTAATCTTATTGGTTTGGTATCTATCAGTTCTCAACCTTTACCGTTAATAATTTTAGAATATACATTGCATGTATCTTAAAATAAGTTTATACATAAGTACGAATGTGAGTTTGTAATTTGTTTATCAAGCACCATAAGACGAAGATAAGCTTAAATACCACTACATTTTATGCGTAAAACCATTAAATGATGGGAACTCAGATATTAACATGTAATATGTGTCCATCAGGATCAACATTGAGCACCGGACATCAATTGATATTCTTGAAGTTGACAACTGTAGACATAAGCGATGTCTGGTAATTTCGTTATATATGGGTTTTAATTGGCCGCTTTAGGTGCATCATAATATTTTCTACCCAAAAGATCATGATAAAATGTCTCTAAATAACTTGAAAGATCAATTTGGTGAATCGACCCCCTCACCTGAAATATAATATCAATAAAATAAAATATTGGCATTCATAACCCAACCTCTGATTAATGTCGTGCAACATGTAGTCTTCAACACATAACACATGTTTTTTGAATTTGTACGTCCCACGAAAACACTTAAAACTATCATCAATAGGTTTTTCTTATCCATTGATATAGTACAACTTATATTATCCAGGTATCATTATTAACCTAAAAAAATTGTTTTTTTTTTTAATTCATTTCCAGGATAATTATATGGTGATCATTTGCTAAACCTGAACTTCATCCACTTATCGGGTGAAAGTTAATGGCAGTCAAAATATAATGTGACTTTCTTAGATCATGCTAGGTGTATATAGAGGGTTAGAAAGAATTTTAATATACTTACTAAATTCTAGTATCGGTTCCATTGGGAAAGACATCTCGTCAATCATATCTTGGTAAGCCTTTTCTGACCCTTTAGTGCACATTTATAATCATCTTTTTTTTTTCCTTATTCCAGGCTGTCTATAGCGATGAGCACTTTGGTTCCACTCCCATTCAACCCGTAGTATTTCTTTCTACTTACTTGTTGATGCGGTTGAATTAGATATTGTATTGCATATTGTACTTTATTATCAAACAATTTCTTTATAATCATAATCTCCATCTTGAAATCCAACGTTCATTTGCTTTAATATCCATATAACCTACAATTTTTTTTTTAATAATTTAAATGAACTGCACCGTTTTTTATTTGCAACCGTATGCATCTTACAAAAAGAAAATCACAAATTAAAGAGCCTTAACCGATGAACTACTGGTTTCACAGTTATGGGTATTAGAAAAGCTTTTTAATTAGCCTTAAAGTTGATGCTCTTAATTCTATTGTAAAATATCAATTTGACAGTCAAAACTTTGTAGACGATTTTTGGTGTGTGCCATTTTATTCTTCTTTGTGCTTGTCCTTTCTATTACAAAATGCTAATTTGACAGACAACTTTGTAGTGAGCTTCCTTTCTCGTTATTCTCCAGTTTCCTCTCGGTGATGTAACCTACTCTCAGCTTCCATCCTAGTTGTTTATACTAAAATTCATCCTCAAATATAATACATACTGCATAAGCTTTAGACTACCATTGATACCTACAGTACAAATCCAAAGAGGAACTCGATCACAACATTGTATGCATATGCTTCATAGTTGTGTAGACAATAAATGGGCAATAAAACTGATAATAATTATACATACATTGATACAGAGGACATATATATCAAAGATTTATTAAACAGAGAATAATAATATATAATAGGTACCTTGAGAAACCGATTCCCCTTTCTCTGATGGTTTCTTCTGCGAAGAATGAAATCACCAGTGCAGTTTGGGGAGAGATTGAGGTTAGAAGATGTTGCTTATAACATTCTTACAACAAAAGAAATCACATCGATCGCATTGAAAAAGAAATTTGTATACATAGGGCATCAGTATATAAAAAAAAGTTCATAAAGCTAAATCGTTATGTGACCGAAGAAAATGGTTGACCATGATTTAACAACATCCTAGCTGTTGGGCACATATGCTTTCGACAAATATAGAGATAGTAGTGCAAAAAAAAAAAAAAAAAAGATGTTGAGACTAAAAGTGCCAAAAAGAGAAAAAAATTTATTTCCCAGTACTAAAAGAAAATGGTAAGACAAAAGAACCATGTAGTAGTGGTGGCTAAATTACCTGGCATTTGTGACGTTGCAATTTAATTGGGTTTCCAGTTTTCTGGGCAGGAATTACACTCTTAGTGATTATCATCACATATGAAGAGAAGTATCACTTTTATCTTTTTTGATGTCAAGGCCTAAGTTTGACGATGTTCTCTTGCTGCAGTGGCGACTTTGTCGCAGCCATGAATCTTGCGTGAGATGATATATGACATTGATCTCACATGTAAACCTATGCCGCACTATATATTGGTACCGAAAATACGTAAGGTTTCGGCTCATCCAAATAATTATGCCATTTGTGAGAGTCGAACTCACTCTATATATTGGTACCGAGAACATGTAAGGTTTTGGCTTATCAATATATTGGTGCCGAAAACACGTAAGGTTTTGGCTTACAAATAATTAGGCCATCTGTGGGAGTCGAACCCACAACTACATGGGTGAAACCATGTGCTCTGCCGTTTGAGCTAAGACAACAACACATAAGTCTGTTTGTTCAAAAGATTTCATCACATAAGTGGATAGTAAGAGAGTGTACCTGACACGCTGCTTCATATCCAAGTGTAACACTAACAACTTACCTCACCTGGTAGTGTTAAATAACCTCATCCGCAGCCTACCTTGATCAACTTTTCTACCTTTTCTTAAAGAATGAAGACAACACTACAAGACAACACTACCTGGTACAGTAAGAAGACTTTTAGGTAGGAAAAAAATCATGATTTATGAAACAAAAGAACACTGAAACGCAATGTTCCAACATAAATAAAAAACATAAATTACTCATTGATTACAATTTGAAAATATTAACGCTTATTATCTTGAGTTGAGAGTTTAAAATAACTAACCAAGTCCTTCATTAATCTAAAACTTTAAGTAGTTGAAACCAAATCTAAAGATGAATGCTACCCTGCATATGGATTTTACCTGCAAGTAAAAGAAAGATCCTGTAGACATTCAGCACCAGCTAGAAGAGGGCATAACTAAAATGTTCTGGTTTATGTTACTCTCATGGAATCGACTATTTTTATGAATGGATATAACCAAATGAATTAGATTATGCAAAATCTATCTATCTACTATTTTATGCTACGTATTCTAATACAACTCGAATCGTTTAAGTTATGAAATACACGAAATGAACAAATTTTGAGGAAAGTAAGGTAAAAATATAAATAAACACTACAAATACCACAAAATGAAAAAACATAACTGGCATTAAAATGAGAAAAGGACAAATGGGTAAAGCTTACTGAAGCCGAAGAGATGGTAAAGCTTATTGAAGCCAGAGAGAATAAGGCAGAGATTGGTTCCATCTCTATATATGGCTATACCATCCGTTCATGACCTTTGCAGATGTAAATTATGTCATAAATAAAACATATTTCATCTAACCAAACTTTACATAGTAGAAATTCTATAGACCTTTTGGTAAAGATGAGTAATTGAATTCAAAGTTAAAGCTTGTCACCTTTCGATTCGAAGAAGTGGACATTTGGACGAATGCAAATACTAATAGGAATGGGCCCATGATGATTGAGAAAAGTAGACTACCCAAATTATAAATGCCAGAGATCTGTTTCTCAACTTTTACTCATCTGCTGGAACCACTCAGCAACCCTCATTTTTATCATTTGGATCAAATTTTTGGTTGCATGTTCCATCATGATTCTGCAAACAAAAACAATGGTTAGGTTGGAGAAAGCCGTATAATTTTGTCTTCGTGGAGTTAGTAAATATAATAGTGAAGCCATCTAGAATCATCTCTCTAGATCCGAAAAGATGTCTTAAGAATAAAAAAAATGAGAATCCGAATATTCTCCTCTCCAACATAAAGATTAAACTTTATGGGAAAACCTCCAACATAAGCGAAGGATTAATCTTTTAGCTATGATCAGACAAAAAAATATTGCAGAAACTATATTCTATATTCCACATCGGAACAAAATCGAATGATGTCTAATGAATGGTCCAAAACCAAACTAAAATTATGTGAACATGGCCACCTTCAGGGAAGAACCCATCTGAAAGAGGCCAAAATATAAATACATAGATCATACTTTAAGCAGAAGGCGGTGAACTTTCATAGAAAAATAAACCTCTTTTTACCATGAAAACGACAATGTGCATGCATCTACACTTGACAATGGCTTCGATTCCAATGATTTTCTGCATTTCAATGATTTTCTGCATCATAGTGATAGGTGTAGAATACACCTAATTTACTATCTAGTAGTTTATGCTTTCTTTGCTATTTTTCTTGTAAATTATGTATTTTACGCTTGTTTTGAGTCTTGTAGCTACTTTGGAGTCGCACGGAGGAAAAGAAGAAGAAATTACTCTATTTGAGCAAAAAGGGCAAAAAGGTCATTTCACAGGCGATTGTTATCTGGAGTCTAGCCAAGGTTAAGGGGCAACTCTCTTTCGGAGGAGTACTAAAGCCAGGCCCAGCTATGGTTAAGGGGTTGTCATCACTGGGTAGCCCTTATCCAGAATATATGTGTTATTAACACCCAAACTGGGGTGGTCTTATCCCTGGGCGTTTTAATCCACCTCAATCATTTACAACCCTAAATTTGAGAGGCATCAATTATTTCACATCTGAAATTGGGAAGAAATTTCCTTGTCTGAGAGAAGCAGCCATGGCCGCTGCTAATTTGTTCGAGAAATTGAGAGATTAAAAGTTAGGGTTTGTCTGAAATCAAGAACAGAGAGTTGTGGCAGCCATGGAACCAGAAATTGAAGGGGAAATCGAGCTCGTTCTTGAGCTGGTGTTATAAATGGGAGATGAAATAAAGACGAGCTCATAGAGAAGATGAAATTGAGTTAGAAAGATGATGGTTTAAGGCTGATAATTGAATCAAGAACACAACGAGAGATGAGTACTTGTTTGAAAGCGATTGAGCAGGAGTGTTGGTGGTAATGGATTTAAGATCGAGAAGCGCTTTGCCGTTGTTGAGCTCGATGTTGAACAACAGGACGAGATAGTGATTGAAGTCTGGGTTTCGGTTGAGAAGAACAGAGCTCGATGCTGCTGCCTTGGGTTTGCTACGAATTTGAGATCGATGGGTGACAGGGAAGAAGATGACGCAGAGAGAAATCATGATGTTGCTAATTCGAATAAGAAATTGAAGCTGAGATTTGTGGTTGTTGAATCAAATCGAGAATGAAGAAAGGACAGTGAAGAGATGGGTCTTGTGGTTTGTAAATGGTGAGTGCAGAGCTGACTACAAGGGAGCATTGGTGGAGGAACTGGCTGTCATGGTCTGGTGGAGTCATGAGCTGAGCCTGTTAAGCTGAGTGAACTGCAGATTGAGTTGCTGAGCAAAGTGACATGGTAGTGGTTGCAGGACTGAGATGGAAATGGCCAGGCCTGAAGTGAGCTGTGGAGTTGGTGTTGAAAGGGAATTGGTGAGTTTTGCTGTGAGAAATTGCAGATTGGGCTCGTGGTGCTCTTCTTTGTGAGTTGTAATGCTGACTCAAGTAGATGGATGTTATCTGAAGGCAGGAGATGGCTAAATGGGACTGATGTGCAAGAACTGAGGTTTGAGGTGGAGATGAAATCGATGTTGTTGTTTAGATTGAGCTCAGGGTAATAAGTATGATGTTGGTGTTTGAAGGCAGCAATGGAGTTAGTTGAGTCAGGCTTGGTGCCATAATGCAGTGCAAATTGTGGAAAAGATGTTGAAGAAAGCTGGTGGCAATGGGACTGTGATGGTAAGGCGAATGGCAGGGCTAAGTGCAAGGATCAAGGTGGAGCTGTGAACAATGGCATGGCAAGGTTATTGGTGGTTCAACTACAGATTGCAGGAGCAGCTGAGCTTTTGGGGTTGAATTGCAATGTAACTGAGGCAGACTATGCTCTGGTGGTCTTGTAATGATTGCAGAATTGGTGAAGATGAGTCTTGCATTGTAGAGAAGTGCAATGTTGGTATGCATATGTATGTGGAGTTGGAAATCTTTGAGATAATGGGCCTAATGTGGCTTTGTTGCGGTTGTTGAAGTGAAGATTGCAATGGCTTTGAATCGAGTTGCGTAGTGGTCTGGTATTGCACCGGGCAGAGGTGGCAGATGGAGTGAATTATTGGCAATGGTGTTGAATGGCTTGGAAAAGGCAATACAGGGAAGCAGTTATGGTTCAGGGAGGAGGAATTGAAAGAGTGATGCTTTGGTAGCCAGGGCCATGATGGCTGGCAATGCAGCTATGATGCACAAGGATGGCGCTGCAACAAGTATGGCCTGGCAAGTGACATGGTCTGGACTGAGCTGGATCACTGACTCGGTTCTGACTCCGAGTTGACTCGATTTCGGCCTCGACTAAGACCGAGTCGGACCGGTGACTCATTGGTCGACTCTCTTCTACCTTGATTTGTTGACTAACCGTTGGTCGACGGTTGACCCGTTTGACCGTTAGTCCTAACGGAGGACCGGACGGAATATTCCGTCGAATATTCTCCGACGGCAGAAATTTTCAGGTGGTGGCGGCGACGTTTTCCGCCAAATTCCGGCCATAATCCCAGTTTTCGGCGAGCAAAATTCCAGAATTTTCTATGGACCTCTCTCATGGGTGTGAAGACTTGGGCTAGGAATTGGATGGAGAATTGGACTCAAATTTGGAAAGAGAAGGTGGAAGAGAAGAGAAAGACTTGAATTTGGAAGTTGAATTGCAAAAGGAAAAGGATTCTAATCCTTGGAAGAGTTGGAGAATATTGAAGCCTATAAATAGAGAAGTTTTCTACACCTCTCTACACACATCTTTACACACAACACTTTTCTTTTCTTATTCTTTGTGTGAACTCTTTTAACATGAGTAGTTAATTTTATTGATTGAGGATGAATTCCTAGTTTTTTAACATATGTTTTGAGTTTTTGTTTTCAAATTCTATCTTGAAGTTTTTCACATAATTATCGATTGTTTTTACTAATAGGAGTGATCTTAAAGACATTCATGATTGATTGATAGATTGTTTGGAGTGCACGCTAAATTGATTTGTTAATTCGATCTAAAGCTAGTGAAAGTTAGGGGATAAGTAATCGTTCTTTGACTCTTTACATAAGTAGCAAACACGAGACCTTGCGGAGGGATTCCGTGGAGCAATTGTGTGTAGAAACAACGTTAGCAAGTAGACCTTGAGCTAAGAGTCTAACTACTAATATCGACCTAAGAAATTCACAAAACCTAATGCATGAGCCAAGTTACATCTAGGTTGAGCTAATTCTAGGTGGCTTGGTGATTAGAATCCGGTAGTCGAGAACTTCCGTGTCCGGTGATACAAGGGATTTAGGGGTTTAGCATCGAGCTAGTCTGCTTTACCTACGGTTGGTGATAATTTGTGACTAATAACAAGTAGAAAAGAACATAACTTGATTCATTGTTTCATAACGAAGAAGGATTCCTTGATCTTGTCTCTCTTATTGCTTTCAACTTTACCTTTTAATTGTTTTGTTTATTTTTATTTTGCTTTTTTACACCCCCCTTTCGTGACAACTTTTACAACTAGAATCTCGTGCTCCTCGTGGGATCGACCTTGACTACCCTATATTACTTGTTAATTAGGTAGTAAAGTATTAATTAATTTGTTGTGGTTACGACACGCATCAAATTTTGGCGCCGTTGCCGGGAGCAGCGGATGATTTTAGTTGTTTTTATTTTTCTTTTTGCTTTATTCTTGCTTTGTTGGATTCTATTCCGTATCTAACTTAGTTTTTGAATCGTATTTCGGTATCGGTTTTCCAATGTATGGTGGACAAGAGCAAGCATATTACAACAATCAATACGGTTTTCAACCTCAACATTATGACAACTTCCAACCATCCTTAGGATACAATCAAAACCAATATTTTGGCTATGATAAATTTCCTACGTAACCTTATGGATATTCTCATACATATCAACAACCTTATGACGGGTATGTAAGTGGACAATCACATGGATGGAAGGATAGTTATGCATCTAACAATTTGTTTTCTAGTAATGTGCGACAGAGAATTTGGAATATACTCCTCTTCATCGTGTTTTTCCTTCACTTTTTCCAAAGAGGAGATGCCTAAACTCTAACGGTGGTAAGCGTGTGAACGTCAGAAACTTGCAATTATAAAATTATACAAATTGGAAGATGATGGAGACTCGGAAGAGCTTGTCGCGAAATTAGTAGGACTATTCATATGGAACTTAAACGACGTCGGGATAAAGGTTATGAAACCGATGAAGATTCTTATTATGGTGAGTCCGAAAATGAAGATGATTGTGTTGAAAAGGACCAACCTTTGGATACTTTTGATGACGCTAGTGTAGATTACTCGAGCCTTGATCTTAATAATGATCAAGCACCTATTCAAAAGGACGAGCTTGAGGAAGATGCATTTAGTGCTTGGCAAAAAATTTCTTAAGGAAAGATGGGAGTCCGCGGAAGTGTATGAATGTTCCGACAATGAGGAAGTTATTCCAACTCCGGATCATAATAACGATCCTTCACCTATTCAAAAGGAGGAGATTGGGTGTGACTTACCTATTGTTGTAAACGAAGTAACACCCGCACAAGAAGATCTTACAATCTATACCGATGAGAATCACTTTAGTGAATGGCCCGATTCCGATGATGAGAATGTTGAAGAGATGATTATAGAGGATGAAACCACATTCATTGATTTTGTGGAAGACCCAATTGAACTTGCGAATGATTTTAATGATGCCGAGACTTTGGTTAAGGTAGAAAACGACGAAGAATGGTTGCAAGGTTTAATAGAGGACCACGATATACAAGAGGTAAGTAATTCACTTGAATTTTTTAAGGATGAAGAGGATTCTATAATACAAGAATTTTTGAAAGGTTTGTCTAACCCTTTGCTTATTGATTCTTCTCCTTTACCTCTTATTGGTTTGAATGTATGTGCTTCGAAAGTATTTTTGGATGATTTTGTTTCTAAATATCCACCATTGGAAACACTTGATGCTACCACTATGCAGGTTTGCCAAGAGGAAACCATGGAAGTTCCCAACTTCTATGTTCTTTATACACTTCCGAGTGTGGACGAGAATAAGTGTGGGGGAAATTTCTATCGAGCGATAATTTCACTATTGTTTTCTTGTGCTAATATTTGTATGGAGTTATTGTTTGCAAAACAGGTATTATGGGTGGATCCTCAAATTTTCCGATTGTTAGTATATGGGGAATGAATCTTACAAGAGCCAAGTCGGGCCGTCGACTTTAAAACAAGCGCTTAATGGGAGGCAACCCATCGGTTTTGTATTTCTTATCTTTTGCTTTTTGTTATTTCTTTTTCTTGTTTCTTATCATGTTAAAATCTCCCACCTTGACTTTACTAGGAGGATTCAATTACATTGAGGACAATGTAAGGTTTAAGTGTGGGGGAGTGGTTAAGCATGTTTTTAAAACAAAAATTACAAAAAAATGAAAAAATTAAAAAAAAAAAAAAAAAGAGTTTTACTTAAAAATTCCAACTTTTAAAGATTTTAGAGTCCCTAGCATATTTCTAGGTATGTTTACATAGAGTTTTTGACCGACATAATTGAACTTGGAAATGTTAGAGAACTACATTCGGATTTCTTGTTTGTTAGAGTGTTAAATAATGGATTTAATCATGCCGGTGATGCGAATTTGGTGCGGGGAGAAATGCGTTATTAGAGTTCTTTGATCAATCATTAGTGGAGACTACCCGTATTCATATCATGTGAGGCACCGACTGTAAATCTTCCATCTACTAAAGAGCTTCTTTTGAGTGTGTGTCACCGTAAGTTAATTCGGGTAGAATGGTGAGCTACCCAACTTCCCACCACTAAAAGCACTACTCTTTGATCTCTTGAGTGCTAATTTTGTCAATCATGAGGGTGACGTCCATGGATGAAAGCTCCCTTCTTGTAGTTCGATTTGCGGTTAGCACCATTCTCTCTCTCGACAACAACGGATCCATAGAAACACTCTCATCATCAACAAGGAGCGACATCAAAATCTACAAGGAAAGTTGGAAAAGTTTAAGGTTTACAAGCAACGGAATGAGAAAAAGAGCAAATTTCAAATTCAAGTAAAAGCAACATACAAAGAGCGGATTTTTTACATATAAGTTGAGGACTTACAATACAATGAGGTAATTTTATATTCAAGTATGAAGACTTATTCATGAAAGCGAAGAAAATCAAAAGGTGAGAATTTTTGAAGTTTATGATTTCAAGACGATACAAGTTGTGAAGAATCAAGTGGTAAAATACTTCTTCCACGGCCATGGTTTATTTTGTATTTAATTTCTCTTGTTAATCAAAAAAAAAAAAAAAAAAAAAAAAAAAAAAAAAAAAAAAAAAAAAAAAAAAAAGAGAGAAAAACAAGAGAAATATTTTTATTGAATGAGCCGTGGGGAAGGAAAATATATAAGGAAGTTTCAAGCGACAAAGATTTTTAAGGAAAAAAGTTACAAATTGTTAAGGATTTATGAAATTCAAGGGTTTATCATCAATAGTTGAAACCGAAGACGAAGTTAAAGACGAGGAACGGAAGACGTTTCTATTGGATGCCGTGAGAGTGGTGTTATCTTAATTGGCAATCGGATGTGAAGGTAAGTAAGTAATCTCATCCTCGATAATATGGTTGATTTCCTTTCTTAGAGATCGTCAGAAAAATGGTTTTTCAAAATATTAAAAGATGTGGGTTTTTAAAAAATATTTCGGAAGTTGTCCTTCCCACCATTCAACGTGTCGCAGAATTCTCTCTTCATTCCTACCCGCACACATGTGAGAACCATAAAAGCCGTCTTTTTGAGTGCAATTATCATTAAATCTTATTTGGTGAGGCAGAAGTCGAGGCGAAATGCTTATTGATCGTTTCTCAAACACGCATTCTCTCATTATGGTGTGGTTATTTCTCACTCAACATTTAAGAATGAGAATATGTTCTTTAGTATTTCTAACTTCTTGTTACTAGCATGCGAAATTCTATGTCCTCATAACTCTTTGGATGCTTGTGACGCTTGAACGCTTTGAAGTTGTGAGTTTTTAGTTTGATTTGCTCGAGGACTAGCAAAGTCTAAGTGTGGGGGAATTTGATAGGTGTAGAATACACCTAATTTACTATCTAGTAGTTTATGCTTTCTTTGCTATTTTTCTTGTAAATTATGTATTTTACGCTTGTTTTGAGTCTTGTAGCTACTTTGGAGTCGCACGGAGGAAAAGAAGAAGAAATTACTCTATTTGAGCAAAAAGGGCAAAAAGGTCATTTCACAAGTGCGATTGTTATCCTGGAGTCTAGCCAAGGTTAAGGGGCAACTCTCTTTCGGAGGAGTACTAAAGCCAGGCCCAGCTATGGTTAAGGGGTTGTCATCCTTTGGGTAGCCCTTATCCAGAATATATGTGTTATTAACACCCAAACCCGGGGTGGTCTTATCCCTGGGCGTTTTAATCCACCTCAATCATTTACAACCCTAAATTTGAGAGGCATCAATTATTTCACATCTGAAATTGGGAAGAAATTTCCTTGTCTGAGAGAAGCAGCCATGGCCGCTGCTAATTTGTTCGAGAAATTGAGAGATTAAAAGTTAGGGTTTGTCTCAAATCAAGAATTGAGAGAGTTGTGGCAGCCATGGAACCGAGAAATTGAAGGGGAAATCGAGCTCGTTCTTGAGCTGGTGTTATAAATGGGAGATGAAATAAAGACGAGCTCATAGAGAAGATGAAATTGAGTTAGAAAGATGATGGTTTAAGGTGATAATTGAATCAAGAACACAACGAGAGATGAGTACTGGCGGGTCGAAAGCGATTGAGCAGTGTTGGTGGTAATGGATTTAAGATCGAGAAGTCGCTTTGCCGTTGTTGAGCTCGATGTTGAACAACGGGGACGAGATAGTGATTGAAGTCCTGGGTTTCGGTTGAGAAGAACAGAGCTCGATGTCTTGCCTTGGGTTTGCTACGAATTTGAGATCGATGGGTGACAGGGGAAGAAGATGACGCAGAGAGAAATCATGATGTTGCTAATTCGAATAAGAAATTGAAGTTTGAGATTTGTGGTTGTTGAATCAAATCGAGAATGAAGAAAGGACAGTGAAGAGATGGGTCTTGTGGTTTGTAAATGGTGAGTGCAGAGCCGACTACAAGGGAGCATTGGTGGAGGAACCTGGCTGTCATGGTGCAGTGGAGTCATGAGCCGAGCTTTGTTAAAGGCCGAGTGAACTGCAGATTGAGTTCTTGAGCAAAGTGACATGGTAGTGGTTGCGGGATCGAGATGGAAATGGCCAGGCTGAAGTGAGCTGTGGAGTTGGTGTTGAAAGGGAATTGGTGAGTTTCTTTGTGAGAAATTGGCAGATTGGGCTCACGTGGTGCTCTTCTTTGTGAGTTGTAATGTGACTCAAGTAGATGGATGTTATCTCGAAGGCGAGGAGATGGCTAAATGGGACCGATGTGCAAGAACCGAGGTTTGAGGTGGAGATGAAATCGATGTTGTTGTTTAGATTGAGCTCGGGGTAATAAGTATGATGTTGGTGTTTGAAGGCAGCAATGGAGTTAGTTGAGTCTGTGCTGGTGCCATAATGCAGGTGCAGCTGTGGAAAAGATGTTGAAGAAAGCTGGTGGCAATGGGACTGTGATGGTAAACTGAATGGCAGGGCTAAGTGCAAGGATCAAGGTGGAGCCGTGAACAATGGCATGGCAAGGTTATTGGTGGTTCAACTACAGATTGCGGGAGCGGTGAGCTTTTGGGGTTGAATTGCAATGTAACGAGGCGGACTATGCTCTGGGTGGTCTTGTAATGATTGCGGAATTGGTGAAGATGAGTCTTGCATTGTAGAGAAGTGCAATGTTGGTATGCATATGTATGTGGAGTTGGAAATCTTGAGATAATGGGCCTAATGTGGCTTTGTTGCAGTTGTTGAAGTGAAGATTGCAATGGCTCGGCGAGTTCTGGTGGTATTGACGTGCGAAATGCGAGATGGAGTGAATTATTGGCAATGGTGTTGAATGGCTTGGAAAAGGCAATACGAGGAAGCTTGATTATGGTTCGTGGGAGGAGGAATTGAAAGAGTGATGCTTTGGTAGCCGGGGCCATGATGGGCGGCAATGCGGCTATGATGCACAAGGATGGCGCCGCAACAAGTATGGCCGGCAAGTGACATGGTCTCAGGATCGAGCTGGATCACCGACTCGGTTCGACTCAGGAGTTGACTCGGTGACTCGGCCTGACTAAGACCGAGTCGACCAGTGACTCATTGGTCGACTCTCTTCTACCTTGACTGTTGACTAACCGTTGACCGACGGTTGACCCGTTTGACCGTTAGTCCTAACGGAGACCGGACGGAATATTCCGTCGAATATTCTCCCGACGGCAGAAATTTTGTGGTGGCCGGCATGACGTTTCCGGCCAAATTCAGGCCATAATCCCGCTTTTCCGCGAGCAAAATTCCGAATTTTCTATGGACCTCTCTCATGGGTGTGAAGACTTGGGCTAGGAATTGGATGGAGAATTGGACTCAAATTTGGAAAGAGAAGGTGGAAGAGAAGAGTAAGACTTGGTTTTGGAAATTGAATTGCAAAAGGAAAAGGATTCTAATCCTTGGAAGAGTTGGAGAATATTGAAGCCTATAAATAGAGAAGTTTTCTACACCTCTCTACACACATCTCTACACACAACACTTTTCTTTTCTTATTCTTTGTGTGAACTCTTTTAACATGAGTAGTTAATTTAATGATTGAGGATGAATTCCTAGTTTTTTAACATATGTTTTGAGTTTTTGTTTTCAAATTCTATCTTGAAGTTTTTCACATAATTATCGATTGTTTTTACTAATAGGAGTGATCTTAAAGACATTCATGATTGATTGATAGATTGTTTGGAGTGCACGCTAAATTGATTTGTTAATTCGATCTAAAGCTAGTGAAAGTTAGGGGATAAGTAATCGTTCTTTGACTCTTTACATAAGTAGCAAACACGAGACCTTGCGGAGGGATTCCGTGGAGCAATTGTGTGTAGAAACAACGTTAGCAAGTAGACCTTGAGCTAAGAGTCTAACTACTAATATCGACCTAAGAAATTCACAAAACCTAATGCATGAGCCAAGTTACATCTAGGTTGAGCTAATTCTAGGTGGCTTGGTGATTAGAATCCAGTAGTCGAGAACTTCCGTGTCCCGGTGATACAAGGGATTTAGGGGTTTAGCTTTGAGCTAGCTGCTTTACCTACGGTTGGTGATAATTTGTGACTAATAACAAGTAGAAAAGAACATAACTTGATTCATTGTTTCATAACGAAGAAGGATTCCTTGATCTTGTCTCTCTTATTGCTTTCAACTTTACCTTTTAATTGTTTTGTTTATTTTTATTTTGCTTTTTACACCCCCCTTTCGTGACAACTTTTACAACTAGAATCTCGTGCTCCTCGTGGGATCGACCTTGACTACCCTATATTACTTGTTAATTAGGTAGTAAAGTATTAATTAATTTGTTGTGGTTACGACACGCATCACATAGTAACTCTGAGTCCTTGCAAGTGCTTTAATAAGGGCGAAGTGATGCAGTTTCAATTTCAATGATTTTCAGGTTAGCAGAGGCCTAGCATTGCATCGGAATCCTCGAGTAGATGGAGAATACCTCTTGCATTCTGTTATATAATTTCATACCATCTTTTCCAATTCCGATATGCAGATAGTGTAATACATCCATTCAACCAAAAAAAAATAATCTTGCTTTCATGGTAGGACATAACATTATATCAAATAATAATATCTGAAGTTAATAAGGCAGGCAAGCCTTGCATTTGGTAGACGGAAACCAACTGCCCTCTACATTTTTGAGAGGTTACTGACAGATACATTGAAACAAATTCCAGTCTTTGTAAATTTGCTAAAATCACATAAAACACTACCATAAGTAAGAAGGCATGCATGATAATGGTTGTAGAGATAAAGGAGAGTGGTCATACAGACCTTGTTGTGAAATCGCAAAATTGTCGTCTATCGGTCTATATGACTGAGTTCTTTAATATTTTTCGCTGAAATGCAAAGAAAATCATCAAGAAATGCCAAGTTTTCGTGCATTGGAATGGCATCTCTTCGGCTATAACATACGTAGAGCTTTAACAAGTTAACTGCAAATATTTAGAAAATGAAAGGCAACAACTTAAAAAAAAAATATTAACCATATTTTTTACATAACTGATTTTTTTTTATTAATAGTTTCATAGAATCTAATGAAAAACACAAAGTTATGTTAATAAATTAAATACCATCATTCGAGAATATGAAATACAATCAATTTCCAACTGACCCTATAACAACCACATTAGCCATTTCCTGACTGTTGTTATTTACGGGGTGTAATATAAACTGATTCTTCTAGAAGGTGCACATATTCATAGCATAATATAAAGCTTGGATGAAAATCGGGCTCCTCAAATTCGAGATCCTATTGGAATCAAAAATTTCGAGATCCTATTAGAATGAAAATAGGGCTCCTCAAATTCGAGATCCAATGTATTGTATAGATTGTAGTTGACAATTCTTATGTTTTAATCCTATTAGAATCAAAAAATTGTGGGAGGTTGACAAACCATTTAGGAAATACTCTGAAACAGAGAATTAAAGTAATACCTAGCCAAATTCGAGATCCAACTGAAACTGTGAGTGGCTAAAGTACCAAGTTGGTGCAGATGTTACCGAGCCTACAACCACTTACCCTGAAACACAAAACTGACATTTATGAAATTAGCACCTAACGTTTTCTTTTTGTCTTCATAATTTTATTTTTATTATAAACCCTTCTACCCCAAGGGAAGACAGTTCTTATAAGATACAACAGCTACAAACTGGCCAGCGATGCTAAAGACTCAAAATCTAGTTATAAAATTTTCATGTGGATTATAGCATGAAAGATCGATCCAAGAAAATCAAAACATCACTGGAACTTCTTTCTCAACCGAGAAAAACTGCAAATTATCCAAAGAATTTCAAAATCAACATCTATCTACAAATAAACCCAAGTGGGTGAACCAACCACACGAACACTCCACATAATCTGAAATGACGCTGATCATCATAGTTTGTTTCTACATAAATGACACTATCATAAACTGCATCATACAAAAATAGGCATATGAGATAATGCATCTTAATCTGGCAGAAAAGGGGCCTGCGAGGTAACATTGCCATGGCGCATATAAACAATAATTAGAACCACAGTGTCTTCATTCCTAAAGCCTCAATATTCCATCCATTTTGTTGTTTCATCCAAAAGAAAATTAGGTAGTCAATATCAATAAATTTACCAACGATATCAATGGAGCCCAAAATTTACTTAATCAGATGGTAGAATCTTGATGGTTGAGTTGTTACAGGCCCATTGTTACTTGTTCTACTTTAGAATGCTAGTTTTTTGTCCAATGAAGGTTATCCGTAGCATTATATCAATAAAAATGTTATAGAGCCTACTATTGAATTTCGAGATTAGAGGAGAGACTTTTTAAAAGAAATACTTATTATGAAACATCTTGCAGCAACTTACCATTTTCGCTAACATCTGTAACAGTACCATATGCTGAAAAATAATGAAATAAAACATTATGTACAATATTTTAAAATAGATATATAATGACTAACCTCAAATATTAAGTTGTTGTACTTCCCATCTTATTTTGCATCTGTAGATACGATCGGCAAGGTGCCTACAATAACTACAATACATATATCTAATCTTATCGTCATCATAGTTTGTGGGTGCATCTTTATGAATGATATTTTGACAGAATTGTGGGAGAAATACATGAAAAGAATGCGAGAAAACAAAGAAAGAGCACGAAGGAGAAAACTCTTCATGCTGTGTTGGTTTCATCATCAGATGTTAGATTATGAAACAACTTTCGGTAGGATTCTATAAGTTTTTATTCATACTAATAAATTTACTATGAGTGGAAAAAAAAGCAGAAAAAAAGCATACAATAAATATGAAAGGCGATATTCCTGTTTGAGAGGCGATATTCACTGGAGTTAATATGAAAGCAAATGGTGAATATGAGAAAATCATAGAATCTTAGAGAAAAACCTTTCCTAAGTCAGGTGCAAGCTAATTCAGGAATCTAGTAAAAACAAAATGGCTAATCTAGTACAGGATTTCACTTTAATATCTATAACAAACTTACAAAAATAGCCAGGCCTATGCCATTTGTTAAATTTTCAATTAGTCATGTTAATTTAAGTTAACATCATTAACTCAAAAATACTTCAGTCATACAAAACAGATGGAAGGGTTCCAAAAAAAAAAAAACATCGATAGCAGCTCCTCAAGTAGCACTGGTGGTTGTAACAATAACAGCCTCAACAAGTAATTGTAAAACTGGGATTATTGTTAGGAAGGCCTATAAGGATTAAAACCCCATCAACTTGCTAGTAAGGCTATGCCCTGAGATTCTAAATTCCCTGAATGCTTTATGTGAACCAACCTTCTTGTACGCTATGATGATTACGATTATAGAACAAATTGTTTACCCAAACCACACTTGGGAGTGTTAATACTTATATTTTCAACTCAACGAATTTCCATATGCTGGTCTTCTTCGTTCAGAAAACATGAACATATATACTGACCTTTTTATGTTCAATACTGTTGACATGTACACAAATACACGCAGTTTTAGGATTGTCTTCCATTCAAAATCTAATCATATATCTCTAACATGTAAAAGAACCACAACTACACGTAACACTGAAGAATCTTCAAAATAAAATATTAATAATCGCAGGGCTTAAATAGTCTACATCTATAAGAAAGTTTAATTCTAGGGATTATTGAGATACTTGAGAGATAGTTGAATCAGAACCAAAATCAAATGTAAGTCACTAATTGCATCTCA
This sequence comes from Papaver armeniacum, assembly GCA_023531295.1. Lineage (NCBI taxonomy): Eukaryota > Viridiplantae > Streptophyta > Magnoliopsida > Ranunculales > Papaveraceae > Papaver > Papaver armeniacum. The sequence continues at coordinate 407,736 of JAJJWW010008405.1, forward strand.
TTTAAAAAATAGCACCATAAGAAAGTAGAAACTGTGAAAGTATAATGAAAATAAACTTCTCGAAATCTTAAATACTCACATTAAAGCCATGGAACTAAGATCTAGCTCCAATACCTCAATTTTAGCAGAAGGTGTTTCTTTTATTGTTGCTTCTCTTACAGTCAAACATGCAGTTGTATTCTTCACTTCCATGTCTAGTTGAACTGCCTGCATTGGATGACCACGTGAATTCTCAGCGCCAGTACAAATCCAAAAATTTGAAAGAATGTGAAGGTGTTAAACGCCTCTAAAATTCAAAATCATGTTGACTAAATGAAGTTCCTCATTCAATTCAACAAAATTACTCTCCAACGCAAAATCAAACCTCACATCATGTGGGAATCTTCTTAAATATCAAGTAAGCCAAAAAATTACCATCAATTCTACGAACTGGTGAACCAACAATTTGACAAATTCTGACATGTGAATCAATGAACACTACCCAAAAATATTACATAAACTTTGTTACCTGAACTTACAGAAAAGAGGAAGATCTGAAGATTTACAGAGAGAGTCTCTATCTTTATACTGACGCTCTTCTTGACTTCCCACATCCTTAGCTAGAACATCCCATCACCACTTTTCTTGCCTCCAATTTTTGGTTCCTCACTTCTAACTCATTCACCATATTCATGATTCAACTCTCACCTGAATACTATATAGCCAATGAATAATCAATCAAAATAAAGTATAAAGAAAAAACCCTAATTTGGATCTTATAATTAAACTACCTGAATGAGTGATTGAAGCTTTTGCTAAAGCAAATCCTCATTTAGTTACTCACTCAAAGGATAGTATAAATATACTGTGATTTCCTTTTAGTACATGAAATTAGTGGAATTCAATTAATGAATCACCTAAACTAATACTCTAAGAGAACCTAAAAAAGAACCAACATAAGAGAACTCAATATCAAAATAAAATGCTATACAAATGAGGATGAGGGCTAACGCATTGAAGCACAAAATAATTTTTCATGGTAGATTCTCTCATACCTATTTTTAATAATTTTGATCACTTTATTTGTTTGTTAGGTAAATTTTGTGCCATATAGTCTGGGTGGATATAGTAAATTGAATAACAATAGATTCAGCACATGCAAAAGTAATGAATTTATACCATCACGTGATCAACACTATCAGCTTCCAATGATGATACATCGCGCGCTAAGTGTTTGTGGCTTCCATCGTGGATATGTTCCAATGCTTCAGGGCACTAACTCCTGGCCACTTCTCCTCAGATAGAGTTCCCAACAACCCATCTGTTAATATGTGGCATTAACAGACATCACAAATGTTCTACACTTCTGAAAGTTCTTTTCAATCCATACAACAATGTACATGACAACTAACCTAAAAAATCACTAAAAGTACCCACATTGATAGTCTCCTTATATACACAATCATGGTACGTGGTCTATAACCATGATATCTGAACTGATGAGCAAGGTTCAGTAAAATATGACACTGTAAAAGAAGCAACAATGTAATATGTCAGGAAAGCTAAACAGTGCCTAAACCAAGAGTTCAGAATACCCAAAGATGCAATTAACGGAATTGTAATAACTCATGTCATCACTACATTGGTCATATCAAGTCGAGGACGCAATGTCACGTCAAAGATATTCACAACAGAATATGTATTCTTCTTAAGGAGTCCGACAATTCCTTCCTGCCAAGCAGACCCAAGAATTTCATCTGAGATAAACATACACATTACAAAGAAAACACACAATTTCACATTTTAAAACCAATGATGAAAAAAAATAGTCTTTTCCGAGTATTATATTCAGCAGGGAAAAGCTTCAATTCTACAATAATATGAGTACCAAGAATTAGGTAAATCAATCTCAACCAAATTTCAAGACTACCACAAACCCACCGTCAGCAGCAAACAACACCACTGCCACCCCCACGACCAAACCCCCAAATTATTCAAGAAATCACATACCAACGTGAAATAAAAAAACATTAGTTCATATTTGAAGGGGAAATATCAACTTACTCCAAGTCCACTGTTTTTTTTTGGACAACCACTGCAAAAATTGCAATCAACCCAAAGGATATTAGTTCTTGTATCAATCAGTATATTGAATTCCTTCCACATTCGGACTTGAATCAAACGCAAAGAGTTGCAATTTATCTGAGAAGTCCATCCTTCCATTGTCGGACTTGATTGATAATACCCTAATAGCTTCTACATCACATTCTTTGATCTTCAACCTCAAATAATATTCCAAAAATAATGACGAATGGTTTCTATGGATTACGTCACGTGCTTCAAATTGGTTTGATTTGATTAGGTTTCAGAAGTGAGAATTCGAAAAAAGGGGCAAAACGATGTACACATTTTTTTTTAGACAAAGAATAATTGGGCAAAACTATGAATTCACTAATTTCTGCTTATAGCTTATGGTATGGTAAAAATTAAACAACCCCTTAACAATGCCGTGAGTCTTTCATAGCCGTCCATTTGAAAACTCAATCCGTAGCTTCCCGACCTTCGGATTGGGGTCCCCTCAAACGTCGTCCGTCTCTGATAGCCCTAGATATCATGGAGACAAACCTCATACCTTTTTTATAACAATGATTCTTAAAACCAAATTTTTATGGATTACTACATCCTTTGTTACTAAGCAGGGCATATGTAACACTACGTACATTTTTCACGGGTTTGAGTGAACCTAGTAACTATATTATGGGCTTAGAATGCTTAAAAATTTAACATGTGGTGCCTTTAAAAGTTTTGGGTGCCTTAGTGGTGAATATTAGTTTCCAAACACTGAGGTTGTTCAAATCTAAATCATTGGTGCCTTGATAGGCCGGTATGCATGATGCACACGTGTAGCCTTTAGAAACTGAAAATAAAAATAGAAGCGGGAGCTCAGCCCCAGATTACTTCTCCCTCTTTTCTCTCTTCATCTCTCTCTGTGACTGAAACTGAAGGAGCAGAACTGAAATTTTCTTGCATGAGTGAGATTCGTAGACTTATGGTTACGTTGAGTTGAAAATGTTAATCGCTTGGCTGATTCCATGGACGAGATGGGGTAATGTTTTGTTCTTCAAATTCAAAGATGCTTGAAGAAATATCATTCTCTTTACTCAACTGAAAATGTGATTTTTAAAAATCAATGGGTACGTGTTATTGCAATTAATACATATTTGATTTGTTACCTTCTAGAATTTCTTCCATAAATTGAAGTTGTGGTAAATGCAGTAAAATTAGGGTTCTTATGAAATTTGGGGGATTTTCCCCAAATCCGTTCATAATGTCAAATTGATGATAAATGCTTGAATGGGTTGAAGTAATTCTATTGAAACTGTGGCTGTAATGACTAAAGTTAATTTTTAACATTCTCTGAAATCCTTGTCAGTTCCACTTGAAAATATGAATTAACCATGAAATTGATCTTAGTGGTAAGAGTTCTTTCTTGGCTATTGTTTGAATGAATTGATGGGTGTTCTTAACTCTATTTACGTGGATTAATGGGTGATCTTAAATTTTAAGTTTTGCATGTAAGCTTTATCTAGCAAGGTCCTGTACAATCTTAGATGGGTATCACTAGAAGATAACAATACGTAGTAGAATGGTATTTTTTATAAGAATACTTGATTTTCTTAAAATGTTGGTTAACGTATGGACATCCTTGTCAATTATGTCATTTTGAGAAATCAGTAGATGTCTAGTGCTTATTCATAGCTTTGATTGGAATAGACTCTTGCTATTTGTGCTATGCGGAACCCCCATCATGTCAATGAAAATAATTTGGACTTAGTAGCTCAAACAGATTGAATGAGTCTGTTGCATTTGATTTCTGTAGAGTCGGTAGCCTGTACTCGGAGTATGTTTGAGTTTCCATAGATGATTTAAAGAAGATCAAACTAGGTCCTTGCTGCGAAAGACTATGGCTCTCAGCGGAGAGGCTAACTAAAATATTTCCTGAATTTAGTTTGTGTTATACCTTGCCAGCAATTATGGCGTTGCGGTTCTAGTGATGGGGTTATCATATCAATGATTGTCTAATGATTAGTTAACTTGGAAACATAATTTATGTTTTGATTATCAACAAAAATTCATTTTTGTACTTGTTAATTTAGCGGACTTCTGTGACATCCTTGATAGAAATGAACTCACAACGTTTGTAGCTAGGATCTGGTGATTAGACTAATTAATAGCTAGACGTTGTTGTCGGACTGGCTTGGGTTGTTCTAGTATGTCTTGGGGATTTATTTGTTAGTGGTCTGGTTGAGATAAAGATTAGAGGGGATGCATTTTGTGCGTATACAATGACATAGACTGATCTATATGGATTAGATAGGGTAGACTAATTTGGTCAAGTGGAAGTTCAATTTATCACAAGGAAATGTGATTCCACTATGAAATGAATATGATACTGTGGTTATTGTCTTGGCATTCTTACATTGGCTAAATTAAAATGAATGTCTTTGAATGTTTAAATATTATGCATATAAAGCTATAAAAAATTACTATGTGGAGTACAAACACATTTTCTAGATTTGTCGTATTCCCGTCTTGCATTAGCTATCAACCTGATGCTTGGCTTGGTAGCATAATTTAGCAGTGTGCTTATTTTCAGGTCACTTGGATTTCGTAGGGGATAGTTGGCGATCTTTTGTTTCACATTCATTAGTGATACTGGTGGTACCTTGACAAAGTACTAGACTATGGGAATCTAATTAAGTATGTAGTTCTGTGGATTATTGTTGCCACGGACCATGCGAGTTTGATTTTGTTTATTTAGTCATGTGTTCTGAACTACTTGAATGTGAGCACTCACCACTCATTGTGACTTATTACCTATGGTTTGTGGACTACAGGGACTTATCTACTATGAGTCTGGAGCAGTATTGATACAGCTAAATGCTTATGTTGGATTTAAGCTACTGAATTCAGGTGATTTTGTATGGGTTTCTAACATTAGATGCTCGGTGTACATTTTTGTAAAGAACCTCGAGCTCGTCAACGCTATTAGACTAGTCAAGAGACATGTTAGCCGATAATAACTCGATTAGTTTAACACGAGCGTTAATTAATAGAAATTAATCTAACAACGATATAGATACGAAACTAGTACTGTTGGATAGGTCTAGAGAAGTTTTGCGAGATGGACTACTCGAACGTGTCAATCGGACACCGGATGAGGAAGATATCATCAGATTATTAAGAAGGGTAGAATTATCATTTTATATCTTTAACCGCCTGGCTGCCCTTATCCTTTTCTCGAGTGCCTTTAGCATTTTAGTCGACCTTATCACCAAAACTGATCGAGAAAGTCATTCTTTCTTCTTCAGTCTTCTTCTCTTTCTTCTGTTTCTTTTCTTTCCCTGTTCTTCTTCCTCTGCGAGCGATTGAGAGTCTGTTTGAGAGATATTAAAGGTTTCTGTTTGAGAAAGAGGGAGAGAGATACACTCGTTGAGATGGAGTAGATGAAGTAGAAGATGTTACTGAAGAGATGAGAGCGGTGTTGATGTTTATCAAACCGATTTAGGGTTATGAGATTTGATTCTGAGATGAATTCCAAGATGAAATTAAGTAATGATTGAGGGGTTTTTATCAAATTGAAGAAGTGAAGCTAATCTGAAGGTGAATCGGAGAAATTAGGATTTCAGTGTTGAGAATTGGGAATTGAATTAGATTCATTTGAGAATATAAGATGGTGATGAAGATTAGGAGATTTAGAAGTTGAATTAAGGTTCTAGATGGATTATTAATGATTGGGTTTGGTCGAATTGAATAGTTGAATGCATGTTGTGAACTTTGATTTGGAATTAAGAAATTCTAGGATTCATTTGTAGGGTGGTGGTGATGGGATGGTTGCATGCTGAAGGGAATTACTTTGAGGTAATTGTTCAGAGTTAATTTAGTAAAACTATTAGATTTTATTGATTGGTTTTATGTGTTTGAGAATGAACTGGAATTGAGATATTGCTTTGATTGAGAACTGGTAATACAAGTGGTGGTAGTGTTAATGTTAGTAGTTGGGTAATTTTTTTAGAGGTTGTTGTGTTAGAAGATTGGTGTTAGAATAATATCTCAGTGATGTTATTCTGAGAGGATTGGTGATAGAGGTTATTGTGGAGATGATGTTGCTGTTGTGGTATTATGAGAAGGGGATTGTAGTCTGTTGTTGAACTGGAGATGCTTATGAAGCTCAGAATTTAGTGGATATGGAATGGAGCTGTGATAGTGGTAGTGAGAGCAAGAAAATGATGTTGATGGTAGCGTTTGTGTAATGGGTTGGTTGTGGCTGAACACGATGATTGGATTAAGGGTGTATGAACTGGACAATGGAGTTGGAGTTAGTAATGGAACTGAGTTTGAGTCAGTTTGGTGGGTGTCTAGTTGTCATTGAGATATTGTAAGTAGTGGTGGTGTTTTGAAGTGAGGTTATTCAAGAAGAACTGAACCGAGATTGATACAGATTGGGTGGAGGTGTATTTGAGCTATGCTCAACTGACATTGGTGGATGACACTGGTTGTAATGGAGCCTTGGTGGTTTAGTAAGTGATAGTAAAAACGAGTTGAGCTGAGGTGATGTTTTAGATGATTGCTAAGTTCAATTGTTATGGTTGTGAAGGGTTGTGTTGATGGTGGACTATAGATGTTGCTGGTGGAGGAATTTGTAAGTAATATGAAGAAAAATGGATGAGCTGTTATGCTGTGTAACAGTTAGTTAAGCTGTGAAATGAAGAAGCTAGCAGGGTTGTGCTTTAGCAATTGGTTTAATTGGTTGAGTTGAGCTATGGTAGATGCAAGATTATAGATAGTGCTTTCTGTGAAAGCATACAACTGCTACTACACTCAGGTAAACTGAATTTGAGTTTGTAAATGAATGAAGTACATGTTGAGATTCAGTCGAGTCATTGGTGTTGAAATGGAGACGTAGTATTACTCTTAGAATTCGCAGGTGGTAATGATTTATTAAGTTTAAGGTTTTGAAGATGTTAATGAAGTTGCAATTGAATATTTGAAGAAATTGGTGATAAAAACTATTACAACTGAATTGCAATTAGTGGCAGAGTGTTGCTTAGAGCTGCAATTGCAGGTAAGCTTAGTTTAGTATTGTAATCAAGATTTGAAGTTTGTTTAAGTTAAGTGATTGAGTTGCTCTTGTTTTGTTAATGTAAGTGTTGCACTATAGAATGGAAATTCGTAGTTGAATCAATGGTTTAGACCTATTAGTCATCCCAGTCAGATTGTCTGACCGATTTTGTTCTTAGCTGACTTGACCTAGTACTTCTGACTCTGTCAATTTGACTGAGTTAACTCAATGAGTTCCATACCTTGACCTGAGTTGGGTCGTTGACAGATTCCTGGTTAACTTATTTGACCATTGACCCTGGACTTGGTCGTTGACAGATTCCTGGTTAACTTATTTGACCATTGACCCTGGACTTTGAATTGACATGGAATGTTAGTTGACCCTTTGACCGTTGGTGACCGTAAGTTGACTAATTAGACCAGGCCTTAGATTAATGGGCCGATTTTAGTAGACTTGGGCTTATGACTTGTTATCCTATGTAAATGTATTGGACCCTTATGGTCTGAATTAGCCTTTGGCTTCTTCTACAAAGTTGTAGATATTCTTAAGACTTAGCTAATGGACTATAAAACCAGTCTAATTGAATTAGTAAACTTTAGACATATTAAAGTAAGAGAATAAAAGGTGTAGAACCATAAATGGCTTAGAAGCATTAGATAGTTCACCTAGATTATAACTAGAGAATTATATGGGATTATGTTCTGAGCCTTGTGTGAGCCTTTTGGCTAGATTCTTAGACTTCTTCTGTGATTAACAGTTAGTTTATATTAACAACGATCGATTCAAAGGATGAACCAGTGGATCGTGGATCTCGAGGTAGGCATGGCTTGACATCAAAAGAGGTGGGAATACATTTAACTCTTTTGTAACCATTTATGTTTTCTTTTATAAAAGTTTATGTTTAACAACTCGAGCATTGTTTGTTTATGCATTCCAAGTTTTATTTAAATTGCATTACGATAATTCTGTTGATTATGTTAATCTTTCCATGGTTTGGAAAGGACTTGTAATGTTTGTCTGTCATATGAATTGTTATGGGAAATAAGAATTTCCACGTGTGGTATATAGGGTATGCTCCTTCACATTTATACCTACTTACTTTATGCTTTTATGCTATGGCTAGGGCGATACACCACAATATTATTATCTAGGTGTGAAAACTGGTTGACACCATATTATACATTGTTTGAAGAAGGAGTTTGTCCATATACATGTTTGTGTATTTCAGTGACTTGGTCACTTTTTAATGTTTGGGAAAAACATTATTGTTTTCCAAATCTTGCCACGATTACTTGAAAGTTAAATGTTATTTCTACTGGGCACCCCTTTTAGGGATGATGTGCTCACTCATTCCCACTTTCAGTTTCATAGACAGATCAGAGTTGCGCAGCGGAAGCTTCGAGGAGTCGAGTCCATTAGTTGGTTAACTTCTACTATGTTTATTATGAACGCGAAATTGGGGGATATAAAAAGGAATTGGGGGATATTGATTACTTCTCCCAACCCATGGTGTCTGCTAAGGGGTGGTTTTGGGGTGCAAAAATACTAAACTATCCTCCCTTCAAAATAAAAATCAAAAAACTTAAAATAAAAAAACAAAATCATATCCCCCATTTCCATCTCCACTTCTTATTAATCTCTTTCAGGGTTAGAGCTTTGAAACCCAAATATTCGCCATTCCCTTTCAAATTCTAAACTCTCCCCACTCTCTTTCAAATTCTATTCTCCTTCTCTGTCGGCTCCTCACTTTGGAAACGAATTATTATTTTTTTTAATTCGGAAGTGATGAAGATCATGCTGCAAGTGATGAAGACCATGCCGGAATTGATGAAGACCATGCCGGAAACTGGTGCCGGCATGCTTGGTAACTAACATTCAATGCCGTAACTAAGTACCGGCATGCTCAATAGAAATCTATCAATGCCGGTAGTCAAGTGAAAAAAATTCAACTTTCTCGGATACTTTACATCATGTGCCGGCATAAAAATTGAAGCAACATACTATGCCGGAAACCGTGCCTAGGCAGATGCTCGAGAATTAACTAATTGTGCCGGAAGTGGACCGATTAAAACCGGAAAAAATTCAAAACGGAATATTTTTTTACATCGCCGGAAGTGATGAAGACCATGCCGGAATTGGTGAAGAACCATGCCGGAAAATGGTGCCGGCATGCTTGGTAACTAACATTCAATGCCGTAACTAAGTGTCGGCATGCTCGATAGAAATCTATCAATGCCGGTAGTCAAGTGAAAAAAATTGAAGTTTCCTGGATACTTTTCATCATGTGCCGGCATAGAAATTTAAGCAACATACTATGCCGTCATAGGTACCGGCATGCTCGAGAATTAACCGACTGTGCCGGCAGTGGACTGATTAAAACCAAAATAAATGCCGGCATGGTTTTTTAGGTTGAATACAATGCCAACAAATGCCGGATAGTGGCAAACATTTATGAAAATTTCCAACAAATGCCGGCATGGTTTTTTAGGTTGAATACAATGCCGGCACCGAGCTATTTCAGCTGCAACAATGGTGGATTCAAAGAAAAAAAAAATCAAATTTTCAACCTCTTAGCAACAATTCTCTCTTCACAATCATCCTCCACTTTCACCAAAAAAAAGTTCCCTCTCAAATTTTTTTTTTTCCATCTTTCTACTCTCATCTCATTCACCCAAATACAAATACACACTAATCATTTAACAAATACTTAAGATTTTTACTAATTATTATTAACCACTAAACCTGATTAGTGAGGGGTAGATTAGGATTTAAAAAAATACTTAGATAAGGGGTGACCCCGAATTGATATCTGGATCCAGTTTTTGTCCTTTTCTTATATCCCCCAATTCCTTTTTTTATCCCCCAATTTCGCGTTCTTTATTATGTTGTATATTCTATTTGTAAACCAAATGACTATTACATATGTATCATTTGAGAGGAGTTCTTGTATATGTATATTTCAGAGCGGGGCTAGTTTTTGGGTTAAGTTTTGTAGCAGATTTCTTAATTGAATGCTTAATTATATGATTTCGATTCTTAGTGCCTCTTTATTTAGTTAATCTCTTGGATTAGTCAGCTGCTAGCTTTGGGGGCGCTACAGTGTTGGTATCAGAGCTCATTATTAGATCTTATATGGGAAAAGATAGAAATAGCCAGTGCCAGTTAGAGAACTAGATTAGTTTAGAACTGGGTTGGGTTGTGAGATAAATCCTAATCACTAAAAGCTACCAATAATTAAAAGATTTATTTGATTGATTGATTTGTTTGTTTGTTTGGTTGTTTTTATATGTAATGAAGTAAAAATTGTAGGGTACACCGATAACTCTAGCTAATAAAGATTTAGAGAATAATAAGTATAAAAAGTATGAATACGTAGACAATCCAATACGACAAATAAATAATTATGAGATTAGAATTATTGATAGATTTTGAAAGTCACATAGAAACTTTCTGAGTACCTTGACTCATATGTAGAATCAACAGTCTATAATTACATAAATGTTAATGATATTTTTGGGACTCAACAATATTTGTAAGGCTAAGTCCTATGGGCTAGATTGGACTGCTAGATTGGCCAAAAAGTGTTGCAAATCACGAAAAAAGTGTGGGAAAAAAAGTTAACACTCAATCTGGCTACTTCTCTCTCCTAGCATTTGCTCACAGTCGCACTATCGGCGAGATTGAAACGCTGAATGGTGTGGCGCTCAAAAAGTGGTCCCAAAGCTGAACGGTTCAGCGTTAGACGAATATTCCAGGGCATCATTTCACTAACGCGGAATGGAAACGCGCTACATTTCCATATGTCATATCACACACTCGATTACTCTCTCTCACTAGACTCATTTGTACGATTAATTCTTTTTTTTAACTTACACACTCGAGTACTATCCTCTCACTAGACTCAATCACTACACTCTAACTGTTACTGTTCATTGATTCCTTTTTTTAACTTACATGTACGATTCTCTTTATGTGACAGTAGAAATTTGACTAGAGAAATTTGACTGTTTGCGCTGGTCAAACGAATGTTTTCAATTTGCTAGATTCGCCATCCCATAGGACTTAGGAGGTTGCTCATGCTGACGTGGATGGCTAATCTAGCAGCTAGATATCTAGCCCATAGGACTTAGCCTAAGAGTAGTTAGAATAATAGTTTGACCATTGATGTTAATAATGAAAATATTATAATAGTAATTATATATGATAATAAAAGTAATAATAATTTTGCTAAAGTAATGTTAGCATTTATCGATTACCATCATGTTGAACCTAACCTAACTAAAATTTCAATAAGGATATATAACGATAAAAATTTAATTATGATTAAATAACTATGGAAAATTATTAACGCTGATTTACGGTTAAGTTTATGAATTACACTAAATACAAATTAGAGATATATGTTTTGCGTCTAGATTAGATAATTAATATAATACTTATTAGGCGTTAGACTTAAGAAAGCGAGGATATAATATATAAAATAAAAAGACTAATCTTGTACTGAAGTTATCTTTAGTCTAACAAATGATCTTGTAAATCTTTAAAATGAAACAAATATACATGAAGTAGTAATAATAGTATTCGGATGTTTAGTGTAAGATTATAATTAAACGGAAATAAATTCATATATTAATAGGATACTTTACACTAATAGCAAAATCTAAAGACTATTGGGATATATTATAATTTTATGCAGACTCAAATTTAGATCATATTAAATTACCAACGCCAAAATTTAACAAGATATAATATATGGATTCAATCTGAATGAATAAAATTTGTTATATCAACCTTTACATGAACGTATAATTATATTTAGAAGATTAAGACTTAGTGTACCAACTGGACTAGCAACTTAACAATAATGAGAATAATATCACAGTTGATAATACTATTCGAATAATTAGGCTAATAGGAAATATATAGTAGATTATATTTGGAAAATTTATATATGGTATTACAACAAAGTTAAGATTATCAAATATTATAAATTGACGTAAAATCGAATTGGGATTACTTATATTGGTACAATAATAAATAAATAAATAAATATTCAAATGACTAAATTGTTTAAAATGGTGTGAATTATGTATATAATTTATGAAGTAAAATTTTTAAGTCAAATTAGTTACAATAGAAATTAGAAATAATTTAGTCATAATAAGTTAGCACTTATTAATCCAGCACTGGGGAATAGTGAAGGTTGTGTTTTCTCTGTTCGTAGGAAGGCATTGTTGGGACTGGCCAACCTTGACAGGGCAACTGCATTCGGAGATGACCGACCATAGAAGTTTGGTATAATTCTTTAGGAAACCAATAGTTGTAAGTTCACTTAGAAATGGATTCGTAGGAATCTCCCTTGTAATTAGAGACATGTAGGTATATTATAAAATGGAAATCAACGTAAGGAACTTAGAGACTAAAATTTATAGTTTTCCATTATAAAGATTAGTGTAAGAAACTTAGACTTTCCTATTTGATATAATTTAAATCAGCATAGTTCCATTTCTTCTTTAGTTGGCTTTCTCCTGATGAGCGGAAATTTGATTGCATCATCTTGAACCCAGACTTCCAGTAACTCGATCTCTTCTTCAATGAGATGAGGGACGTTTGAGTCTATCTGATCATTTCCCCGTTTTTTGATGCCGAGTCGAGGTTTGTGCGAGATTGGTTTTCCTTTCTTTGCGCTTTCAGAGGAGCTTGGGATGTAGGAGAAGCGTTCTTATGTTGTGGCTCGTCTTTCCGTTTGCTCCCTTCTGTAAAAACATTTTTGGAAGGTTGGAGGTTGTACTGCTTGTCGATCAATCGCCTGCTACCTCGATTTTTTTTGTGGTTCCTTAGCTTTTGTAGCTTTTGTTATTTCCAATAAAGCAAGTGCGGTAGTTGCTGATCGCTTAGCTGCTTCATGAAGTTCTGAGAAAGTCAGGAACCGGAGATTTTCCAGTAAATCTCCGTAGACAAGGGATCATTCTGTTGATGCACAAGTCTACAAGTTGCTGCACGTTTGGATCATGACAGTCCAGGGCCTGAAATCTGAACGTTTTCATATAATCATTGGGATGTTCATTGCTCCTTTGAAACATCCTTCCTAGATCAGAGAGAGTGATTTGCTCTGAAACGAAGAAGTATTTTCTTTAGAAAGCATTAATCATTTCTCCCCAACTGGTGATACTTCCTGGTGCGATGTTGTTGTACCAGGTATATGCTCTTCCTGTCAGAGACTTTGAAAATTCCTTCAGATAGACGACATGGTTGTGCTCGTGTTCGCGCAATGATTTCAGAAATAGAGAAACATGCTCTCGAGCATTGCCTGTTCCATCATAAAGAGTGAACTTTGGAGAGGTATAACTCTTTGGAAGAGGAATCCTTTGTGTAGCAGCAGGGTATGGAGGTTGGTGACGATGAACAGAGGATGTCTTATCTTTTCCACGATTCTCCAAGAGGCGCTCCAAATCTTCACGAGTGATGAAACTAGATGGTTCTTTCGCTGATGGGATATCTGCAGCTTTGCGGACTTTATCATCATCCACCACGTGAATTGGAGTGATCTCAGGATCAGCAGCCAGAGATGTTTCTTTGGCTTTTCCTTTCTCCTAAGTTTTCTTTGACATTTTGTCTGTGAGAGTTTTGATATAAGTGCATAACTCCTTCCGATTTTTGGCTAGAGTCTCTTGCACCTTCATGAGATCAAATATGTTAGGCGGATTTTCTCTAATTTCTTCGGGAGACCGGCCGAAGAGAGGATTGCTTCTGATGTTGGTTTTAGTAGGTGCGGTATCACCAACACCGTTGTTGGAAGCGGAGTAGTTTTTGGAGTACCACCACTATTGCTAGTGCTAGCATTGTTTGAGTTAGGATTTGTAACTGAACCTGACCTAAGATCAACCATTTTGATGAATTAAGATTGCAATCGAGAGATTAATCTCCCACTGTGGTCGCCAATCTGTTGATGGGAAAAACGATTTGCTGATTTTTTAGGAAATGCAGAGTCGGTTGTGCAGACAGAGACTCCTCAACCGAGCAAACTACCTAACCTCAAATAGATGCACTTCACGGGAGTGCTTTGAATTTGAGAGATCAATATGTATGACTCCGGCCTAAACAAAGAAATGGCCGTTCCAGAGTCAATTCGGTCACAAAGAGGGAAGAGAGTTGATCTGTAGAAAGGGAAGATGAGAAGTGTGTGAGATCAATGGTAATCAAGGATTGTGAACGTGTTGTGGGTTTCTGCAAATGAATAATAAGTTTGAATTATGCTCAATTAAGAGAAAGTGGGAAAGTGGATGTTGTCTGTCCGACCAATCCTGTTCTCTATCGTGGATTCAGAAACTTATTTATATTGCTAGAATGTAGACACATTTATCTCCGGTAAGTGTGACGGTTGCTCGAGTGAGAGAGAGGGAAATAGTGGTTTAACCAGTTCCAGGTCGTGCGGGGACTTGGTTGATTGTCCACCCACTACTTTGCTAACTCCCTTAACTGCTTGCACGACTTACTCACATTTCTCATCGTGGATGGACACACGTGCCGTAGGCCGCCCTACCAAAACCCTAATTAGTATCCCCCATGCGACGTGATTGATGTCTCACGAATGTGGAGTCTGCAAGGCATACGTGTATTTGATTAGTCAGTCGTTGACTTGATTAGACGATGAGTCTAAGCATTTTTCAGTCGAGCATGATTTCCAAATGCTATGTGATTCATGTATAGAACATGTCTGCTCGGAAGTATAGTTCTCGAATAAATGTCGATAATTGGATAACATGATGAGTATTGAAAGTTTGAGCAAATATTGCTCTCGTATGATGAATTGTTGAATTACTGAATATTGATAGTTGAATCAATATTCCTCGTCTAAGCAAATGTTGCTCATTTGATGAATTACTGAATATTGATAGTTTAATCAATATTCCTCGTCTGAGCAAATATTGCTCATTTGATGCATTACTGAATGTTGATAGCTGAATCAATATTCCTCATCTGAGCAAGTATTGCTTATTTGATGAATTATTGGTAGCATAACCAATTAAAATATTGGTAGCTGGATCGAATATTATATAATTAATCAAGATGTTGATTGCTGAGTCAACATAAAATTATTAGTGTTTGAACTTGCTCGGAATTATGATTTGCAGAGCATTCAGTTCGAAACCCTAAATTTGGTCGATTGTCGATCAGTTGATGATTTACTGAAAATAAGCCACTGAGTGAAGGAGGGACTGGCTACATGGGATGACGGCCGACCATGTAGCGCCCAGGTGCTCGAGTGAGCATGCACCAAAGTCCTTTGTTGACCAGTTGGTGAAAGGATGATCAAATGATGGTTTAATCATTTATTAAAATAGTGCTCGTCTGAGCGTTAGGTAATAAAACCTAATTATGGATAGATGAGGATCGGACAAGGGGTCATGGGACCGAATCTTGGTTGTCGTGGGACCAGCTGGAGGTCGATTGAGCAAATTCCAAGTTGGTTGGAGAGAGTTTGGAGCTCAATATGAACTGTTGAGAGCTAATTAGGTCAAAATTATGAAAGAGTGTGGGATCGGTTCCTTGCAAGCCTAAGGGACGACCTTGGTCGGTCAAGGTGGCATGCATGTGTCACCATAATACCCGTGTCTCGATCCTGAGAGTTTTGGTATTTTCTGGTGCGCGTTTGAGCAATATTTTGGATTTTCAGAAGAGTTTGATCTTGACTGAAACTCTCAATTTTGCTCGAATACAACTTTGCTCGTGCGACCAATATTTTCAGAATATTAAATAATAATATTTTAATTTTTGACGTGAGAAGCCTAGTCGGTCATGTGACCATTTGAATTTTTCATGGTTTGAGCAATATTTGAGAAAATATTGAAAAAATAGGGTTTTTGCTCAAACGATGGAGTTTCATGAGATGAAGGGATAATAATATGAGAAAATAAGGAATTGTAAGGTGTGGGACCGGTCACGGCTAGGGCATGGACGGTCGGCTAGGTGGCCTGGTCCCGTGACGCCTTTCCTTATTTTTTACTATTTTTTCATCGTTTGAAGGAAAATATGGAGAAACTAAGTTTTTTGCTCAAACGAGAGAGTTTGATCAAATGAAGGAGTCTTCATGAGATGAGGAAAAATAACAAAATAATATTAAATAATAGAAAGAGGTACGTTACCGGCCACGACGGCATGACCGGACGGTCGGTGAGCCAGGTCCCCTTTGGCGCCTCATTATTATTTTATTGATATTATTATTTTCCTCCCTATTTGGCACAGGTTTCCTCGTTTTTCCGTATTTTTGAATGGTCGTTCGTGCGTTCGGGTGATCGTTTGTGCATTATTTGATAAGTACACTCGCACCATTTTCTCGGGGCTTATTCGGTGGTGGCTTAGATGCCCGATCGGCGAATATTTATTACTAATTCATGAAATTCGGCTGAGAATAATTCATGAAACGGAGTAATAAAAATTATTTGAGTATTTATTACTAATTCATGAAATTCAGCTAAGAATAATTCATGAAACGGAGTAATAAATGAGTTGGGTATCTATTATTAATCCATGGAATCCATCTAGGGATCAACCATGAAACAGAGTAAAGAGATTGAATAGATTATTTTCTAGGAATTCAGTTGATGAATGACACGCTAGAATTAACCTATTTGAAGAATTGAGATATGAGATGATTGAAGCATCATCAGGGAACAACGAATATCGTGATGTCCTGAAGGCGTTAGGCTCTATGCAAGCATGCAATATGTCTAGGAGCCGCCCAATCATTAAGAGATTCTATACACGGTCTCTCTACGTAGTCAGGGAACAACGGGCAGCGTGACGTCCTGAAAGCGTTAGGCTCTATACTAGCATGCAATATGTCTAGGAGCCGCCCAATCATTTTGATTCTATGTAGAGGTGATGATGAAATGTGTGAAGCATCGAAAGCTCAGCTGAGAGGCCTTTCGAGAAACACATTCATCATAGCTCTGAGAGGAACGTTCGCTCAGTCAGAGATCGTGAAATGGTTCACGGATCATAAAATATGAATCGTCACATACATTCTTGAAGCCGGGTCAGAAACATGCACTATCGTGATTTTAAGATTTTAGCCTTTGTCGAAAATCCACCATCAACAGGGGTGAGCGAATGAGGAAAAAGGAAAGCTCCAACTATGGAGCAACTGTAAAGACCCTGAATCTCGTCAACGCTATTAGACCAGTCAAGTGACGAATTAGCCGATAATAACTCGATTAGTTTAACACGAACATGAATTAATATAAATTAATCTAACAACGATTTAGATATGAGACTAGTATCGTTAGATAGGTCTCGAAAAGTTAAGTGGAACGGACTACTCGAACGTGTCAATCAGATATCGGACGAAGAAGATATTATCAGTTTTATATGAAGGGAAAATTAGTCATTTTGATTTAAATCGCCTGGATGCCCTTATCCCTTTAGCAAATTTGGTCGGCCTTATCAAGACCAAGTCGAGAATATTTTCTTCTTATCTTTTCTTCTTCTTTCATCTTTCTTATTCTCTTCTATTTTCTTCTCTGTTCTGCGTCTGTGGAAAATTAGAGGATCAAATCAGTAACATTATGAGATCGAGAAGAGAGTAGATTTATCAAGAAGTGAGTGGTGATGGTGGTATTATTTAAAGTAATTGATTCAGACTCTAAAGAAACAGTAAATCAGGGCGAATCAATTTAGGGTTTCGTACGATTTTGATGTTGTGGAATCGACAGGGTTATTGGGTTACTGATATAGAAAGATTAAGAGGGTTGTTGTTTAATTGATGATGTGAAGATGTTTTGATGAAGAATCAGAAGTTAGGGTTTCTTGAAGATGAAAGTTATTGAAGAATTATGTGGGAATTTACATTTAACTCTTTTGTGAGTATTGTTGTTTTCTTTTACAAAAGCTTATGTTCAATAAATTCATGCATTGTCTAATTGTGTACTCCATGCATTGTTTAATTATGGAATTGTAATGCCTTGTTTGTATTTATGAATTGTATGGGAAATAATAATTTCCGTCTGTGGTATAGAGGATACGCTTCTTCATTCATATCTAGCTACTTTCAAAACAATATATGTTTTTTGGTGTGTAAGGAATTGGCTGACACTAGTATATGCTATTTGGTGTGTAAGGAATTGGTCGACACCAATATATGTTATTAGGTGTGTAAGGAATTGGTCGACACCAATATTATTTAGATGTGGAAGGAATTGGTCGACATCAATATTATCTATTAGGTGTGGAAGGAATTGGTCGATACTAATATAAACTAATAGGGTGTGTAAGGAATTGGTCGACACTCAATATTACACCTTGTTTGAAGGAAGAGTTAGTTCCATATACATGTTTGTTTACCTCTGTGAATTGGTTGTCTTTTAGTGTTTGGGAAAACATGTATCGTTTTTCAAATCATGCCAATGATTACTTGAAAGTTAAATGTTATTTTTATTGGGCATCCCTTTTAGGGATGATGTGCTCACCCATTTCCACTTTCAGTTTCAGAGACAGATCAGAGTTGCGCAACGGAAGCTTTGAGGAGTTGAGTCCGTTAGTTGGTTAACGTCGGCTATGTTTATTATGTTGTATATTTTATGTGTAAATCAACTCACTATTGTGTGTATCATTTGAGAGGAGTTCTTATATATATATATATATATATATATATTTCAGAGCGGGGCTAGTTTTTGGGTCAAGTTTTGTATCAGATTTCTTAACTGAATGTTTAAGTATATGATTTAGATTCTTAGTGCTTCTTTATTTAGTTAATATCTTAGATTAGTCAGCTGTTAGCTTTGGGGGCGCTACAATGTTGGTATCAGAGCTCACTATTAGATCTTATATGGGAAATAATAGGAATAGCCAGTGCTAGTTAGTGAAATAGATTAGTTAGAACTGGGCTGGGTTGTGAGATAAATCTTAATCACTAAAAGCTATCAATAATTAAAAGATTTATTTGATTGATTGATTGCTTTGTTTGTTTGGTTGTTTGTATCTGTAATGAAGTAAAAATTGTAGGTTGAAACCAATTATATTATAGTTTAGAAATTTCAACAGAAGCTTAGAGATTAATTAGTGTAAATTGATGAACACCTAATAATCCAGCACTGGGGAATAGTGAGGTTTGTAATTCTGGCGTGATTGTGTTGTCTTTGTTCGTAGGAAACCATTGTCGGGTCTTGCTAACCTGGACATGCCAACTACAAGCATGGATTACCATTCATAAGAGGAGGACTTGCTTCTATTAGTGAAATGTTAGATCCCAAATTTTACTTAGGATCTAATAGAGTACCTTATCTTGCAATTAGAACTTTTAAATTATTAAATTAGAAATGAAGTTAAAATTGTAAGAGTAGTTAAGATAATAGTTCGATCATTAATGTTAATAATAATAAATGATAATAAGTTCACTAATAATCATAATAAGAGTAATACTAACACTTATCAAATAGTATCTTATTGAACTTTATCTAATTAAAATCTTATTAGTAAATACGTAACAGTAAGAATAATAATTAGGATCAAGAAGCTATGCAAAATTACTAGTAAGTATCTATTGTTAGATTCTTAAATTAAATAGAATTGAAAATATATTCTTTTGCATTTAAACTAAATAGTTAATATAAGACTTACTAGGTTAAGACTTAAGAACGTGAGGAGATACCGTGTCAAAAAATTGAAACACTAAACTTCTTAGTAATTTTATACCTAAATTATCCTTAGTTCAATAACTGATTCAGTAAATTATTAAAATTACATAAATACATATGAAGAAATAATGATAGTATTTGGATACTTAGTACAAAAAGATTTGAAATAAAAATTAATTAGCATATTAATAAGATACTTTAGATTAATAAAAAAATCTAAAGACTACTAAAATACATTAAAATTTTATGCAGACTCAAATTTAAGTCATACGAAGTTGTCAATGCCAATGTTTGACAAGATATAGTACACGGATTCAACAGGAATAAATAAAATCAAGTATATAAATTTTTACGTGAATGTAGAACCATATTTAAGGATTAAGACTTAATGTACCAATTGGATTATCAACAAACCAATAATGATAGCAATTAAGATATTGAAAATAGAAACACATTGGATAATAGTATTTTGAGTAGTTAAATTGATAGCAAACTTTTAACAGATAATGTATAGAGAATTTATGTATTTTGAATAATATTTGATTAAAATAAATCAACAAAGAATTACAAATTATTGGTTGGCAACCTAGCGACAAGCTGGGCTCCAACACCTTTTTGAATAGCAATACCTAACCTATGGAAAATAAAGCTACCAAAACCGCTACTAGCGTCATTATTAACTAAACAATTCTTCGAGGACGCTTAAAAAACATAAAGTATCATCACCGAGTTCCCCCAAGGTAGAGAAAGCTAAAACACCCAGACCGTAACCATGTGAAACACACTTGTCCAAGTATTATTAATTGAAGGGAAATCAGATTTGGATTAGTTATATGGATAAACCATATTAAATTAAATAATAATAATTAAATATTGGAATATAAATATTAGTGCAAGGAACTTATACATACTTAATTATTGGAATATAAATTTATAGGATAAGTCAATTGTATTATAATCTAATAGTTGATAAATATTAGTGCAAGGAACTTATACATACTTAATTATTGGAATATAAATTTATATGATAAGTCAATTGTATTATAATCTAATAGT
The DNA here is from genome assembly GCA_023531295.1 of Papaver armeniacum. Lineage (NCBI taxonomy): Eukaryota > Viridiplantae > Streptophyta > Magnoliopsida > Ranunculales > Papaveraceae > Papaver > Papaver armeniacum. The sequence continues at coordinate 428,529 of JAJJWW010008405.1, forward strand.
TGATAAAGGTTAAAAATAACTAGTCTAAAAAAAATATGATCACATAGACAATTCAATACTAGGAAAACAGTGAGATTAGTATATTTGATAGATCCTGAATATCATATAGAAACTTTATTATAGGGTATCTTCTAATGTACTTAGAACTAGTATTTTATTTGAAGTACAATATTGTCTTGTGAACCTAGAGCCACAAATTTTAGTTGCATATAGGTTTGTGCTTTGTTTCATGTTCTTCGCGCTTAGTTGAGAGATAGTAGTTCTCAAATAAGGTGGGGAGTTTTTGAAGCCTAGAAGGATGGTCTTATTTTCGAGGACGAAAGTGTATAAGGTGGGGAGAATGTAAAGACCCTGAAGCTCGTCAACGCTATTAAACCAGTCAAGTGACGAATTAGCCGATAATAACTCGATTAGTTTAACACGAACATTAATTAATAGAAATTAATATAACAACGATTTAGATATGAGACTAGTATCGTTAGATAGGTCTCGAAAAGTTAAGTGGAACGGACTACTCGAAGGTGTCAATCGGATTTCAGACGAAAAAGATATTATCAGTTTTGTATGAAGGGCAAATTAGTCATTTTGATTTAAATCGCCTGGCTTCCCTTATTGTTTGGACGGGTGCCTTTAGAAATTTTGGTCGGCCTTATCAAGACCAAGTCGAGAATATTTTCTTCTTATCTTTTCTTCTTCTTTCATCTTTCTTATTCTCTTCTATTTTCTTCTCTGTTCCTCGTCTGTGGAAAATTAGAGGATCAAATCAGTAACACTATGAGATAGAGAAGAGACTAGATTTATCAAGAAGTGAGTGGTGATGGTGGTATTACTTCAGTTAATTGATTCAAACTCTAAATAAAGAGTAAATCAGGGCGAATCAATTTAGGGTTTCGTACGATTTTGATGTTGTTGTGGAATCGACAGGGTTATTGGGTTATTGATAGAGAAAGATTAAGAGGGCTGTTGTTTAATTGATGATGTGAAGATGTTTTGATGAAGAATCAGAAGTTAGGGTTTCTTGAAGATGAATGTTATTGAAGAATTATGTGGGAATTTATATTTAACTCTTTTGTGATTATTGTTGTTTTCTTTTACAAAAGCTTATTTCAATAAATTCATGCATTGTCTAATTGTGTACTCCATTCATTGTTTAATTAAGGAATTGTAATGCTTTGTTTGTCTTTATGAATTGTATGGGAAATCAGAATTTCCATCCGTGGTATATGATACACTCCTTCATTCATATCTAGCTACTTTCAAAACAATATATGTTTTTTGGTGTGTAAGGAATTGGTCGACACCAGTATATGCCATTTGGTGTGTAAAGAATTGGTCGACACCAATATATGTTATTAGGTGTGTAAGGAATTGGTCTACACCAATATTATTTAGATGTGGAAGGAATTGGTCGACATCAATATCATCAATTAGGTGTGGAAGGAATTGGTCGACACTAATATAAACTAATAGGGTATGTAAGGAATTGGTCGACACTCAATATTACACCTTGTTTGAAGAAGGAGTTAGTTCCATATACATGTTTGTTTACCTCTGTGAATTGGTTGTCTTTTAGTGTTTGGGAAAACATGTATCGTTTTTCAAATCATGCCAATTATTACTTGAAAGTTAAATGTTATTTCTGCTGGGAACCCCTTTTAGGGATGATGTGCTCACCCATTCCCACTTTTAGTTTTAGAGACAGATTAGAGTTGCGCAGTAGAAGCTTTGAGGAGTTGAGTCCGTTAGTTGGTAAACGTCGGCTATGTTTATTTTGTTGTATATATATATATCTTATGTGTAAATCAACTCACTATTGTGTATGTATCATTTGAGAGGAGTTCTTGTATATATATATATATATATATACATTTCAGAGCGGGGCTAGTTTTTGGGTTAAGTTTTGTAGCAGATTTTTTAACTGAATGTTTAAGTATATGATTTAGATTCTTAGTGCCTCTTTATTTAGTTAATATCCTGGATTAGTCAGCTACTAGCTTTGGGGGCGCTACAGAACCATCCCAAACGTGCAACACCAACATCGGCTCGACAACCTCGTAAGGACAATCAAGAGACTACAGCTAAGCCTCCGGCTCAACAACAGGAAACGAGAGAAGGTGTAACTGCTTCAGATTTTCCGTTTCCAATCGAAGAGGTGGTTGAACTCTTAGAGGCATGGATGCAAGACGGCGTCATCAAGCTACCCCTTATCAGATGTCCTCCAACCCAGCAAGAAATGGAAGATCCCAACTACTATTGCCGCCTCCATAGGTTCTTCAACCATCCTACAAGTGACTGCAACAGATTGAAGCGAAACGTCAAGGAGAAGATTGACTCAGGGGATCTTCACTTGGATACAAAACGGGTACACACAGACCCTCTTCCCGTTAGAAGTTTCATGCTTTCTGGGGACTCCGTTTACAAAACCATACAATCAATAATGGAGTATATGTGCGAGCTCCTTTATCTCTCCAAAGCACATTTGCTGCCCTTAAATGCATTGTGTCGGTTAAACGTTTACCTTTCACAGAAGAAACCATAGCCCCACCTGAGCCATCTCCAAAAGCTATGGACGACGTAAGCAATGAGGAGAAGCATGACTGGGTACTTCTCACCACCGTTCACCTCAGATATATCTAGTTAGATAAGGTGTTAATTGATACCGGCAATGATGTTCACATCATCACTATCGAAACCTTGAGAGCTGCAAGAGTTCTAAAATGTGGAGCTACCTGCTCTCCAACTACGATCAGGGACACTGAAGAGGGATCCAAGAGAGATTATGGATGTATCACTCTCGAGGTGAAAATGGGCGATGTCCAGACATACGTTATATTTCATATTCTTACAAAGGATTCATATTATGACATGATCCTGGGGAGACCATGGATGCACACCAACAAGATATGAGCAAATGTACCTGCGCAACTGATGTTAACACCTTCGAGAGTCTCTAACAAGCCTGGAAATCCCGAAGATCCTTTAATACTAGGAGATGACGAAGAAGCAGGTCCAGATACGGAACAAGCTCCTGATGAAGATGGAGAAACGTGCCTCCAAAAGTTCAACCTACAAGTAAGTCTTGTTCAACAATCCTCCTTGCAACCAGCTATCTCACGTCTCATCAAGACCTAGGGACTTGAAAAGACGAGGATACCCAAATACACCATAATATTTCGCTTTGATCACAACCTATCCAAGACCCACCATGTATAAACCTCTTGAAGCAACAATTACTAAAGGAATATTTCAACACGGCGTCCACTTGAAACAGGGTTAGTCCGAACTGGCCTAACAATGTGAGGATAGAAAACTCAAGTGGAGAAATCCAATACACTTTGTGTGATCGTCTATGGATGAAATCAAGATAATACAACAACAAAGTTTTCACTTGATAATAGGTACGGTAATAATCGAAACCTTATAGGATCGGTATCAAGTGTTACAGAGTTAACGTACAAGTGTAATTTACTTTTAATTATAATAACAACAATTGTAATTGCAGAATAGAAAAGTAAATGACATAGCAATATTTTGTTAACGAGGAAACCGCAAATGCAGAAAAACCCCGGGACCTAGTCCAGGTTTGAATACTCTCATAATTAAGGCGCTATAAAAAATCAAAGACCAACTTCGTATAGTTGAGACCATGTAGACTATATCTAGCTACCTAGTTCCCTCAGTATCCCTGCGCCTACGACTTCTAAAGTCACACACTGGTACAATTCCTTTTGACTGTATTCCAAACAACAAATGAATAACGAATTTGTTTGGTAACAACTATAATCAATCTTTTAGAAAAAAGATAGTTTAATTCATATGCAAAGGCTCTTCCGTTTAATCAAGTAAAATCTTTTTCTTGGTTAGATCAATCCAATCTCTATTACCGAAGTAATAAGATTAAGATTCACAACAATCAAAATAGATCTCAAAGAAAACTATTAGTTGATGCCGATCTCAAGCAACTCAAGGATCAAATATATTAAAGATAAAGATGATTCAAGTTGGATCCCAGCCGATCAAGTTGTGTACACAATCACAAGATATGAGAACTAATCAAAAAAATCTTCGTCGTCTTCAAATCTTCTTTAATCTTCAAAGTACATGCACATCCAAAACTTGAATTTACTTGTGATCAATCACACACAGAACGAAGTCTGTTCACAATGGATTATCACAAGTCGTCTTTATATCTAACAACAGTTCTAAAGATTTCGTCGATCCTTTGATCTAGTTTGAGTGAACTTTATATCAGAAGAGAAGGTTCTCAAGAATAAACAAACTAGGTGCAATCAAAGTTTCAACCACCGTTAGTCAATCAAATCAATATCGAAAACTAAAATAACAATGCAATTATCTAGTTTACCACCAAGGGTACTCGTAAAGCTTCTTGATCCGACATAAGTCTTTAAATGAGCGGTCGTAATAGATTTCGCTTAATTAGGTTACTTTCCTCTCCAAATAGACGACTCCACCAGAAACAACACAAGTGTGAAGTTTTCTTGGCTCTTAGGATAGTTTGCTAGAAATGTAAACTTAGGTATTTATATACAAAGGTTGTTTAGCCAATGAGGAATTTCCAAAACCGAAATTATACTCAAGATATGGAATGAATGTCCAAATTCGGTTTTCCTAATTCCAATAAATGTAGTCCAGCATTTTCGAAATTCTCTCAATAGAAAATCACCAATTAGTAAATGCACATTACTATTTTTTATTTTCTAGTGCTATGCTTTAATTGATAGTAATTAAAGCACATAAATTAAAAACCTTAACTAAAAGATTCTCAATTAATTTCGATACATGATCACCTTTAGTATCAAGGAATATCTTTAAACAATAAATGATAAGAGTTAATGCTCATGGTCAAAGTATATTGACATCTTTACACAACAAATCCTAATTTCGAATCTACACAAGTTCATGAAGAAAATATGTAATTCATGGAAAATCGGATTTGCATCTTGGAATCGGTTCTACCACACTTCCAAACAAGTTTAGAATTGGTTCTACCGAAAATTCCAAGACTACTATGTGATCGGTCATACCAAGTCACAATGGTTAGTTGTGATCGATTTTATCAGGTCACATCCATGGGTTGAATCCGTTATACCAATCACATGGATCGGTTCTACCTCAATATGTTTCTTACTTATGATAGGTCACACATCTTCACTGGACCGGTTACACCTTTCACACAGATCGGTTACATTCCTCAAATGGATCGGTTACACCTCTCATAGAGATAAGTTATACCTTTCACTAGGACCGGTTCCATTCACACATGGTATTGCTTGAGATCGGTTATACCTCTCACAAGGATCGATCACACTTACACTTGAGGTCGGTCACACCAATTAAGAAATACCGGTCACACCAATTACAAGGATCGATCATACAATCTCATAGTGATTACTTAGGATTGGTTGCACCAAATCTTAAGTCATATATTGGTCATCCAATGAATATACAATGAATACCCGGACCAATACATATTGATCTCCCTTTCGATTTATGAAACAAGTTCACGAATGTACTTCCTTTAAACAAATGTAAAACATTGTTTCCTATGATGAAATCTTCATCATAACCCATACACATAATCATAACAATATATATAAGATTATGCCAATGTCATATAATACAGAGTTCAATAGATAAACGTTATACTTCGTATCCTAATTCCTTAATACTATGATCATCTATTATGATCATGTCTCTATTACTAGAGTAGTATATGTACAGCTTCGCATGTTATGTTTTCAATATAGCACGACTTGGAAGATACTTTAGGAATTGAAACAGTTCAAGTAAATATTACTAACCTCAAGTGGAAGGATGATGTCGTCGTTGTAGCCGTTACTTCTTCGCATTCTTCTAAGTCTTCGGAGTAATAATTGTATGTCTCAACATTCCTAAACTTTCTAGTCTAACCTTGACGAAGTTGACTCTAGTAAATAATCAAGCGACTCTAGATGAGTTTTGATACTAAATATGACAACCAAACTTGACATACCAACGCTTGTTGAGTTTAACCGAGCTATGCTCTAACACTAACAACTTCATAAAACAATTTCAATCAATTAAAATAAACCTAAATTTAATCTCCGATTTACCTTTTCTATGAAGTCTGAATTCAATAATCATATCAACACCATCACCCTCAATCACGCCTTGTTCCCTCCCTAACCCTCACAATCTCAAAATTCTATATCATCTCTCAGATCTCTACCTGCAGGAAGAACGGAGAAGAAAATAAGAAGAAAATGAAGAGAAAACAGAAAATTGGTTGAAAATGAAATCGATCTCTTCTGGGATATGGTTTTGATAAGGGTTCTATTAAGATGCCTATACATTTGATATGGGCAGCCCAAAAGGATAAGCACAAGATTTTTAACAGGGGTTCCCAGACCAGATTCTCGATTGCTTTAATAACGCTTGCCTAAATTACTGTTTTACCCTTCATCATGTACAAATTAGATGTTTTCTTCTTCGTCAGGTATCCGAATGACGCGTTCTAATAGTCCGATTCACATAACTTTTCGAGATCTATCCAATGTTACTAGTTTGATGTTCATATTATTGTTTGATAAATTCATGTTATTTGAAGTTCATATCTAATTAATCTAACTATCACCGGCTAAAACATCTCTTGACCGGTCAAATAGTGTTGACGAGCTTGCGAATCCTTACATCATACCCACCTTAAAAGAATTTTCGTACTCGAAAATTGAATCGATCGATCGACCTCTCAATATAAATACAACTCATACTCAAGTAGCCAAATCAAGCAAAAAAAAAGATACCTCTTACTTAAGAATGCAAGATAGATGGCCGTAAAGCTACAATATATTACTACAGTGATAACCTCATGATACTACAGTATGATCATGATAGTTTGATACTATGGTGAGTAAGTCTCGTTCCAAATAATTTATTGTTGGACAAGAGTGCTAGCCATACCAACTTTTGATAAGATACAAGAAGTTTGCCATGGATGCAAATTAGACTGATGTGAGAGCACAAATTATGAAACCCACCCCAAACTTAAAAATCCATTTCCACTAGCTTATTACAGCTATGAGAACAATAAGGAGAGATAATGTAAAAGTCCACGAAAATTATTTAAAGCTACCATAATTTAGACCAATTGATTAAGTTAAGAGTGACTTGAAGTTGTAAAAGACTAACCTCTTTCCAAATGCACTTATAAATATTCCCAGGTTTATAATTACCAAACACATCTATGTGATGGCACAAAACAAGTCATAATATTCCTCTATGAAGAGGTGGGCCCCATTTTTTAAGATGTTTGTTTTTTCCACTACCTCTATCAATATAAAGGCCAAACCTCTATCAATATAAAGACTAGAAATGAGATAACACCAACCAGGTGTTATCTTTGTGCTAAAGCTCTATCTTACGGGTGTAATGTCTATATTACCCTCATCAAATTTAATAATTACAGTTTTTGTCCCCGACAAACTCAAGGAAAAAATATTTCGGTGTTTCTTCTTTGTTCTTCACCTCCGCCGCTATCGTCGCCGCCACCTCCCCTCCACTGCCTCCGCCAATAATTAATATGGGTAAACTCCTTTAATTTCTCCTCCTCCTTCTTTGAGATCAAAAAAAAAAAAAAAAAAGCTTGAACATGGTTGTTACCCTCTTCATCCTACCACCAGTGAAGAAGGAGATTGGATTCAAAACAGAATCAGAGAAAGAAATCCATCAGATCTTTATTTCTTTGAACCAAAACCCTAAAAAACAAAATAAGATCTGAAATTGAAATACACAAGAGTTTGGTTTTGGTGAATCTTCCACAGAAACGTGTGGAGATCAAACTATCTATTTATATAGATTTTTACATGTACACGGTCAGTTTACAGATTCTATAACTCATGAAACTAACAACATTAAGTAGGAAACTTTATTGGAAGACTAAACTTGGTTATTCAGGCCAGCTGAAATGGTCAGTTCAGAGATTGTCGCTCTTTTGGTAGGGCTATCCTTGACACCGTCCCTCAAGTTGAGCTGCGGCTTGCGAATGTTCAACTTGTCACGTATAAATTGAAATCTTGGTGAAGATAACCCTTTTGTAAATATGTCGGCTAGATGATCCTTTGAAGAGATGAAACGCACATGTAATTCCTTGCTGGCTACACGCTCATGAACAAAACGGAAGTCTATCTATATGTGCTTTATGCGCGCATGGAAGACAGGATTTGCTGTTAGATACGTTGCTCCAAGATTATCACACCACAATATTGGTGCTGCTGTGCATATTCCAAGTTCTTTTAATAAAGATTGTATCCAAACAAGTTCTGAAGTAGCAATCACAACACCTCTGTATTCAACCTTTGTGCTTGATTTGGACACCGTCTTTTTCTTACGCGCACTTCAGGATATTAGGTTACCACCATAGTAGATATAGTAGTCACTTGTTGATTGCCGATTATCCAAGTTCCCTGCCCAGTCTGCATCCGAGTATGCATGAAGAGTGTTGTCAATACTTGGTTTAATGAGCAGGCCGTAATCCAACGTATTCTTCAGGTACCGCAAGATACGTATGATGAAATCCCAATGTTCAACATAAGGCTCATGCATATACTGGCAGGCTTTATTAACAGCAACTGAAATATCTGGGTGTGTCAAATGCAAATACTGTAGTGCCCCAATTATACTGCGATATAAGGTTGGATCTTCAAATTTGACACTACCTTGCTTTTGCAATATTGCATGAGCTGTTAGTGGCGTACACACAGGCTTGATGCCATCCATCTTTGTTTTAGGCAGTAAGTCATCCACATACTTACGTTGAGTGAGGAACAGATTGCGACCTTGATTGATAACTTCCACACCCAGAAAGTAAGAAAGGGTTCCCATATCCTTTACTGCAAAAATATCAGCTAAATCAGTAATCAACTTGTCGATAAGAGCAGGGTTGGATCCTGTGACAATTATATCATCAACATATATCAATATATAGGTTATGCCATCTGATGTTTGTTGTACAAACAAAGAACTATCAACTACGGATCCCTTGAAGCCTAGCTGGGTGAGGTAACCACTTAATCGAGAGAACCAAGCCCTCGGAGTTTGCTTTAGGCCGTACAATGATTTGTTCAACCGGAAGACATGATTAGGAAAATGTCACGCCCCAACTCTTAAACCTGCTTAGCTAATAATAAAATAACCTAAACCTGAAGTAACAGAATCTAGATCTTCTAACTTAAGGAACGTAAATTCACAAACTAAAACAAAACTAATACCCAAACACTCTGATACTTCATAGATGAAAACTCTCAAATGATATGAATATGTTAATGTGTTGTTTTACAGATAAACAAGAATACATAAATATAAAGATACATAAACGTTCTTAATCTGCTAAAGCTTTATACTACGGAACGAATATCTTCATGCGCGCCATCTCTTCTGAAAACTGAAACTGAAGTGGGAACGAGTGAGCACATCATCCCAAAGGGGTGCCCAATAGAAACATATAACTCTCATGTAATCACCAACATGCATCATAGTTCTACTAAAGAAATACTGTAAACATATTCACACACAACATATAGCAGGAGATTGCTTCAACTCACCTCCCCAGATATTACGTCTATGACCGGTCCACATAGTGGCGCACAATGATGTTGCGTTACGGAATATGTAACCTGGCAGATGGAGCTGCACAATCCGACGATGTAGCGCCAACATGGCTGAGACAAGAAAGGTTACTTGGCACATGCAACATTATGCGATAGTGTTGCATATCCTTATTCAGAGTTAGCCCAGCTCAAGGAAGGAATAAAGGATGAGATGCAAAGTCATGGAATGACTTTGGCATGGTCCTAAGCTTTGGCCAAGGCTTGGACTGTGCATGTGCATCAATGGTGATGCCAAACACGCCATTGGTGATTATTTCTCGCCAAATGAGATGCAAGTGACATGTCTGCAAGTGAGCATAATGATTGTGCATCACAGAGTTGCAGGCCAAGTCAGTACATCGACGTAATGGTGCAATGCGAAGCCATAATAGCGCAATGCAAGCGATAATAGCACAACGCAAGCTATAATAGTGCAACGCAAGCCATAATAGCAGTATTGTTGAAGGCGTGGCAGAAGTGCAAGCTGAGTTGCACGTTGCGATGTTGCGGGACTTGAGTGCAAGTGCCAGATGCGAGTGTGTGTGCATCACACGTATGCCAAAGTCGAAGAGCAAGTTAGAAACAGTTATAAAGTGCTTTACAACCGAGTTTGGCATATCCTAACCGTTGAAGACGGGTGTGGCGCCGTTGTGCAAGCCAGCACCAAAGCTAGCAGTTAAAAAGTGGAACTGGCGGTTAGGGAACTGCCCATGGACAGATGGCTGTTCATGGGGCGTGCAACTGAGTTGCATAAGGATTGGCCCTGGCTTCTTGGAATTATAAAAGCCAGAGAAGCTACACAAATCAGGTTGTTCAATTGTTCGAGTGTTGAGGAACCATATTGCACTATAGAGTGAGTTTGTTGTAGGCTTAGAGAATAAGCTTGTAATGTCCATTGGTTGGACGATTTTGTATCTTCCCCTTAAGCTAATAAAAGTGAGTTTGTTGGCTTATACGTTTGGCTTTGGTTTGTTGTTGATTTGATTATACTCCCCCATTTCTGTGAAGCATAAACATGGCAATAACCTCTTTGTAGTATGGGCTACATTGTCTGGTAGAGAAAATCTGAGTAAGACTTCCGTTGCATACTCTTGGTAGAGTTGGTTGTTTGCATTGGTGCAAACTTATAAGGCTGAAATACAAGTGGGTGATAAGAGATCACTGAACCATTGTATTGTCGGGTTATACCTTCGTGAAAAATTGCTTGGAGCATTTGAAGGCGTGACAATACGGGTATCAGAGCACAGATTGCTCTGTTTTAGCTTTGTGTAGAAGATTTTCTGTTTTGCTCGAGTTTAGTTGCTGAAATTGCAAGAGATAATAGCTGGTAAGAAGAGTACGCTGGATGCCTTAACTGATAGGGTAGCGGATTTGGAAGACAAGATTGGCGATGAGGTGCGCCATCCTAACAATGCCAATTATAATGTAACGGTGTTGGCTCGCATTCAGGCTCTTGATGAGTACACTGCTGATATGCTGGAGTCAAGCCAAGAAGCAACTAATAAGCATACTGATTTGGAAGGCCAAATCAATGTTGTTAAGACCATGTTCACATGAGCTTTGAAAGAACTAACTAATGATTTAAGTGTCTTGAGGCGAATGGTGAGTGTAATTGGTTCAGATCAAGATACTGCAAGGTAGTAGTGGCAGTGACTTTTCAAAGATTAATGTCCCAGAACCTAAGGCGTTTTCTGGCGCAGGAGATGCGAAGGCATTGGAGAATTTCATGTGGGACATGGACCAATACTTCAAGGCCGACAGAACCCCGGAAGAACAAAAGGTTACTCTCGTTAGCATGTACCTGGAGGGTGATGCGAAGTTATGGTGGAGAACTAGAACTGATGACGACCTTACTGCTGGTCGTCCAAGTATCGTGACATGGGATGTCATGAAAGATGAATTGAAGAGTCAATTCTTGCCAAGCAATGCGGCTTGGTTAGACAGAGAGAACTTGCGTAAGCTGAGGCATATCGGGACACCACGGGAATACGTGAAAGAGTTTTCATCTTTGATGCTAGATATTCGCAACATGTCTGAGGAAAACAAGTTGTTCAATTTTACATCTGGTTTGCAAGCATGGGCTCAGGCCGAAGTGCGAAGGCAAGGTGCCAAAGACCTACCTTCGACCATTGAAATCGTGGACAACCTTGCTGATTTTAGGTCAGTCAATACCTCAACTGATGCTAATAGGAAGGGCAAGGACAAGAAAAACCAGAAGTGTAAGGACAAGGATAAGAAAAGTTATGACGCCAAGGAGAAAAGCTATCAAAGGGATGATAGTTTGGTTGCGAAGAACAAGGCTGGTGGCTATTTCTTATGCAAGGGTCCTCACCTTGCACGTGATTGTCCAATGAAAGAAAAATTGTCCGCAATCGTCGCTGAGTGTAGTGGTGAAAAAGAAGAAGCTGATCAAGTGGAGCATGTGAATCCTATTCAACTATGCAACATAGTAGCACAAACGGCAGCAGCATAGCATGGGCTGAGTGGCGCTGGCCTAGTTTATGTGAAAGTTGGCATACACAATCATCGTCTCTGGGGCATGGCGAGATAAAAGGCCGCATCTTGTTATGAGCTTGTCATTGGCAGAGTACTTGGGTTTGGAATTATATCAGGCTGGTCACTGCATGAAGACAGTGAATGATACATCTAAGCCAATCAAGGGGATGGCAGTGTCAAATGTTGAAGTTGGAGAATGGCATGGCCAAATCATTGTAATGGTGATGCATCTCAATAACTTTGAGATGATCCTTGGTAATAACTTTTTCAAAGAAGCAGAGGCAACAGTGATGCCTCACCTTGGCGGGATTTTCATACAAAGTCCAAGTGCACCTTGTTTTGTGAAAGTTGTAAGGAAAGTTAGTCCGGTTGACATGAAGTGTGACATGGGAAAGGAAAGTGAGTTTGCTCCTGTCCGCTCGTTCGAATAAAGCTTAGCCGAGATTCACATGGAATTTGGATATCCTATGGATCTTAGTGTCCCTTATTCGCTGTGATTAGCGCGTGTATGAAGCAGGGGCATTGCAATGCTGTTTGCAAGTGCCTAAACCTGCAAGGTTGCTGAAGTATGGAGACTTTGGCATATTATTTGTTTGATGTTTATGTTTTCAAGTTAAGTTGGGTGTTGCTAATCTTACGGTCTTTGAAGATAGCGCACTTTAGTTGGTGTATTTGCTTTGGTAATGTATTTGCTTTCAGTAAGGACGAGTGTTGGCCAGTGGTGTAATGGGAATGGTCCCTATGTTTCTTATGTAAAACTAGTGTAATGAATTAAGGAGGTGTTTAAGTAAAAACCTTGTCTCTTTTTGCTTAATGTAAAGCTAAGTTCATTGGGGAAGCACTACAAGTATACTTAGCAAAAGTATGCAGTAAGAAACGTTGAAAGCAAAACCAAGCAAGAAGTAAAGTTGGTGGCATAGGCAAGTTTGTTGTTGGGAGAGTTACGTAGAAGTGCAACAGTATTTGGCAGCGATAGCATGGAGTAACGCAACAAGAATGAAGAGGTAAGTCCATCAAGCATATGAGTTAAGAGTAACTCATAGTTATGAAGAACATGATGTTGTTTTTCCGCTACATTAAAGCGTAGCAGTTTGAAAGAACAAGTGAGGCATTGTTAGTTTCAAGGGCGCGTGAAGAGGAACCTGGTCTCTAAAGAGACGTTGTGATGTCACGGGTTTCCTAAGTCATGGCTAATGTCATGCATTTCAGTCGAGTTTGCACAAGAGTGTTGCAAAAATATTGAAGAACACTTAGTCTACAGTAAGACCTGTTGAATTACAAAGGTGCAATGTCAGTCGGAATTGAAGGCAAGTAAGCTAAGTCATGCATATCAGGGTGATATGTTAGCTATTTGAAGTGTACACTTAGACACAGAATGGCTTAAAGGAAAAATTTGTGCTGATGCAAGAGGCATAGCAACAGATTGCAAGTAGCATTTGGGTGTTGAGATGTGAATGAAGTAGAGATTGAAGCATAGTCGACGATGTGACAATGATGCTGGAATTCATAGGCTCAATGGCAAGGCAAATAAACTAACTGGAGACATAAAGCACTAGGCAAAGAAGTTTTGGCAAGGTTAAAGGCCAAACAAAGTTGTTAATTTCTGAAAATGGTTCAGATGCGTGCAAGGCCAAGAAAAGTTCAGTAAAGACTGAACTGATGTTGCATTCAACGAGGACGTTGAATGGATTAGGTGGGGGAGGTCTATGACCGGTCCGCATAGTGGCGCACAATGATGTTGCGTTACGGAATATGTAACCTGGCAGATGGAGCTGCACAATCCGACGATGTAGCGCCAACATGGCTGAGACAAGAAAGGTTACTTGGCACATGCAACATTATGCGATAGTGTTTCATATCCTTGTTCAGAGTTAGCCCAGCTCAAGGAAGGAATAAATGATGAGATGCAAAGTCATGGAATGACTTTGGCATGGTCCTAAGCTTTGGCCAAGGCTTGGACTGTGCATGTGCATAAATGGTGATGCCAAACACGCCATTGGTGATTATTGCTCGCTAAAGGAGATGCAAGTGACATGTCTGCAAGTGAGCATAATGATTGTGCATCACAGAGTTGCAGGCCAAGTCAGTACTTCGCCGTAATGGTGCAATGCGAAGCCATAATAGCGCAATACAAGCTATAATAGCACAACGCAAGCTATAATAATGCAACGCAAGCCATAATAGCAGTATTGTTGAAGGCTTGGCAGAAGTGCAAGCTGAGTTGCACGTTGCGATGTTGCGGGACTTGAGTGCAAGTGCCAGATGCGAGTGTGTGTGCATCACACGTATGCCAAAGTCGAAGAGCAAGTTAGAGACAGTTATAGAGTGCTTTACAACCGAGTTTGGCATATCCTAACCGTTGAAGACGGGTGTGGCGTCGTTGTGCAAGCCAGCACCAAAGCTAGCAGTTAAAAAGTGGAACTGGCTGTTAGGGAACTGCCCATGGACAGATGGATGTTCATGGGGCGTGCAACAGAGTTGCATACGGATTGGCCCTAGCTTCTTGGCATTATAAATAGCCAGAGAAGCTACACAAATCAGGTTTTTCAATAGTTCTAATGTTGAGGAACCATATTGCAGTAGAGAGTGAGTTTGATGTAGGCTTAGAGAATAAGCTTGTAAAGTCCATTGGTTGGACGATTTTGTATCTTCCCCTTAAGCTAATAAAAGTGAGTTTGTTGGCTTATACGTTTGGCTTTGGTTTGATGTTGATTTGATTATACTCCCCCATTTCTGTGAAGCATAAACATGGCAAGAACCTCTTTGTAGTATGGGTTACATTGTCTGGTAGAGAAAATCTGAGTAAGACTTCCATTGCATACTCTTGGTAGAGTTGGCTATTTGCATTGGTGCAAACTTATAAGGCTGAAATACAAGTTGGTGATAAGAGATCACTGAACCATTGTATTGCCGGGTTATACCTTCGCGAAAAATTGCTTGGAGCATTTGAAGGCGTGACAACGTCCATAGTGGCAATATCCGTGAAAGATCCACCACCGGATGGATCTACGAGAAACGAATTAAACAACCTAAACATATGTTATCCCAACCTCGCCTCACTCAATGGAGAAGAAGATGCTAGGAATAACTCCAGTCTCAAATGATAACATGAATCCAGGTACCGTAAGATATTATTGTGGAATGCGTACACCTTTTAATCCCAATGTCACCATCTAAGTCTAGAATATAATATGGTTTTAATTACTATGATCTGACCCCGCACAACAGGTTTACAAAAGGCTCAATCATTATTCGTAGGCCGAAGTCTCCAAATAATGACCATATCCAGTCATGAACCTAGAATTTCTTCCTAAGTCAAGGTCATAGTAACCCAGTCATACTTCTAAGAATGCACAATCAAGTTTAATATGCACATGAGTAACTTCCCCAAATAAAATAGTATATATAATAATCAACCGGAGTAAAGCCGGACTACTAGGTAATAATCAACCGGGGTAAAGCCGGGCTACTAAGTAATAATCAAACAACGTAGCATTGCCCTACTAAACTTCGCCAAGAGCTATGGGGAAACACAGACACTCTTCGCGGGGAAACCACACAACGCATATTACACAACATACCCATTTAATTACAAACAATATGCTTACAGAAATTAAAGACTCGTCATGCTCGTAGATAAAGTAAACTTAATGATTACAAGAAGGTTACAGAGTTCCCACCTGATTTGATGACAAGCCATGCCTACCTCGAGATCCACGATCCATTGTTCATCCTTTGAATCGTTCGTTGTTAATAAAGACTAACTGTTAATCACACGGGCACTTTAAGAATATAACTAATAGTCTCACACAATAACCATAGTACAATATTAGACAAGTTCACGGTTGACGGCTAAGTGAAATCACTAATGGTTATAATTCTATTAATAGTTCTATAATCTGGTAATATGTAATTATGGCATAAATTGATATCTACTTATCCAAATTAGGCAAATATATGTGTCATTTGAAAGCGCTCGGAAAACTCTACAACTTTGCAGAAGGAGCCAAAAGCTAATTCGGACCATAAGTGACCCAAAATCTCAATATACCCAAAATCTCAAGATACGACTTCTGGTCTTAACCCTAGCCCGCTAACCTAATCCAGGCCTAACCCTATCTAACTCGGTCTGACTCACTGAGTTGGTGTAACTCAATTGACTCACTGAGTTGACTCGGTCGTTTTCACAAACACTTGACAGACATGTATTCAGCACAAGGACTCAACTTTGATGGTCTCTAGAATACTCTATCTTGATCCAAATTGACCAATTGTTGGCTGGTATGAAAGATGGCATCTTCCTCTACAACTTTGTGGTTTTGATCGGAGCCAAATCAGATTCGAACTAACCTATAAAGGTCCATTTAGTCGCGTACTCGTCGCAGATTCCAGAATTTCAGTCACAACGGTTAAACTTTAAAAATTCATAACTAATTCCACGGTCGTCCAATTTAAGCAAGCTCATGCTCTATGTAAAGATGAGAGACTAATATATAAGTCTAATATATATAGAACAACTAATTTACGCTTTAAGTCTATTAAAATCATGCAAGAAAAGTGAGCAGAGATACATGAGTTCACATAAAATCATGCTCTTAGAATTATCTACGTACTTGATTTTAAGCTATTATCAATATATAACCAATACCCAAGCCTTTAAAAACATCTTAGGAGACATTTAAGAGATTACCTTTGATTTATATTAAGCTTTCCATCATTATTATGATAATCATCATCACTATATGAACCACTTCCATCTAGTCCATCACCAACTAATCCAAAACATAAACTCCAACACAAGTATCACCACTACTTCCTTATACTCTTTCTATAAATATCAAAATACGTAATATAAGGTTTTCCAGCTCTCTATTCTCATTAACATCTACACCTCTTTCTCTCTTTTATTTGTTTTTTTTTCTTTTTCTCCATGACTTTCTAACTCCATTTGAGCTTCTCTGTTAAACCCTCTCATATACATTTTACTCTAGTTTTCTTTCTAAGATAAAATTGCTTCTTATCCTCCTTTTCCCTCTACCTGCTGGTGTCCTTTCAATTCCATCTTCAAGTAGTTGCGTGTCAAAAAGAAGAAGTAATTCCTCTTCCGACTTAATAACCATAATTATTAATATTAATGCATGGGCTAACTATCAGATCTAATCATATAAAATATCTTGGCCCATTTGGGCATTATTCATTCCTTACATAACAGTTAATAGAATCCCAAGCTAAAGGTCAAACTCGTAGTCAACCTGGTTTGACTAAAGTCCAACCTTTCGGAAATGAAGCCTCGTATCGTCATATATTCCTCGTAAGGTGACCGAATAGCGCGTTCTTGTAGTGAATTTCGCGTATTTTTCCTAGAACTATCTAACGGTACTGATATTATATTCAAATTAGTGTTTGGATAATTCCTATTAATTAATATTCTTATTTAATTAATCGATTCACTAGCGGCTAAATTGTCAATTGATCATCTTTGAACCGGTCAAATAGCATTGACGTGTTTGAGGGTCCTTACAGAAAATTAGGATCAACGTATCCCGTTGGTTGCTTCATTTACACCTCTTCATGCAATTCTCCATGCAAAAACGCATTCTCTACATCAAGTTGACGCAGCTGCCAGTTATTCATAACTGCAATAGACAATACCAGTCTAATTGTGCATGGCTTCACCACCGGACTAAAGGTTTCCCCATAGTCAATGCCTTCTTGCTGGTTATACTCTTTGGCAACTAAGCGAGCTTTATATCGTTCCACAGTTCCATCTGGATTCCTCTTAATACGATACACCCATTTTGACCCAACTATATTCATCCCATTTTCATACCTTACAAGAGTCCATGTTCCATTTCTGAGTAGAGCATTAATCTCATCGTCCATTGCTTTCCTCCATTTTGGTTCTAAGCAAGCTTTGGAGTAGCATGTTGGCTCCATGAACTCTGAATCCTGTAAAGGATGCTTAGTTGCAGTGAGACACAATCATTGCACTGGTTTTGTGATGTCAGACTTCACCCTTGTCTGCATAGGATGTAGTTGCGATTGAGTTGCTGACGCTGTAGTATCTCCCGCGACTGCATATGTGGGTGGAGAACTGTGATGAACTAATGTCTGGGAAGCTGCAACATCTAAACTTTTTGGATTTGATATCTCGACAGCTTCAGGCACAGGACTTTGTGGAACTGTTGGCGCGGAATTGATTGATGCTGATGATTGAGAAGCTTCATTACCCGGACAGTGAAGATACTGAACAGATGTATCTGGTGAATTCAGCGGCATTGTAGCATTGTTGGGCTAAATGTTATTAACAGCTGATGCTCGTAGTTGACTGAAAATTGGTGAGGAAAATAACCGCATGCTAGGTAATGAACTTACTTGACTGCGCAAGGGCACATCCTGCTGCTTTGGGGCAAACGGAAATGAGCTTTCTTCAAATCTTACATGGCGAGAAATATGTTGGACTGTCTATGTAGACACATATAACCCTTATGGGA